>JAUBNQ010000005.1:16359003-16378939 GCA_032353495.1 Ctenopoma kingsleyae | reverse complement strand
CTTTAACTTAGTACTGTGATCTGGCAGTCATGGTAACAAATTAAAAAAAATTAACTACCTTCTGGTGTCTCATGGAACACGATAGTGTTGGTTGACATATTTGTGTGGTGTTGATGTGTTGTGTGTCAGACTGGGCCAATTTTCAAAAATACTTCTTTACCTGGCCTCACCACTGGATTTGGTCACTTAAGTTAAGCCACTAAGTTAGGCTTTGCATAAATGCTTCCACTATAAAGTCTAAATAGCTCATAAAACAAGACCAGGTTAAATAACATCAGACAGTTACAATTGTAAGATAGTTAAAGTAATATTTCCCCAACATCTGCCATGTCAGGTCTTTGATGGTCCCAAACAAAATTTCTGCAGACATCTGATGCCAAGGTAACTAGATTCACTTGGCCTGATGCTGGGGCGACATGGCATAGACACACACATACACACACACAGAGACAAACACACACACGCACAGACACAAAGAATGCTAACAGCCGGCACCATCTGTGCAAGGAATTTACCACTTTTACAAGCACCTCTAAGATACAAGTGAACAGAGAGTGAGCAAACACACAAAACTTTGCATATGCATACACATACATACACATAGCCTAAATATAACGTGATCTGACAGCATAAGATTAATTTTTCTTCTTGTGTGGTCTAAAAAAGCAAGCTTTGGTGACAGTGTAGAGCAGACACAGTCAAAATGAAGATGACACCATAAGACCAGGTCATAAAACTAACAGCAACAAAACTATTTTGGCATTTAATCATCTAAGGTATGTTTCAACTTGAACTTGTCCATCAAGACATCTGCTATTGAGACCAGGTTGTTGTTCTTAATTAATTTGTCTTCAGTCAATATGAGCAAAAGTTGAATCTAACTTACATCCTTCTTTACTCTGATGCTTCACAGAACCCTAAGTGACTGGATACATGAATTGAAAAAATGAAGGCAGGTTATGTGATTACACTTTTATCAGGATGTTAGGCAGAAGGGAGTGCCACTGATCCTGGTTCCCAGGAGAAGATCTTGAGCAAACAAAATGCACACAGGGCCAGAAGCTCTGAGGTTGCAATTGTCGCTCATATAGACGCAGCTCAGTCAGTCTGGCTGCCTTACTAGCGCTCATTTCCTGTATTTAGCCTTGAGGAAAGCAGAGAGAGACCACTGCCCAGCAGGCGCCTCCATGCCCGAGATGTTATCTGCTCTCATACAAACATAAACATGCACACATGTACAGCAGTGTATCCCTAATATATATTTAATAGCACGTTTCATGGCACACATTGGTGATATTACAGAGTTTAAAAAAGAAGTGGAGAGCTTCTCTTCAAACTTAGAACAGGCTTTACTCCACCTTCTCACAGATGTGAATGACTGGTATATTAAATGGTACTTGTGAGTTTAATGCCAAACACAATAAATTAGATCTAGATAGTAGGGTTATTTTAAGAGCTGGAACAATGCCTGAGCTCCATTAATAGCATAAATAGCAATATGACAATATGTTTCCCCTTCATGGCCAGTTTTGGAAAAAATACAAAATTTTGGCCCAGTTGGTGTTTGCTGTTGATGAAATAATAAAATCATCAAATATAACAGGCCTTACTGAAAAGTAAATAAGAATAAATGAGGCACAGACTAGTAGAATCTGCACAGTGTGACCCAGATTTTCTTTTAGGAAATACAAATAATACATAACACAGGAAGTTAGGAAACACCACAAAACTGTATATTAGGAAGCAGATGAAAAAAGTGATAGTTAAGAGAGTGTAAGACAGGGCTCTGAGAAGATGAAAGCATGGAAACTAAAACAAGCTGTGAACAGCCAACAGAGATGAAATATTTACATTAAGTAGATTTTATAGGAAAACCACCCGACTCTGCATTTTCTAATCCTCTTGATACCACAGTGGTCATAAAAGAAAAACACAAATGCCATTTTGTTAACCCACGCAAGCAGCAAGACTCCTTATTAGACTGTGACCGGATATATACTGTTGTGCACAGCAGGTCTCTACAGAAAAGCTTGAACACCAATTAAGTAACACCAATGTGAATGGCAGGCAGTAACTGATAAGAAATATTTGATCTAGTTAATGAGCTGCTCCAATTCAGACCTCCACACTCAGTTTGCAACCAAAATGCTGTCACATGTTTTATTTTTATTATAAAATAATAAATATGTGCAAAATAGCCTTTCCATTAGAGCTATATCATTGAGCTCAGCTGACTGTGCATGCAGTATCCACATCACTATGACAACAGGCAGGCAAGAACATGCACAATGACAGCTGTGTGGTGAAGGAAAACTCTCGCCTAGGCTAGATACAGATATTTTGATTGTATGTGTGTAAAGGCATGTGCATTTGCCAGCATAACCAGACTGGCCAGGAGATTCCCACAATCTGCCCTCATCTTCAGCACTTTAGGAAACAGCATCTTTAATATTATGACCACATGAAATCACAAAGGCTAGAAGAATAAGTGGAAATTGCCCAGAAGTATTCCACATTTAAGTGCTGTCATTACACAGTATGCATCATTATAACTGAGTCTGTCTCTCTGGCAATCGACAGCATGTCTTACAGTTAATCATACTGTTTCCAATTTGGCTCAATGTAATGCAACTGTAATAGCTGCTATGATAAAAGACAAACACTACATGTGCAATAAACCTGATAAATAATAACCTGATAAAAGCAACACAGTCACAGACACACTAAATACCAGCTTTATTAGTCACTAAGGTCTGACCACTAACACCGTCTAATTTCAACTTTCTGACTGACTCCCACAGAAAAAAGAGAAACAATTCCCCAGACCTCCTCCACCTTCCCTTCCCTCATATTTTGTTTGCTTCATCTTTCTCCATAAAGATATTGTCCTGGGGTTTGCATTTAGCTCAGTGAGTGTCAACAGTAGAAATGACTCTATTGCTAATCCTGTTGTCTTTATGTTTCGACCACCATCTTGAAATGAACACCTCTCCATCTTTCCGTCTGCAGAAAAGATTTTCCCCCTGGAAATGTTGGAATGGCTCAGTGGGGCTGGAAAAACAAACTAAAATTATTGTGTGTGACTGTATAATGTTATTGGTCTGGAGGGGATTTAGAGCGTTTCCGCTACTAAACGGTAGCTAACTGGAAAAGACAGGGCCACCGGGCCAGACACCCTGACGGCAACACACAGCTAATCATGTCAACTGGTCAGAACATACTGTATGCAGCTCACCCATCAGGTGTCACTTTTAAACCACAACTCCCTTGACAGAGCAAAGACCTGGATTGAATCATCAGGGGCTGTTCTTTTCCAACATGCTCTTAAAAAAAAAGAGGCAGCGAATCAAAGCCTGGGTTTCACAGAAATCCTAGTATTTACGTAAAGGGGGCTAGTATGAGCAGCGGGAATGAATCTGAGTCATCTTGTCCTTTTCCATGGAAGCAGTGTGGAGAAAGGAAAGAGCAAGAGAGGGGAGTTTTTCTGGGTTGAGAGCAACCACTGACATTGTTCTAACTTCTGGAGAAGGGTGTTGTTTTGAACTCCACAAGCGATGAATCAGCATTATAGTGTACACATACAGAATCCACATGTGGCTGTTAATCTCCCCCATCTCCTCCAATTAGGTATTTGTGGTTTACATGCTGTGCGACTATAATAATGTGCGAGAAACATTACTGTATAATACTACACACTACTTGATTTCCCTTCTGTTGTAGACTAAGGAACAACTCACCAAGTCTCTGGCAACAGTTTCACTGTCTACTGTATACTGTGTAATAGATTCATAACAAAATACTATTCAATACAAATAGTAACTTACTAATTCAATACTGTTCAGGGAGTTCTTCAGAACTTAAATTTGATTCCCATACTGCCACTGCAGTATGTTCCTTTATAACCTGCAGCTCAACCTACCTGTCTGCCATCCTGGCCTACGTTGGTCTGGCCTCTCACCACTGTCCTGATGTTGTCATCCAGGCGGCTGTCAGATGTGATGGGAAATAACAATGACAGATGCAAGGTAAAATCAAAGGTAAAATACAAACAGAAACCAAAATGTATGATTATATAATTTACATCTACTCACCGAATCTTCAGACGAATCTTATTTACTACATCATCAATATTGGCCAAAGACTGAAGGAAAAGACAGGAAGTCAGGAAAATATGAAGCAGTTTTTTATCATCCTAAAATAGGGATTACAGTGACCCCTCATGGATGTCAAGTGTACATACCGTACATGTAATTCAACGTTTTACTAAGATGACATTTTACAGTCATTTAGCAATAATAATACACATTGTAAAATACCTGTATGCATATACACACACATCAGCACCTATATACAGTATAGATGCATACACTAGTATGTAATTTACATAAAAATATACACAGTTGCAATGACTTTTCATCCACGCCCAAACTCCTCATTTATGTCCCTTCTTTGGTCCTCGGTCCTGATATAGGAACAGAACTTGTAACAGTATAACATCTGAACTTTCCTACTGTGACAGTATAAAACGTCTACTGTAAAAAAAAAAAAAGACTAAGTAACAATTAATTCTCAACTTACAAAAGACTTGTGTCATATCCAATATCAGTTTGGACCACACTAACACTGGTAGCAGCTGTAGTAAGTATGTAGTGTGTAGTAAGTATGTATATCCCAAGTAAAATCCTGGTTGCTGATGTTTCTGTGTCACCTCACTTTACCTGTTCAGTGGGAAACAACGTGTTGATGTATTCCACAGCATTGAAATCTGCTCTGTCCAGCGGGTCTTGGCTGGGAAACACCTTACACAAAATACAAAACACATGTGGATTAAAAGTCATGTTTGACAGTGTGACAGACCTGAAACTTTCAACTGATGAGTCGTGTGTAATTACAGATGCTACTGTGTTATTCACGTTAACATTCATCGAAAGGTAAAAGGCAAATATCGCTTCGTAAACTAGCGTCACACATCATATACAACATTAGTCAACCTTAACCCAAGATTTAACGCACCTGGCCTCTCTGTAAGTTAAATACTGACGTTAGCGGTCACATCCAGTCAGCTCGTAGCATCCTAACCTGCTAACAGCTGTCTGCGGGGTACCAAAGCAGCAACAGTGTTTAAAAACTGCAATAGTAACGAGGTTACCTGTTCGATGGCTAGTTGCACTTCTGGGGTTAAATGCAAAATAGCCTCCAAATCCTCCGCAAACTCAAATTCTTCCTCCTCCATCATCGTCAAAACAAAATCAAACACTTCTCCGGCATACCACTTCCTGGTCGCGGGGCTTCTGGGATATTTGATGACGTCAGAAAAGAGATGCTTTCAGCGCTGTCGGAAATTAGTGTAATTATGCTGTAATCCATATCTATGACTGTAATTAACCACAAACATCTCTCACTGCCCTTCACTGCCGCATCTCCTTGAAACTGGGTGAAAATGCAATTTCCGAGTCAGATCCTTTCACCCTCTTAAAAGTGGACATGAATGATCAAAATAATATTTGTGTTTATATCAAAGTCGATGATAAATTGATTGCGAAAAAGTGGCAATTAGGGTGTAAGCAGTGATTTAGTGGTGACTATTATTAATTATAATTATTTAGGGTATAATTAAAGCATTTCTGCTGGCATTCGAAGTACATAACAGGTGTTTTCAGTTGATTTAATTTAATTTAATTTATGATTTTACAGGTTTTCAAAGTAATTCATCAGTAGCACTATTTTTACTTCTACCACAACATCTACACACGCAACATCCAATACCTTTGCATACGGAGCTGTCGACTTCACAGTGTACACTGTGTAGTTCGGTGATATAAGAATAGGATCTTTGAAAATATTGAAAATACGACAAACACCAATAGCCACATTATTCAGAACAGAAAAAACACAATGACAAAGAACTAAATTGTAATTACAAAGGCAGTGTATTGTCTGCTTTTTTATTTTTTTAACTTAATTGAGGAACTAACACAGCAGTATTGTTTTTGTTGTCTTTGTTGTTGATCTTCACAGAATCATGGCTCATCTGCATAAGAAAATTAAAAGTAATGAGGAGCGTGTGGATGCATCAAAAGGTCACATTACATGTACCTTTGAACAGAACTCCATAATATTTACAGGTAAAATTATAAAAATAAAAATATAGATAAATAAAGTGGAAGACTAGAACTTTTCAATTTTTTATTCCTTTATTGTTTGCATGAACTTTTCAGAATATATTAATTAAATTTTGTATAACCTTATCACCTGTCCTCATATTGCCTGCCCATCATGGTCTGTCCTAACCTGTAAAATGATTTCATTGACAATGTACCTGCTGCTTTTTCCTACCATAGTAACATATTGCTGTCATCTGTGGCCCATTCCATCATTTAAGACGCAGCAGTGCCCCCTATTGTTTCAAAAAAGGCAGTTTTTTTCTTTATCAATCAATCAGTTTTTAAATGCAAGTACCATTAGAGTGATTTTAATACAAAAAAGGATGCTTAAAGTGTCAAGTGTTGTGTGCAACATTCTTAGCCATTCTCTGTTTCCTCCACTAAACAACATTTGAACCATAGTGAGACTATGACTGCAAGTGGCACTGTCTTTTTCTAGGCTTGACTGTGCACACACATACCGTCCTATAAATACCAACACCAGCTTCTAAGCGTTAGACTGTCATTTCTATCCCAAAGAGAAGCGCATAAACCCATAAGAAAGCTTTCAATCCAGCATTTAAAGGTCTAGACAGTAGAAGAGAAGAAGAAAATCAATATGATAGCGGTACTGAGAAAAGGGAGAAAGAGAAAAAGTCTTGAGGTGATCAAGTGTAACAAGACCTCATCATGCCATCTAATGGCTTATTTTATTACTGAAATCAAACAAATACATAACTCTGGGGACATTTAAATAATACAATGGAGATGATTTAGATTAGTGAATTTATGAGACATAGGACAAAATTGCAAATAAGTGTTGTCTGACATTTTTTTTAAATAATTGACTATTGGAATGTCCTGAAATGTAAAGGAGGGTAGAAGTGGGAGACAGAGGAGGAGAAATAAAAGCACTACACAAAAAAGCAACAAGAAGAGCAAAGTAGTGTAGCCTGTTGTATTAATGTGGGACGATGGAGCTGTGAGACAGCAGATATAAATCTCTCCCACAGAGGAAACGTGTAGCAGAATTCACCAACTCTCACAAACACCGCTGACACACAGAGTACACATGTGCCTGTAAGAATACGTTTGATGATGATTATGATGTGAAAATGGCATCTAGTGCATAGGATAGACCTGGAAGCTCCAAAGGAAAAAGGCTGCAAGCTGTTTCACAGATACAAAAAATAAAGTATGTGTGTTTGCTAGAGAAAGGTTGATTGAATGAAACTTATTTCATATTGACAACATCCAACTGTATAATTCAACATTAACTTCTCTTAAGTAAAAATACTCATGACATGACATTTTGGAAAATAAGCTCATTCACTGTCTTGCTGAGCAATAGATGTGAAGATTGACCACTCTCACACCAGACTGGAGAAAGCCCTCTGGAATGGAGGGCAAAACGTCGTAAAGGACCTAAAACAAGTCCAGTTGCCACTGAAAAACCTTTTTTTGGGATAACCATGACCTGGATGACTGAGAATCTTAACAGACACTTTCACACAGGTACAGCCATGGATGCAGCAGTCAGGTAAATTCGCTTAATAAAGGCTGTAATTTTGATTTAGTCTTGGTTGGTTTTCTTGTTAAATATAGGATCATTTTCTTCACCAGGCCTCAAACAGTTATGTAAATAAATTATCTGAAAAAACATATGGGAGCAATCTGTTTGGTGACAATGCTAAGATACAGAGGTATGTGTAAATTACTTATTTAGAATTTTAACATGTTGAGTGTGCTTTAAAAATACACACCCAACATATTAAATTTCTAACAAGCAAAGAACGTCTCTCTCTGAATTGTACTGGAGTAGAAAATGTCCTGTACTTTCCACCACTGGAAAGACACATTCAGAGTCAGAATGGAAAAAGCTGGGTAGACAGAATGAGATGATAACTACAGTCATGATAGCACTTAATTAGCCAGACGGTTTCTGATAGCTTATGGAAAGCCATTTACTGGTAATGCCCGAGCTGACTGTGCTGAACTGTTGTCACTAACAGCTTTTGTTCTTTCCTGTTGGAAAGATTTGGTAGAGTTCAAGAAACAAGAGACTTCAGGTCAAACAAAAGCAAGTGGTTCAGCAAGGTGAAGCATACCTGAGCAGCTGGAGAGGAAACACAAGGCAAATGAGATTAGTGTGTCAGGATGAAGTCATCACAAGGTTATTTGTAAAGATCTGGCCACAGTTATGAGAACAACTGCTTCAATGTCCAGAGAACAAGACGCTTAATGTGCACCCACATACCAAGGTTACAACTCCAATCTCATTTTTTGGAATGTGAATATTACATATCACTGGTCATTCACACAGTTCATTTCAGTCATTTCAGGAGTTTTATCTGAATATCTAACTGATGGAAATATCAAAATGGAAACTTCTGGGCATTTTCACACCTTGGTGTGTTTGCTGTGGTCCGAATCACTTGATGCGTTTTTTTTAACTTGTAGCATTTTCCTTTTTCACACAGACAATTTCAAATTGTATCACTTCAAACCACATGCTCTCCACTCTTGGTCGGGTGGGTCTGCTGCATGTTGTTGCTACTGTTTTTGTCACGTGAGAGAGACGTGAGAGATAATTTCACAATGCAGGTTATGCGGGTTGGTCGTATTCCAGGAAATTGTTTATTACTTTACATAATTTGCACAGTCATCCGACTCCACAGACTCCACATTTGTCTGCACCATATATTGGGTGGACATTAAAATCTACTTAGAATCCAGTGCCCTCAAATCATGCAGTTCATAGCTTTAGGTCCTGTTTTTGGATTAATTACTTTCTCACCAGGAGGACTGCACCAGATTTTCAAAGATTGTTGGATCTGTCAAACATCAGGATGTTATGTACTGTTTTGTTTGGTGAATTTAATTGATGAAGGATCTTTATAATGTAGTACTTAAGGGGACAAATGAGATCATACATCTGAGCCCCTGAGGAAACAAATAAAACTGAAGCATCTCACACCTTCATCTGCTTCATATTATGTACCCTTACATATTCACCTGATCCACCTGATCTTAAGATTAGGTCACTGTGTGTTAGCAAGAACAAAACTGCAAAATGTTTATTTACGTTTATTTCATCGCACTAAGTTAACCTCAGCTGTGCATGTCAACAGAAAAACAATGTGCACCTGTTTCTGTTTTCAAGATCTTTCCAAAACCTTGACTGACCCTTAAAACTTTACATTAGTGTAACCTCGCTGAGCTTCAGTGTGCCACGCCAAAATCAACATGTGCAAGGCATGTGGTTCTCAATCAATCTACTCTAAAACGATGTTTGAGGAGGAAGCAAATCAAGGTTAAGTGCTCAATGTATCAGGACTCGTACTCCCCTGACACTGAGCCATCCAGCATTGCATAGATACAAAATATTAATTGTATCTTCTCATGTTCTGTACACTCACCCTCCTCTAGGAACAACTTGTTGATGGGCATGAATGGGAGCAGTGATGAGAATAAACACTTGTCTCATTTTTATTACCTGCAGTGACATTCACAGACTTCATCTAAATAGAATTGTTTGGCCTATGGAGATGATGGGAGACTCCTGCTGAAAGTCAGACAAGCTTCTTCTAGCACAGCTTGTCTGGTCTTTTCAAGATGGTCGCAAAGAATACAGTATATCACATAGCAGGAAGGAGTGGAATTAGCAAACAGCATGAAACAAACAATCCACAGCCAAAATCACTGCAGGTAAGGAGCTACTGCAGCAAACAAAAACTTGCAAGGCAGAGATCCAAGGCTGGCAGAACTAGATGCTTTGAAATCCAGCCAGTCTTCAAGCAGCATCCAGACAACTTTCTGACCCAACCTGAAAACTTAACCGAACATGCATGTGCAATGTAAGACTTTTAATTTACCTTCGGTCTCCACCAACCTTATAGAAATGTATATATATTTCAATAAGCAAGTACCAGAAATGTGGTATGTTGATGCTATAATAAAAGAAAGACTTTCTTTTCTGAAGGATAAGATGAAAGGAAAATAAAGAAATACAAATGTGGAAAAAAATAATGCACTACTGCATGAAAGCTGTGATTGCAAATCAGGGTTATTCCACCAAATATTGATTTTTGAACACTTCCTAAGTTAAAACATTAGTACTGTCTTGTGTAAAAATGAATATGAACTTGTTTTGTTTTGTTTTGTTTTTTTTTTGCATTATTTGAGGTCTGAAAACACTGGACATTTCCTGGTATTTTGACTCTTTTTCATTTTCTGCAAATAAATGCTCTAAATGACAACATATATATTTGGAATTTGGGAGTTATGTTGTTAGTAGTTTATAGAATAAAACAAAAATGTTAATTTTACTCAAAAAATACGCAAAATCAGAGAAACTGATAATTTTGCAATGGTCTCTTAATTTTTTCCAGATCTGTTTATTAAATATGATATTTTGTCATGTTAATGTGTTCCTATGAGGCACAAATGATCCTTATCCACTTATCCTGTTATGGGTCGCAGGCGTGCTGGAGCCAATCCCAGCTGTCATTGGGCTAAAGGCAGAGTACACCATGGACAGGTCAGAAATCTATCTATTCTTTAAATGACTTTGGCAGTTTCTGGCATTTTATTATTTTTGTTATTATAATGAAGTGAACATTTGACATTGTGACAGTCCTAGAATGACTCTGCTTAAAAGGATTAAGTGAAGCTAAATGTCATTCAACCATCAGTCCTTTGTGGTACAGTACCTACATGTTCTGTGTGAAACTACGTATGATAGGAGAATATGAATTTAACTCTCCTTTTGTAAGTTAAAATTAACATGCAGATTCAAATGTCAAGGTTAGATTTAATATGAAGATTTAAAGAGCACTGCAATCATCTTATTTTTCCAAGATTATCTGTCATGGTGGATTTAGAGACTTATTTGTCTTGAAGATGATGAATAAAAAGAGAGGGAAACAGAGTGATTGTTAATTTTAACTCTTAAATGAATTCAGCCACAGGGATTCATTGCTGTAATTGTCGCAGTGGCAGGTAAATTTAATATGATTGCATTCATTTATTTACAGATATGGAGAGTGGAAAATGTTATCAAATGTTTCAATTGCTACTGCGAATTGGAGGTGAAACAGGAACATGGGGATGTCAGTGTTGTGGATCACGATCACAGATGAGTTTTACGATAAACTCAGCACCATGTAAACAACACTGTAGACATGAAGCAGTAAAGCCTCTGCCTTACATAGGGCTTAGCATTCTAGTTTTGGTTTACGGCATTTTGGCTGATAGCAGTAATCCTTCATTTGTGCTATGGTGTTCAGCTCATAGACCCCCATGTACCATTCACACTGTCCATTATGGTCAATGTTAAGCCCATCTAATGTATGTGATCTAAATATTGAGTGATGGATTAGATCATTTAAGTGTGAAAAATATGCAAAAACCTAAAAAATCAGGAATGGGGCAAATACTTTTTCACAACACGGTATGAGTGTCATTTTGCAATGGAGAAAAAAACAACATGAAATAAAAAGATTGCAGAACCCTAAACGTATCCAAATGACAGTACATGAATATATACATACATTTCTTTATGCACATGCTTGTGTCTACACACACTTCTGTGTGTGAGTGTTTATGTGTAGAGACAGATGGTCCATTTAGTAACCTTGCAAGCAAGCACGGGTGCCTGTTGTGTTGGCATTCCTAAAATGTGGGGAGCGACCTTGTTTTTATTACCATACAGAGAACAACCTGTTACAACTAGGAGTATGTGTGTGTGTGTGTGTGTGTGTGTGTGTAATATAGTATCATCATCAATTTAAGGGCAGAGTTTAATACCAGTTCACACTTTCTTTTCAAGAAATACCCACCTGTATAAAGTATATAAAAGTTCACTCGTATTAGCCCACTGCTCCCCCCAGGGGGATGGGTTAAATGAAGCAGGATATATTTCACTGCGTGTTGTACACTGTATAACTATGTATGTGACAAATAAAGAATTTTCTTCTTCTATTCAGGATTCATACAGAAGCTTAGTTTGTGGCTGGATGTGACAAAAATTCACTAACAAGTAACTCTACAGCTCAGTAAATAACATTTTATATTGCATTTGTTTAGTCCCTATGTAGGTTTTTATGTTAACTAATACACTGTAGAAGATTTTGTTACATTCAGTCAAATCAAGGTTAGCTCATTTCTGCATTTTTGTAGTCTTTATGCTTAAAGACAACCATTTTCTGGTTGAAGCTTCATATTTAACACACAGGCCAAAAAGTTAAATACATGTTTATGTAACTCTAGGCAAGTAACCAAATAAGTGTATTTTCTAAATGTTTGCTGCGTTAAAATTGCTCTAAAGTTATTTTACTGTATCTTTAAAATTGCAAATTGTCTAAACAAAATTTTAAAACAGAAAAAAAAGGAATCTATCAAACCAACACAAGCCTAAACAAAAAACATCAAAATTTACATGAGGACAAGCCACAGAACATATTGCACAGGGATTTAAATTGCTACTTGGGAGGAAATGTCACGCAGAATATGCTGCTGTAACAGTCAGAGCAAGCTCTTCCCTTACCTGGTTTGACAGTTGAAGGAGAATGAAATCCATTTCTTGTAATAAAGCATAGTAAGGAATGAGACACAACATCAGTATTAAAGTGAAAAAGATGAATCATCAGCATATATCACACTCAGGATAGACACAAATCTTCCTTCCACAAACATAAGAAAAACAATTTCTGTTTCATTATAATAAATCCTTTCAGGATTTCTGTTTCTCCCCAATCTCACTGCTCCATCTGTCTGTATTTGTTAGCAAATTTACATTTCTTCCTTTTGTTGTTTCATTTGTCTACTTCTTTTTTGTCTTTCCTACACCTTAATTGCCTTATTTATGTTTCATATGACTGAGCTGGAAAGCGCTATGACAAAACAGAGAATTAACTTTTGTGTGAGCATTTATGTGCACACGTGCAGGTGTGGGTGCAAACAGGGAAGGTGAAGGGCGGTGTGTGCATGTGTGTGAGTGTGCATGGGGTATGCTTGCATGAGTTTGTGTGCATGCCACCGTCTGTGTGTGTATCTGTGTGCCTTTTGTGCCAGGATGTGTAGGACTAATCAGAGAACGGAAGATCCTGTAGTGGCAATAATAGTAGAAGAACACAGGACGTTTGAGTACAGTAATGATTCTATTTTTTTTAAATCTCGCTCTTTCTTCCTCTCTCAATCTTGATTTCAATGTCTGTCAGTGAAATCTTCAAGAAAATTACAAGCATGACTCTGTTGCTCTCACTCATTCTTTCTCCCTGGTGGATTATTTTTTTCTTTCTCTTTATTTTGCTGTTCTCTTTTCCCTCCATGCCTCTCTCTGGGTATTTTTGAGTGAGGCTTTGTGCTGATGTTCCTTTCACGGCATTGAGGCAGAGAACATGAAAAATAAGGAGATGATTTGGAGGAGAGGAGAGCATGAGACAATAAATCATGTGTGGAGGAAGAGAGAGCAGAAAATGAGGAAACGAATGAAATCAAAGAGGGAGATTAAAAGAAAACAGGAAATACATGAGCGGTCTTTGCAGTTTTTATATGAACTCTCTAAGTTCTTTACAATGAGAGATGCATTTTATCTCATTTTTAGCTTATGTCTGATGTTTTTGGCACAACACACATTTTCTCTATGCTTCTACACTGTAAAAGAAATCATTGTTTTTATAACGGTGCACAACTGTAATTCTACCAGTGATAGACTGTGTCATTTTAAATGGAAACGTACCGCAAAATAACATTTGGTATACCATAATTTAACGGTAACTGTTTGGTAACTTTGCTGCCGTACTTTTTACCGTTTTTTTACAATTTTTTTTTTTACAATGTACCTCAGAGGAGCTAATGTAAAGTCCGCTGTATATGGACCATATTTATCTTCTCTTCTCTTGTCTTCTCTTCTCTTCTCTTCAATACCTGTTAAAACTTTACATAAAATTAGTCGTTACAATCTACACCAAAAATATTTTTTTTCCATTCTGCTGATTTTGCTGAACCAAATGATAACTGCTGCCATCAAGTTTAGTCCTTACTGTAACAAGTGTTATTAGTCAAGTTTTGGCTCCTGCATGATACCTTTTATTGGTTGTTTGTGGTATTGTTAAGCAGATCAGAGAATAAGACACATAGACTTGACCACTTGTGTAAATTGAAGTGTCTCAGTCAGAATGCTGAACCGAGGAAAACCTGCAAAAGTGGTTGATAGATTTACGTAACTAAGTAAATAGCTGACAGGTAAATTATGATTAAACTATGGTAAAATAAAAATAAACCATTAAGACAAACAAAGCAATCTAGAAAAAAACATCTTTGCCTGAGAATATTTAGCAATATTTGTTTTGGTCATTTTTACTGTATGTTTGGGAAATGCTCATCAACATTTAGTTGCGTTTTCACTGATGTACCAGAAGATTAATGGGCAGAGTCACACTGCACTAGATGTACAGTATATAAATTATGCAAACTACTGTATGTACTTATTGGTAAAAATCACAGATTAATTGATAAGACTAGCAATATTCATTATTTTCTATTATGGTTTTGATAGCCCATAGAAAGGCATAATTTACTGTATGTGAATCATTGAACAAACAAAACAACAAACAAATTTCACACATAATATGTATCTTTTTGAATTTTTAAAAAGATCCTCAACAGCTGGGCTTCTTCTTAAAAAAGTAGTTTAAGGTCTTTCCCTGGGATTTGTTGGCAATAAGAAAAGTATATAAGGTATAATATCACTGCATTTTTGTGACCCACCTGTACAATCGACATGCTTATTTGTGAGTCAAACTAATTCAGAGTGGTTAAGATAAAAAAAAACAAACACAATTTGTGCATCATAATGTCATTTTCAGCTTATTTTTCTTATTTATCTTTGTTTCTATTACACAAAATGTATAAACTACCTTCATAATAACGTAAGGCAAACAAAGAAAGGCACTATTGTTATTGTGTTGTTGTAGCCTTCGAGAGCATGTAACTCCTGCTAGTTGGTGTTAATCTTGCCTTCATAAAACCTGTTAATGCCCAATGTTAATCAGGGCTTCTACTGAATGTGTCTGTGCGAACAACAGGCTGCTAAATGTCAACTGTTACCGGATTATCTGCTGCCTGGAACCCCGTGATAATGATATATAGAGCATGCGTTTCTATGTGGGTGCTTCTGAAACCATGCATGCACGTGTGTGTGATTGTGAGCGTGCATGTGGTGATTAAGACGGGCTATTTCTATTTTCCTGGCTCCCTGAATGATTCCCCTTTGAGTGTAAACCCTTTATTCTGCAGTCTTTATTAAATCAGAGGGAGACAGAGAAATTGCGACAGAGGAAGAAAGAGAGCGTGAAAGGAAAAAAAGATACCAAGCCAGAAAAAAGGAAACTGAAATGAAAGACAGAAAGTGAAAAGACATGAAGGCAGAGATGGAGAGTTTTAGAGGGGTGTAAAATCCCTGTAGTGTTAGTTGTTCCTGTCTGCAGGGTGGTAGAATATGAACGCTCCATAAACGCCTGGCGTTATCTCAGCTATCCCAACTCACACAGCAGCCTTTACCATACTGTAAGTGCTTCAGTCTCTGTTCTGTCTAAAATTAAGAAGCAATCGTACAACTGAATACCCGTAACAATTGCCTGTATCAAAACTGTTGCTTGTATACAGAGTCACACACAACAATGCACATCATGTAACAATACTTTTGTAGACACACACCATTGTACATACTGATTATCAGTGTGTCGCGTTATTAAACCTCAGAGTTAAATGAGTTATTCTGCTAGATTATAAGGTCACCTTAATATCTTGTTCTTTCTGCCTTCAAATTTAACCCTCCTTTGATATGTTTTCTTCTTCCAAACCCGACTCTTGTATTCATTCTGTTTTTCCTCCTCCTCTCATGATACCCATCTCTTTTTTCTTCTATTTAATCATCTAGATTTTTTCCACTCAGCCCTACCCCAACACTTTCTGTTTTACTGTCTGTCCTTCCTTTACATTCTTCATGCCTTTAGTGTTTTTCAACATTTTTAGACATTTTGGTATCTCCTCTTTCATAAGATGCTTGTTTTGTGTTTGCAGGACAACATCAGTCTATTAACAATGTGGACTGCCGTGTCTCTATAGTTTGTTCTTATGACTTATCAATATTTCAGTCCTCATTCTGTCACCGACACATAAACATGATCCATTTCTTTGATTTCTTTGAGTATTGTTCCACTTAAATTCTTATGGGTCAGCGCCATAACACATATTCTACTCACTATTTTCAGGTCTGGTTGGTACTGTCTTTTTGTGGTGTCTTTTTTTCAAGCAAGTACCAAGAACACTATATATGACCTAGGTATATCATAGCCTAGCATTTTGACAGCAACCAAATGAACATTCCTCCAAAATCATACAATACCAGAACAGAGACAGAAGATATGACAATTATTTAAATTTTACTGCTCTACATTGTCTCCAACATGGCTCTTACAAACATAAATTTGCTCCTCATTTTAGATGTAACAAAGAACCTTAATAATTTCTTTCAACAATACAGTATTATCTCCATGTACGTGATATGTTCTTCATATATGCAACTGTCAATCTTCACAAATATTCACATATTTCCTTAAATTTCTAGATAATTATATATATAGTTATATTCTATAAGGTCTTAAACCTACCCTACCCTATATACCCTATATAGTACCTCAAGCTTACTTCTGGTGTGATTTGGTGCTATATAAATAAACTGACTTGAAAAAATGGAAAAGGAAATGTAAGGACACTTTCAATGAAAGCTCTGTAAAACAATGCAATCAAAGTTCTGTCAACCTGAAACTTGGCCAGATTTCGCAGACCAAAAATACATTGTTGACTTTTTGTGCACAGTATGTTTGTTTTTTGCTCAAATGACTCAATTACTTAAAGGACTCAGCTGTTTCTGCAGTCTGGCCATTTATTACAGCACCGACAGAACCTGCTACACCTAAAATCAATACGTAGGTCCTTAGTTTAAGTGGCATTCAGTTCAAGGAAGGATTCAGAACACCATTTTAAAATTCATCCAACACAGGACCATGAGATGATTTGTTCAGCAGGCAAACTATAACTGTGATGTCTGCAAACTTCCAACCCACTGATGCAGTCGTTTGTGTATAAGATATATAAGAGAGGAGACAAACACCCTGTGTGAACGCCCTGTGGTGAACCAATTGATACTGTGGTCAGGTCAGAGGGTTAGGGTTAGGGTCAGGGTTAAGTGTCTGTCTGTTCACCCTCACTCTCTAAATCCTGCAGATTAAAAAGTCTAAGATCCAGCCAACAACATTACTGTCCAAACCAAAGGTCTGCTGACTTTCTTTTCTTTCTTTATCATCAGGTGGGGCTGGATGGTGTTGAGTGCTGATGAGAAATTCCCAAACAACAGCCTAGCATAATTTCCACTCCCTTCCAGGTGCTTATAGATGAAATTACGGAGTGTTATGGTTAGAGATGCATTAACTGCAATTTTCTTGTCATGGTCTGAGGAAAATGCTGAAAAGCACTGGTGTACTTATCAGACATAATGCTTCAACAGCAGCAAACTGTAGCGTGGCCTGATAAAAGTAATTGTGGATTATTTTTGAGGGTGCATACATCTATGAGTAGGGGGACCAGTACTTTTTCAGCACTGATACTGTGTGTATGTACAGTATGTCATCTAATGTTTACGTTCTATTATACAAATTTCACATTATCATACCATCAAATTAACTTACACTGAGTAGTCCACATTCCTCCGTCTTGTTCCATCGATGCAAGTGTTCACGTTCACTCAATTCAGATGCTGTCATATCTAACAAATCAGATTTCTTCTTGCATCATAAAATCAATTGCATGTTGAACTTTAAATGTCATTGCCAAATTTGTCATTCTGTCATTGAGGATAACTGCTGCACAGTCCAACACATCCCTGATCACCACCACGATAAGGTCTTTTTTATTATCCCATGAGAGTCACCCTGGGAAGTCTGCACAGTCTATTCAGCACCACCGTTCATCACTTAGGGAGCACTCTAGTGTTTTCTTTCCAAACATTTTTCATGGTCATAGCATTACTAAGATGTGTTAATAGAGTGTAATATCTATTATACTGTAAAATAACTCCGCAAATGTTGTTAGTTTTAAATTAAGCTCTCCCAATCAAAGTTGTATTTTCTAAATCTAGGATAATGAAGTAATCCTATTTAAGTCACACTAATTGCCTTCTCCTAAAAAATCTTGAATACAGCTCTAACAGATTATTATAATATGCTACTTTGTTCAGAGTTGTTGGGTGCTGCTATATTTACACCAATTTCTTAGACCAGATACAATAAAACATTATGGGAGATGTGAGATGTCTTTTCATGAAAGCTTGCAAAAGTTTCAATTTGTGGATGCTTATTTATAGCAATCTAATAGTTTAATGTATGTCTACAAATGTACTCTACTCTATATAGATTTTTGAAAACCAATGTGCTAATCCTAGAAAGAAAATGGAACTGAAAGGTACAAACCACTGTTATACTTTTAAATGAGGCCAGCGATAAAATGTTAATATATAAGTGCAATCAAAAACAATGCCCTGTATGGTACTGATGTTTACTTAGAACAACAGTGTTGTTTATCTCATCCATAAACATGACCAAAAAAGTCTACTAAACATTGACAGTTTTATGACCGGGGAAGCCTGTGTGTGTCTTTGCAGCACTGTCCTCATATTTCCTGTGCTGAAAGTGCTGAGACAGTAGTTCTCTGGTGCTTTTTAGGCCAGCGATGCACCAAGTTTCCTCCTTAATTAGAATGCATAGTATTTCTCTCTGTCCCTACTTCTCTGTCTATAACACACACATGTACACAAGCTTGCAGATGTAGACACACAGGTACACAGGTGCATGAACATATTTATTCTGTACCAAAGATTATTTACAGTAATTCATTATAAAAGCCACTTGTACAACTGGGAATCGTTCAAGAGACTGCATGTTCACACGCAAAACACTCACATGAGTGTACACATATTGTACAATATTCAGTGTGCTTTAATGTAAAACTCTCATACATATCAAACACATACTTTTAACTGTCATTGACAAAAATTTCCCTGGTGTTACCCTCCAACTCTGCACCAGACTGAACACATGGCCCTGTTCTCTTCTGTTCTGTCTTTCTCTATTTTATCCATGGTGTGGTCGGTATAGTCTATTTTGCTCACTTGTGTTTTAGTTAGTTTTGATCCTTTCCATTTTTCATTGTTCAAAATGTCAGAAACTCACCGCTCAAAAAGAAGTGTGTTTGAAGATCACACTACATTGTGTAAATGCAGTACATAATTCTAATACAAATCATTATTTATTATTTTTAGGCAGCAACTTTTACCAACTTTATCTTAGGTGTTAAAACAGACATTGTTAGCATATTTTGAGCCCCTTCTGCACAGAGAACAGATGTTACATCTTTACTGATAATTGTCTTTGAAGGTCATTCTGAGAAGACTGTCAGTATATAATTACACCAGTTGAACAACTACTGTATACCAAATGCTGTTTACTGAATCTTTTTTAACAAATCTGTTTGTTTAGTCTAGTTTACATTTATAGTAAAATAAAAGTATATTTAAAAGTTTATTTTTAGTATACTTAAAGTACACATTTATAAACTAAAAAGTGGGGCAATTTAGTCCCAAGAAGTATTAAAATGGTATACTTGCAAGTATACTAGAAGTACATTAACACAAGTATACTTACTAGGTAAAGTATACTTGGGAAATATACTTG
>JAUBNQ010000005.1:16307999-16319176 GCA_032353495.1 Ctenopoma kingsleyae | reverse complement strand
TATTACCTGTCTGAATCCAGACTCGTTCTTTTCGTGACAGCTGACAGAGGAGGTAGGAGAAACAAAACAAACCTCCGGTCTCAGGACAGACAGTTAGCCAGGACTTCTTCTCATACCAATTTCTGGAGAAAGACCGAGTGTAATTTCTCCCTCTGTCTTTTGTTAGTTATTTCATTTTGAGGGCTTTGGGCGCAAAATTTTGGTTCTTCTATACTTTGTGTTAGAGGGGGTTCCATTGCGCATGCACCAGTTATAGCTTAGGTTTATGGTAAAGATTTTTGCACCCCAAAGGAACAGGAAATACATCACATAACCGTTCAGTCACGGTAAACGAGCGAGAGAACATTTTGTAATTGCCCTGTTATCTCAATAAAGTCTGATAAAAAAAAAAAAAAAAAGGCACCCGAGCACTCTCTATTGACGGGCCGCCACTGGTTGTTGCCAAATCAAAAAGGTTCAGATCTGTCGTATCCAGGTCATGGCTACTCTCAAACTTATGGTTTAAAAATCACGACTTTCAGTTTTGTACTGATCACGCAAATGTAGCTCCTTGTCTTAAACATCAGGAGCAGAATCAGTTACTTTGGTTTGTAAATTACTGCCACATTCAGAGTTTATGCTCACACTACTGTGACATAGTGATCTTATTCTAGCCTCATTAATCCAAATGCTTTTAAGCACAGCGAGTTCATCAAAGCTGTTGCTATTTTTTATTTTCAGCCAAAGTCCAAATACTGTTTATATTTTAGTTTTGCTGCTTAAATGCAGTAATACATATTACTACACTAATCACTGAGGTACAGTAAATAATGTACGAGGCAGAAGATTGCCAGTCTAATCATGAAAAACTATTTATTATACTCACCCTGTGGGTGAGTTAGTAAGATGCCAAGATACAGTATGTCTATATTTGTTTGTGGAAAAGAATAAATTCAACACTAAATTTAAGATCAAATTGTCTGCTACTGACTGTATTTAGGCCTGTGCTGCATTTTTCTTCTTTGAGTCTTTTTTTAGGCTTCAGCTTGTCATGGAGGTTAAATGTTCTCCCTCATATTCAATTAATGTAAAGTCACTTTGCTCAGATTATCAAAAAATAATTTACTGTTAATAAAAAAATAAAAATAAAATAACATTTGGCTGTATAAATAGAGTCTGGTTGAAAGATGAGCCTCTGAAATTTCACCAGTGGAGGTGAATGAAATTTAGTTTTTTTTTTTCAGCATTAAATAAAGACAATTAAAACACAAATTCAGCACCAACATCATCAAACAGTCATTGTTATTCTGAGCAGTCTGCAATAACATTTTTCTGTACTGACATGTATATCCTGTTTTCAAAATATGATCTTCAGAAGATGCATGCATAACTTAGAGAGGCCTAAAAGGCTATAGCAATACTGACAGATAAAAATGAAGGATAAACTGGAGTCACAATATGATAATATGTAATGACCATATACGGTATGTATGTGAGGAAAAATAAATAAATATATAATGTACTAATGTGATAACAAGGAGACAAAACATTTTTTTCTTTCGGCTGCAGAAAGAAAATGAAAAGTATTATTGCTAATTTCCCTATTATATGGTGTGTAGTTTCGTTTTTGTTGTGAAAAATAATGTACTGATCATGAAGATATCAACATGGCTTCCCTGAAAAAGATACTGCCATGAAAGTCTTCCTTGATGTGTTGTGTGTTATAGGTTTTATTTTATTTTTGCATACATTAAGGTTCCTGCAATAACAAATAATTGTATAAATATTCCAATGTTGTACATTTATTTGCTCATTACATTTCATTTTCTGAACATTTGTCTCCACTAATTGACACAATTCTGCATCTGTTCCTGCTGTGGCCATCCATGTGTAGCAGCACTGCACTCAATTTACATCTCCTCATCACTGAGTGAGCTCAGTATTTGAATGGACTGTAAGTCATTTAACAATAAAACAAACAGCATTTTTATTCAGTATTTTATGGTGGTTTATGGATAGTCAGAGTGTTAAAACAGAAACAACTCTGCCTGCTCTGATCACTTGGATTTACTAAACAAACAAAGAAAACAACAAGTGATGTGAGTGAAGTGTGCAGATTACAGCCAGTTCGCTAACAGGTCTTAGTGGCAGTGACAGCGCCAATGGATGTAGATGCCTGGGCGCCAGACACCACCATCACCACCTGCAGCAGTGAACCTGGGCCTGAACCTGGGGATGCAACACAGCATTTCAATTCGACAAGGAAACAATGGAGTGAGAGGAGAAAAAGGAATTTATGTCTCTTCACCAAAAATCAAAAACTATGTGCTGTACTATTACTACTGCCTGCAGCAATAGTGCAGTAAGTAAGTTGTTATTGACCACGCTACCACGCAAACATGTGCATGCATGTGACTTGGGACATCATGATGCTCCCTGGAACATAGGGCTCCTCTGAAACCCACTGTGTAATTAACCTCACTTCTTCACTTGACAAGTTGTCTGTAGTAGGTGAGAACTACATCACCATGTAAGGTCGTAAGCTATAGCTACATAGACTTTTGGAACATGCATCCATGATACAGTTGTTGGCACCAAGTGAGCAGGCAAATCTCGGCAACAGCTGTTGTCTTGAATAAATACACTATATACAGAACAATAATGACATTAGTTTTTTGGCAATCATTATTAGATTAAGTGATTGTAATTTTACAATTTCTTGTGGTAAATTATTTATTGTCTTCTTCATTTTTGTGATAGTTTTCATTTTAGTTTTAGCTGTACCACTGCTGAAATAATTCTAGGTGATACACTGCAGAGGATATTTTTATTACTTTTAGGTTTAAGAAAAAAAGTCAATATTTGAATCTTTGGTCTGCTTTATCTGTGTAGAGGTGATTGAAGGGAGAGTAGGAAGAGAGCAGTGACAATTCAGATGTGTCATGATAAAAATAAGTGCTACAGAAATAAAAAATAAAATACAAAATAATGCCAATATGAAACAACTTCAGTTAAATTGCTACTGAGGCTCAGATTAATTTTCACTAAATGGCTCAGATTAATTTTTTTAAATCAGCTGCTTCACTTTTCCACATTTTTACTTTACTGCTTTATTTTGATGCTTGATAGTGAGTGATGTTTACTAGTACGATAAAAAAGTAAGTTGGAGGGATAGACAAAGGTATGGATGGGTGTGTAATCAAAATTCAATTAACAAAATGCTAATCTGAATGGTTGAAAAATATGAGTCCAGAGATTTGTTTGTTGCTTAACCTCACAGTGGCTTACTTCACACTATCAGTGGAGTTAATAGAGCCTGAAATCGTCCTCTCAACCAGCCATTCACTCTCTTGATCACATTTATTGATCACATACTCACATTCTAGTTTAGCTTAGCCATTTTCTTAGGGCTGTAACAGTATAGACATTTGTGCTTGTGTGTGTTAGATGGGGAATAGTTGATCATCTGAACAAAAACCAAATGAAATCACTGCTTCCCTGAAATGCTACTGAATATAGCATATTTTTAACAATGAAGCAGACATAACACTGAAATTTGTTTTGTTTTTTTTTTGAATATTTTCTTGAAAAGAAGGACATCCAAATCCTTAAAATGTTAAGATCTTATTGGTAATAAAACCAAGTTTAAATTCAGAATTTCATCATACGAGAAACCACAGTCAGTTACTCAGATGAAATGGAAGATTTCACAGTAGGTGTGATAGATACAATCAAGTTCTTAAAAAAACAACTGCTTTTATGAAATATAGATAAATGTCTTACAAAACTATGTAATAAAGAAAACAGTGATGTAAGAAATCAGAGATCAGATTTCTACTAAAAGTCCGTATCTGTCTTGCAGTTGACATACCTTAGTACTGGTATAAATCTCTGTGCTGCTGCACAGTGCTCATAGTAATGGAGCTTGAAATGGGCTACAGGTACAACCAATTGCACTGACTGATTAAATTAACTTGTCACACCGCGTGATTTCTGTTCTCAAAGACTGATTAGCTAACATTATGGTGACAGACAAGAGGGTTCAAGTCGTGTTTGAATCCATTGCACTTCAGTCCATCTTAGGACATAAAAGAACTATAGGCAGGGATTTGTGACATTACCTGCAATCTAAAAGCAGACATAAGACCTAACTCCATTATCAAGACAGACTGAAACAGACGTAATAGAAATTGTGACTGTAAGGTTGAAAATGTTGGATGGATCTGCTTCCATTTAAAAGTAGAGGAATGTCTCAATAGATCAGAGATGTTCAGTCAGTGGGACATGCCACCATCTTTTTATGCATGGCCCTAATATCAGTTTCACTTTTGTAAGACAAGAAGAGAGAAAATAATAATATAATGAGAGGGTGTTCCGAGAGGACAGGCTACTCAACTAATTGTGTCCCTGGACCAGACACAGAACCCAAAGAATGTCCACAAAAAAACCAGTCCACTGACGTTGCACAAGCAAAATTTGTCCTGGTGCAAAATTGAGGACGGCTGCATCAGGAAGGGCATCCAGCGTAAAAACCTGTGCCGACCATACTCCACTGTGTTGACCCTGACCACCTGAAGCACCACAACCTCTAAGGTTAACCTTGATTTCAAACCTAACCCTAACCCAGAACAAATCAATGAGAGGGTGTGCCTGCTGCCTATGTAACCAAGACTAAATAGCTCAAAAAATGAATTATTTATGCATTATAAATAACAGTGTAAATGTAAAGCCATGTGACAACAGTATACAGTAAGTGAGTGAAATAAGACACCTGCAGTTGTACCAGCTTATCTGTGGAAAAGCAATCTAGTGCTCTGTGGACCTTGGGGATCAGGTTATTTGTCCCCTGTGCACTCTACACAGTAGGTGGTATTACAGCTCTCTCTGCTTTCCCATTCTCCCATGCTGACTGAATATGAATTGGCAGCATCAGCACAGATCAGGAACTGCAGAAGCCTGTAGGTCAGAAAGGGCATAGTCATATTGCGCAATAGCTCAAAACCCCATCACTGAAAATGTACAAGAGTATTCATGTTTCTGGTAGAATTTTAACAAGGGAATAATCTAAAACTCTGAGAGAAACACATCAAAACAATCCAAACTAACATAGACAGATCAACCCAATTGCTCCTGTTGCCTACCAATAATTTGAAAGTTCCCTACAGCAACAATTTCTCCAGGCAGCAGAGGCATAGTGTGCTCACTGAGCTGCTGCACAATATAATTATGGGAGCAATCAATTAACATAGCTTCAAAGTGTTATTCAATGTCAGAATTTATATGGAGGTAAAGTATTTCAACATTGTCTTCTATAATTTGAGTGTTACGATAAGGTACTCTACTAGACAACACAGGAAGGGGAGGTGTTGCTGTATGCTGTTCAAAAGCAATCAAAATGGTGCAGATCCCTGTCAAGTCTTAATCTCCCCAGTGTGCCGCTAACATTGTCCTGGGCACATGAGAAAATTGTCACACAAAACAGGTTGGGTGTGGCTTGGTGGTGTTGCTAGAGGAAAAGTCACAGGGTCACTGACACCAGTACATTTCAGTCTATTGGGAGCACTGATGTACACCACAAATATTGTGCTTTATTCTTTAGGTGACAGGGAGGTATGATAAATGGAAAATTGAATGTTGTCCTGATTATAGTGCTAGGGAAAAGGTCCACAGGTCACCAAAATCAATGCATAAAAAAACACATCATTCAAATCTAGATAAACACATAAACATTTTAAAGGCTGCTTCTTGAAATTGGTCTATACCAAAGAAACTGCCAAGTTCAGCAACTAAATGGACAGAACTTAATGCGATGCAAATGACTTGGACTTGGATGCTGTCTCATTTCACACATAGACTTAGTTTACACACTAAAATATTAAATCAGGTATCCCTGAGCTCACCCATGCATAGATGAACACCTGTACAGGCCACTGCAATCAAACATAACATCCTTGAAATAGATAGCAACTGTGTAAAGCTTATATTTTTCAATTACTGTCAAGAATGTGTCAGAAAGGTGCTATATTTCAGAATTTGCAGCCAAAGTTTGAGTTTCTGGTAAATTTGGATAATAAACGTGATGGATGATTGTCTATAGTCACTACTAAAAATCAGAATAAACCTACTTCTGTACACACACACACACAGATGTGTCAGTAAGGCTTTAGATTACAGCCCGCAATGTACCATGTAATTACTATGAATTAATATATTTGTAAATTCCCTTTTTGTAATAATGGCATATTTGTACAGTATGTACAAATACTTATAGGTACATGGTAATGGGATGCAAAGTTTTTGGAATAAGGGACTAACAACTCGGTAACATATAAATTCATTATATTGTAAGTATTATTTAAGAGGTACCTATTCTAAAATAATGTATTTTGTATGTATTATGTGTTAAGTATATGACACATTACAGGATTTGGGAGAAATTCTGTAACAACTTATACTGTGGGTATTTTTAACTATGCAGTATATAATGATGATCTTTCAGCTGCTCTTCTATACTGTTGCTGCAAACTCTCCTTCATTATTCCAAGAATTAAGATAAGAGAAAAATCAGCAAAATCAAGAACATACAGTGAATCTGAAGACTTTTCTTAAGAACAAATTTAAGAAAAAACTTAGGAAGAGATTGGTGAATGAAGCCCGTATCTTCTTGCAATGTGCAGTGCACCACTGCTGGGCCATTAGTGCACCCAGCCAGTTTAGCACCTCAGCGGTAGCCTATTCCCATACAAACTAAAACAAGATGAAGTGTTTCCTACCCAGAGTAATCATTCTGCCATGCACAGACCAGCTTTTGCTTCTGCTTAAAGCAGCAGAAGCAAAGCAGAGAAGTAGGACAATAGTCTGGAAGAAAGTATAAATGTTGCATTGTGATTATGGAAGCATGGTCAAACAATTGTAAAATTTGTGGATCAGCTGCCTAGGCATTAAGCTGATGTTTTAGCATCAACAATCTTAGTGACCCTGCTTTTTTCTTTCCATCAATACTTTAAAC
Source organism: Ctenopoma kingsleyae (assembly GCA_032353495.1). Classification (NCBI taxonomy): domain Eukaryota; kingdom Metazoa; phylum Chordata; class Actinopteri; order Anabantiformes; family Anabantidae; genus Ctenopoma; species Ctenopoma kingsleyae. The sequence goes on along the minus strand of JAUBNQ010000005.1, from coordinate 16,312,188 downwards.
AACAGCTGACTGATTCAGTTTGACAGGAAAGCTTTATCTGACATGGTGTGACTAACATAAACCACGCAATTCCCTTTACAAATCATTTCAGGTAACCCTCCCTCTTGTTATGGCTCCTGTTCAAATGCCACAGCGTTGCACCATGTCAGCCTCTGTGGTACATCACTAACCTGTCAGATGGCAAGTCAAACTGTGATGTCACATCAGCCTCTGATCCATGTCCTTCATGTCAACTGTCTCTGTCTTCGGATACCCTTCTCTAAGTAGTTCGATTGTCAATATAACAAGCATTCTCCTATTTACTTGTGTTTTGTTTAAAAATTCCCCTGGATCAGGAAGTTAAGTTGACCTAAATTGTTCAAAACCTTTTTGGTCTTCTCCCCAAACGCAGCTGGTGTTCTCTAATGGAGGAAAGCTTAGCACATTAAGAAGGGATTTGTCTGAGCTTCCCATCTCCTCCCTTCTCATCATACTGCAGCTTTTTCCATCCTCTCCAGGTTGGTCCTCCTCTTCGTTTTCATCTTCTCCCTTTACTCTCCTCTTTTATTCCCCCAGCTTATCAGATATTTACTACTGGTAGATATCTTTCTATCTCAGTTTGGGATCAGTGTTTTCCCTCTACTTAATTTATTCCCTGCTTATGTTTTATTTTGTCAGTTATTCAGAGATCTGGTAAATATTTGCACAGATAGGACTGCCGGTAATCAGCCAGTTGGCGTATCATCAGTGTGTGTCAGCTGGAGCAGGCCTGTGTGTGTGTGTGTATGTATGGACAACTGAGATATTTTAATATGTTAGTAGAGAGGAGTTAGTGTGTGGTGGGGGTTATTTGCAAGACTTTTGCCCGTGAGGGTCAGGGATAAATTCCATAAGGTCTGGAAGTGGCAGCAGGCTGGTATTGATCAGATGTTGTTTTATTGAGCCTTCCAGATACAAAACAAACCATATGAGAGAATAACATAATGATTTGGAGCAGATAACTAACACTGCTCGTTATAAGAACAACATTTCTGGTTGACCACATTTACAGAGAAAGGTTAAAAGAGAGGGAAAGCTGAGGGGAAAAAACAGGAAATGGGTCAAAAGAGCAGGATAGAACACAGAAAGATATGCATAATTCAATAAACTCATGTACTGTTTGTTACAGCAGCTCAAATCTGTTTTTCGAAATATCCTCAAAATGGCCATAAATAAACATTTTAACCAGTTGATGTATAACAATATAATGGATGTTCAGAGGAAATTAATCTTCCTAAATGTCCCAGTTTGTCATGCCTTTGAGCGATTGACAGCAGCGACTTATTAGGAATCTGACAGTGCGTCTCTAAATAGCACACTACATTAACCATTTGTTAGTGGAAGGAGAAATTAATGTAGTTTAAAATCTATTGATTTTAGACAGATTTGCTAGTCTTGATATATTTTGTAAGGAATTATTATATTATTTATCTTCTGTTCAATATACAACCCTATACATTTTCCGGAGTCACCATAATGACCTACAACATTTATTTAGTTTGTTGACTTGCTCTTCACAGGGATCGAGGTTTGGACAGATTTTGTGTTCTACCAGATGGCAACATAGCCTGTGGCTGTTTGTTTCAATACAAACTGCACTTCATCACAAGGGTGGGAAATTTAAATGATTTAGGTGGATGATCTGTAGGTATATATGTGTTTCTGTGTGTGTTTGTTGGTGTGTGCATGTGTCTTCTGTGCACACAAGATATAACTGTATTGTTATATAACAGTTACTGGATTATATCTATGTACATCACGGCTATGTATTTTCATGTATTCTAGAGGATTTACAGTGTGGATCAATCTGTTTTTAAATATATGAGCATGTTTTTCTTCTGGGTACAGGTAATATTCCAAATCCAATAAAAAGATCGCTGTGTTTATTTCCTCCAGTAGTACAAAATTAACCTATCCTTTATGTACATATTGTATTAATCCCAATAATCTTTCAAAAATGCTCTTCCTCATCAGACTGAAGTAACTGTGTTACAGCAGCATGTACTGTAGAACAACTGAAAGTGGATCTGGCTATGGTAATTTTGAATAACTGACTAGACAGAGCTCTGCAGAAAAATCACAAATAAATGATAAAGCATTTTACTGTATGTGGAAAATATTCAATGAAGGCTGACAAAAATGGAATAATCTGTGACAGTGTAGCTGCTTTTGTTCCACCTCTTTTAGATAAAGAAAATTTGTAATACTGAGATTCATCTTTGGTGTTTTACATATGTACATGTGTGTCTAAAGCCTATAAAGTAGAATATGACAGAACCAGTGGAAAACATTACAGTGCCTTATGAAGATGCAGACACAGGTAAAAGTCAATATTTACAGTGTGTCTGTGCATGTGGTCCCATGTGTATATAAACATATAATGGGGACTGTAGTGTAAATGTCATAGCGCTTTAAAAGTATACATTTTCACAGATTTACAGTTTTTTTCCAGTTGCTTAAGCACAATTTTGACAAGGCTCATTTTTGCAAATCATTTAGCACAATTCACAACACCTCACCCGAAGACCTCACAAATCCTACAAAATGAAGCTCTGCATTCAAAACTATATAAACACTTTTTACACAAACTTTTGCTGCAAATGGTAAACATTTTTTTTCTATGCCTAAATTTTTTCTCCAAACAACTAAACACTACTATGTAAAATCCAAAACACTTTTACCTTTTTAGGTATTATCAGAACTGTAAATGCACTGTAAAAGGTACACTGGTTCTTCCTTAAAATATATCAGCGTCCTTTACTTATATGTCATTAACATGTTAATTTAACAAACATATTGTGAGTAATGGCCTCCTTTTACATGATATAAGTATAATGCTAAGATAAGTGACTTGTATCTTTGCATTGCTGGAGAGAAAAAGCCAAGGTGAGCTTTGCACATGTGCAGTGAGGGAACAGGAGTCTCCAGATCCTTCCAGGTGGACTTGTGGAGTCTGGGAGCAAAAGCTTTTCTAGGTAAGTTGTTCGACATGAATTAATATTTAAATTTATTTGGTTTAATAATTTACATGCATATGTTGCATATTTACAGATACAGGCCAAAGCGTTGTCATAGCATCATGTTAGGGCAAAGTTAAAACATGTGGTGGTGTTAGCTAGCTAACGTAAATGTTAGCTAGCTATGTGGTGGTGTTAGCTAGCTAACTAACGTAAATGTTAGCTAGCTAATATGAACTATAACCAAGTAAGCATATGCATATAAAACGGTCTTGCATTCACCAGAGAGCTTATACATCACATGAGAGGTTAGCCAAGATTAATTGACATTACGTTTCAAACATGCTAATTTACCATGTGATAGTAAATTTCGCTAAAGGCATGCGCATCGTACCGCGCAACGTCATGTATCTGCATATTAACATACACACTACACACATTTTAAATTATACTTTTTTATTTTATTTAAAACCTATTATTCTGTGCCACCTTAAACACAGTCAACACACGCAGGTAACGCGCACGTTAAGTGAATATTAAATGAATCGCGCAGGCATGAACACTGCTGTTAGTTGCCCCCTCCCTCGTATTTGTTCTTCTGGCTATATGTTGCTCTCATTCAGTGATCATTGAATCGACATGTCATTATGATAATTTTGGAGGCTGTAGTATGCTCTAATGTTGTACTGGGTTAAACTGACATATGCATCTATTTTGTCTATCTAGTTTATATCAGTCACACAAACTACAGTGTCCAAAATTATGAGTTAACAACGTTTGATCAAAAACAGACTATTCTGACTTTCATGAAGGGGTTTTTATTGCAAGACTGCTGGATTAACTAACTACATTAGTTAAAAAACTGACAACTGAGTGTATACAACTTTAAAAATTGAAGTGAGTACACTTATTTCCTAATCTCTCCTTAATGTTATGCCTTTGATGTGATAGCAGTTCAGAAGGCTGCGCTGTTTTCCAGTTCTTCTCTGCAAGATGGCAGTGAGTTCTTCAGAGTGTGCTTTGTAAGTATCACAGCCATTCTATTGCAGGGATTTATCAAGTGATGCTTTTTGTGTGGGGTATTTTCACCTTATTGTCTCAACCTTCCTTTATGTTTGTAGGAATCAGATGTCATTCCAGATCACACACAGGTTCCTGTTGGGGTATTGACAGTTATACTCGCTAACAGCCAGCAGCCAGGCCCAAATGCCCTG
>JAUBNQ010000005.1:16294890-16307899 GCA_032353495.1 Ctenopoma kingsleyae | reverse complement strand
AAAAGATATAATAAAATATTTACAAAAATGTGAGGGGTGTACTCACTTTTGTGTCATACTGTATATATATAAAAATACTGTAAAGTTCTACAGAATTCTAAACTTTTGAAAAATAAAATGAGAAACTTTTGCAAGTACAAAAAAACAACCAATACAAAGGAAAAAAACTTGTCGTCTCAGTGGGTCTGGACACAGTAACCTCATCCATGACACATGCAATGTCTTCTCTTGCTCGACAGCAAGGAAAGAAGTGATGGGAGTGTCTTATCCATAATTATGCCTCAGTTCTGTGATTCTTTTCTCTCAAGAGGAACTGGTTTCATGTGTACTCAGTGTCGATGGAGAATATGAGCCAGGGTAGACAACGTGACTTGCCTGATGTTGCCAAAAACCATCTTGTTCCTTATGATGTGACTTTGAATCTCTTGAAGTCTTATGGCATTTTTGCCAAAACTATGATTATAATCTCTGCCTCTTGTACCTTCAGCGAACATCTGACCTCTTCCACCAAGTTGTACTTGTCTCTCAGTTCTTAGAGAAAACAGCAGTGTGTATATTGGTATGTAGCCTCTCACGTTTCTGATGAAGATTATGTAGAACTGTACTAGTAAAGAACACATACATGAATACTGTAAATATGGAATGCATGTGTCATTTCTACTGTAAAGTATTAGCCTACTGTATATACAATATACACAGTCTGAATTACTGTATATGTACAGAGTGGGTGTTACAGTATTTTGTTTACATACCGGTTCTCAAGCCTAAATGTCCGGATGACAGAGGCAACAGTAAATTGAGTGAAGTTGGGCTAAACCCTCTGTCCAGGCTCTCTCATTGTCAATCAATGATTTACAGTATAACATGGGCAACTAATGAAATTTATTTGAATTTCATGACCTCTCAGTCAATCCCTACTTCTCATTTCTCTTCCTCCTGCTTGCATTGTTTTTTGGTGTTGGTAAATCTGTGGAGTTTTATAGTTCTCACATTCTGATTGCTGAGTTAACTAAAAAGCAGTCAGGTGCTTGACCAGGTGACGTGTGTGTTAGACTAATGGGTGCATGGGTGTGGTTTTTTAAATGGGTGTGTTTGGAAATGGCAAAAAGTGTCTTTGTGTCAGATTCCTGTGTTTTCTGTAGAAAACTGTGTCCACTCTAATACAAAAAATGTCAAGTTAATTGCTTATTGTGTTCAAAAGCATGATTTGTGTTTTACATTTTACAAATGTGAGGAGAGATTTTGATCACTGAGTGTCATTTTTGCCGTTGAGCTTTTCATTAGATTTTTGTGTGTTTGCAATTGGAAAAAACTGTAAGCAGAATTATCCCTGTCAAGGTCTTTCTCTGTCCTTCTGACTCTGCTTAGCTCTCTCTCCAACAGTCCTTGTTTCCCACCTTGTTCTCTTTCTCCCTTTGTGTCTAATTAGAGTTATTCACAAATGGACTGAGACCTTGAATCAGTACACTGAAAGCTGAGGGCTGAAGTAACCAAGCTTTGAGCTATGAGAATGTACTGTATAGTGTGTGTGTGTGTAGATGAAAACAATGAGAGAAATAATGTGAAAAAATTGTGCTAATGTGAGATAACTAATTACTAATTTTGTTTCAGATTTGCTTTAGTAGCCAAAACACACTAGTCTTAATTTGAAAGGATCACATTTAATTGGAATCCAGACATTCTTAGACACACTGTGCCACGCTGTATCATTCTTGTAATTTAAAACAGTTGCCAAAATACCTGCACAACCAGTCTGCAGTTCGAAGCAGTAACTTTGCACAGTGTTGCCGATTATGTGTGTAACACTCATTAATTTGTTTTTCAAAATTAAAACAAAACAAAACCAACAAATCCAAAATGAAAAAGTGAAAAATGATTTTTATTCTACTGATTTCTTTTACTGATCTTAATGAGCTTTGATCTGCGGTGTCTGAATGAGGGAATGAAAGTTGTGGTAGATAACTTTTCCAGTCTTGGCAGGAGGGGAGAAGTGAAACTCTGGGTTAGTTGAAGAAATTTGTCGGCTAACAGGTTAGTTTGACTGTATTATAATGTACAACTGTCTCTAACATCTTTTATCTGCTCTAGTTCACAAGCGTAAGTTAATTAGCTGATTCTGTGAGTAAACTGAAAACCTTGAACATTTTTTGTGCTTCTGATTGGATCATGTTATGAGAACCTTGTAAAAGAGTCTTAAATATGTGTATGCTCTGGTGGATTTGGTTTGGGTGAAGGTGAAATCAAAAAGCACAAAGGTGCACAAAAACGGGAGAGGTTTATCTACAATATGTCACGCTGTGTAAAATGTCTCACTGTTTCTCTCAATAAATACTGCAAACTCTATATTCTAAAATCTAAAATGTTTTTTCTATGCTGGAATCAAATTAAGAGTAAGGTAATCCCATTTGGAGTTCATTATCTTTATTCATTTTCCTCCATTTTCTTTCATAATGACACCTTCCTGTGTCATTTGGTTGACTTTCCTGTGACTGGTTTTTCCATCTGATTACTCTCCTCAGTACACACCAACATAAACCTCCCACACTAGGCAAACATCTGTTTCTGTATTTTAATCTGTCGGCCTTGGATTATTCTCCATGGTGTACACCAAAATTAGAATACACCTTAATATATATCTCTTACACTAACAACACATACATAGTATAGATGCAAACAAAGAGGTGCACATAGTACATGCGCACAAACAAGTAAAAATCACAGCACAGAAATGTTTTAATAGTGTTAATGTTAATTAACTGTCAGAAAACAGCAAAGCTAAAATAGAATTACACACTTCTATCTGAATGTTTGATATGTGATTGTTGTTACAGAACACTGATTAAAGTTTGACACAACTTTCTTAGTTTTATAGTGTTACTGTACCATTTACAGGAGCTTAGACCAGTCAGACAATGAGTAAGTGTCATTGTCTGAAGGAGCTTGACCAAGGTATGATGCAGTATGCTCTTATCCCTTGGTACTGTGCTGTGCAGCTAATTAAGCAAGTTAAGCTGATTTGACAAAGTGATGTTACACACCACACTTTATCTTTGTATGTAAACCTGTGTACCTCAGCATGTGTGCATCACACACTATATTGTAGGTTTAAACATTCAGTTATAATTTTAAAAAGCACCACCGTTGGATAGTTTTTCCCACTTGTGTGGACTGACCTACATACAGCTTGATAATGATACTTTTATTTAACCTTTCAATCTTGCATTCCCAGGGTGATGTGGTAGTGAGAACCACTTCTTATTCAGACTTATGCTGCTTAAACAAACCAGCAAACAGAGTAAGGAAAATCAGTAAAGAGAAAGAAAGAAGGTGTATGTGTGTTGCCCAGACTATTTGCGTCAAAGTGTGCTTGTACATTATGGTATGTGTCTCCTCTCATGCTGCACCTTCCTAAACTGATTTGTTTCCTGTTTCTTACTGCATAGGACACACTGGCACAGTGGTGACCATAAAATGATGGATGTAACTTTCTCACTGGGGAGGTGGGCGGGGTGGACTGGGATGGAAAGAATGGAAAATAGTTACCTGTGTGTGAGTGTTAGATGAAGAAATTTAATCGGATACATACGGAGACAAGTGCTAGCATTGTGCTCTGTCTCCTTCTCTTTTTCCTTTACACGTCCACATTGTCTCACCTATGCTCTCTCTGCATTTCACTGCTTGCTGACAGGTACCCTGAAATGATACGTTTCGAACAACATATCGACATCATTATCAGCTGGGGAGCAACAAGCCACACATTCAAGCACAGACACTGTGCTCAATGCTAACATGGTTTACCTTTAATCTACTGTAGCTACTTTGCATTACTTTGAATATTTGTTTTCTTTTACATTCATGACTTTATAGCAGATACACGCTGTTTTAATGGTTTATCACATGTAATATGGGTGTAAGTTACACCCATCCAACAACTCAAAGTTAAACTCAAGTAGACAAACATACACACAAGGAAAACACACACACACACACACACACACACACACACACACACACACACACACAATCAGATCTAAGTGGTCATGTACAACATTTTCTCTGAGAGTTGCAGCCACTTACTGTGCACTAATTGTCCAAGTTGCTGTTGTGACACCATGTGATGATGATGGTTGCCATTGTCATTTCACCACCAACAGGCATTCATGTGTTTCCTTGCTTTAGGGTTTTAGTAAATTATTATTTTCATCCATATTCTTTTCTCTCTCCCTCATTACTACTATATTTATTTCTTTGTTCAGTGACATATGTAGCATTTGTTGCTTCAATTTAAATCCACAATTTTTGCTAGAGCTTAAGACTAAAAGCTACTAACTTCAGAAAAATCAAAGGTACACAGGTATAGTGTACACAGGATCTAAGATCTAAGGTTCATGACACACTTGAGAACAGAACATATATTTATAGTCAGTATGGTAAGGGCTTGTACCTCCTATACCCTTAAAAACTATGACATATTGACAGTTTTGTAATAAAGTAGAAAGTCCAGACTAACTTCCTCTGGAAACTAATAGTTTTGCCTTTAGTTCGAAAGTCAGAAGTGCAAATATACAGCAGCTAAATATGAATTTTTATGGCAGAACAAATATATCACCGAGGGCAGATCATTTTGAGCTGCTCTCACCTTTCACCTTCAATAAACACACAGTTCCTGTAATTATCCTGCTTAATAATTATTATCAACAAATATTTGTGTATGCGTTTTCTAATAATTATAGCTGTTTTCTGCCCCACTGCAATTACATTTATCCAGCACAGTTATGATTATCTTGCCCCAACACATCATACTGTTAATTGTTCCTACAGATCTCTGTTGCACTTCTTGCCAGAACAATTGAAAAGGAGATGATGCACAGAGCTGTTGCACTCTGGTAACCTGTGTCTTTAAGAAGTGCTAGTGCAATCCCACAGGATTGGTGGGATTTGGCAGTCCTGAGGACATTCAGTGATGTAGACAGGAGAGAGAACATTTAATTGCCTTTGCATTTTTCATGGAGTGTGTTTGTGCGTGTGTTTGTCCTGTGATTTCCTGGTTTCAACAAGCGCTGTATAAACTGGCGGGGACTGCTGCATCATAAGCGTCTGTGGCTAATGTTGGTTGCATGAGATATAATCTCAGATATATCTACTGATCATCACAGAAAATCTGTTGTGCCTAATTGTGTTCTGACAATGCACCTCACATGTGTGCATTGCTTTGCTGACCTGGTCTGACCAGGCAGAAAAAAACAGAGCTAAAAGCAGTCAATCTTTACACCAAATTGCTGTGTGCTGCTGGATTACCAATGATACATTTCCACTATATCTCTCTTCCCACCGTGGGAGTAAAATACCACAGGTTAAAGGGTAACCAAGAAAACCTGACTGTTCCTCAGAGAAATGTCACTTCACCAGCAAAGACTTTCACCCTGTGCAGTGAGATTGCACAAAACTACAGTCCTCTATGACAGTTTTAACTTTGTCACTTGCCAAAGCATTCAGCACCTTACTGCCATTGGTCTAGATTGCCCCATCATCAAACTCTCAGCAAATACTGAATCTCATACAATGTGACAGGAGGAAATAATGATCAGATATTCAAATGTTATCGCAGGCAATGTTATTTACTTCAGTATAGTATTCAATCATAACAACATATACAGTTATGTGAAAAAGTATTTGTCATACTTAAATGATTCAGATCATCAAACAAATGTCAAACAAATTACACAGTAATAACCCAACTAAATACAAAATTCAGTTTTTAAATTGACATTTGTGCAAAGGATATGAGGACTATACTACATTTTTCATCAAACTACATTTTTGCTATTTCGATTTCATTTGTCACACCCAGGCATGATTATTGCCAGACCTGTTACATCAAGAAATCACTTAGATGGAAGCTGTCTGATAATGTAAAGCATGCTAAAAAATCTGAAAAAGCAACATGTCATGCTGATCTAAAAAAATTTAAAGACCCACTCCAGTTACACTCGAACATATCACCAGAGGTGGGTAGTAACGACTTACATTTACTCCGTTACATTTATTCCGTTACATTTACTTAAGTAACATTTTGGAAAAAATGTACTTCTAGGAGTAGTTTTACTGCACCATACTTTTTACTTTTACTTGAGTAGATTTGTGAAGAAGAAATGCTATTCTTACTCTGCTACATTTGACGACATTCAGGTCGTTACTTTATCATCATTTATCATTTATTCTACCAGAGAGATGTCGTCTAGAGGACAAGAGAACAAATTAAAACCAGGTAGGACCGTATTTAAATCACAACAAGCTAAAGATAAGCAGAGTTCTGTCTAACTTAAGAGCTTGTTTTTATCTCCTTTACCGTTTCTCCTTTGTTTACTTTTTAGCATCAAGTGGATGTTCCGCAATTGTTGGCCGCCTTTCAAAATAAAATGTCCATTTTAATAGGAAATTACAAAATAAAAGCAATCGCCTAACTTATCTAAGCAACAATATTGTGAGTTTTTCTGTATTGTTAAAAATGTTCTTTTAAACAAAGGGTAAATCCAAAATAGTGATCTCGCTGTCAAAGCAGACCTTGTGAAATGTTTGTATGAATTCAGATCAGACATTAAAATCTAGTCCACACATGTCAAATGAAATTATAATCAATATTTCACAATAATTCAAACTCATGGCAACTGGACATCTTTTTTGGTAGGTTGAAGCTACTTTGATGAGTAGTGAAATGTTTCAACCTAAAAAGAAAGACATTCAGTTTCCAGGACTCAACTTCCAGATATCCTCACATGTACGTAGGCTATGTGATGTAGCAGACAGGGAACACCATAGGTGTTGGTTTCAAAAGCTTTGTTTTGTGAGAAATTAAGATTTGAAAATTTGTTTTTCTTGTGCCTTAATTTGTTATTTTGTAAAGATGTTTTTTTTTACTTTTTAAAAAATTTATTATTTGGAAATACCAGAATTTGCACATTTCATATTTTTGTCTGTCTGATTACATCATTTTAAAAAATAAAAAATTAGACATTACGATCAAACACTTACTCACTACTTGAGCAGTATTTTCATCAAGTACTTTTTTCTCTTACTTGACTAATTTTTTGAATGACTACTTTTTACTTCTACTTGAGTAATATTATTGTATTTAGTAGATTATTAGATTATTAAGTAATCCTACTCTTACTTAAGTAATATTTTGTAGGAAGATGTGTGCTTCCCATTACATATGGTATAAAACTTTATACCAACTTTAATTAAAAAAAAATAACATCATACCAACAGTCAACAGTAGTGGTGGTAGTGTGATGGTCTGGGGCTGCTATGTAGCTTCAGGATTGTGGCATGACATTAAACTGTTTATTCATGCTGGAAAACCCTCCAATGTGGTTGAATTAAAATAATTCTGCAAAGATGAGTGGGTTAATAATCGTCCACAGCAAAGTGAAAAACTCATTGCGCCTCATCGCAAACACTTGTGTTATTAGGTTTAGGAGGCTTACTAAACTCAAGTTCACAAATTCGAACTGTTTTTTCCCCTTAATGAATTAAATTGTTTTTAAAAACAGCATTCTGTATTATTATTATCTTGGTGTAACATTAAAATTTGCCTGATGATCTGAATAATTTAAGTTTGACAAGTATGCAAAAAATCAGGAAGGGGGCCCTTTTTCACAGCACTGTACAGTAAGTTTATTTAGTGCAATGCTTTTAATATTTACCTGTAACACAGCAGTTGCAGCAGAACTTTGACAACTCCTCCACACCTCCACTTGCATGTCAATATCAATGCGATGAGACTGGGTTATTTGTTGTCATGACGATGTGAGCCTCCCTCTCTGTTTGGGCCCACAGACAATATGGTGCTTCAGAAATAAAACAAGCCAACAAAACAAACAAATAAAACATTCACAAAGAAGCTAGTTTTAAAATATAATTAAAAATGTATTTTGAATTAGCATTTGTCTCAAACTTGAACAGAAAAAGAAAGCCTATAGGAAAAGTTTCCTTTGTCCTTTCTTTTGAAATCTGTTTGAGAAAGCGTGTGTCTGGTTATGGGATATATGTGTGTGAGATTTAAGGCCACAGTGCTGCACACAGGCAAAATCTGTCTGAAATGCTTCTCTATGACAGGTCCCAACCAACAACTTTGTGAGAAAATATTTGTGTGTGTGAGAGGGAGAGATTGTGTACTGATACATCTGTGTGTTAGTGTGAAAAAGGGTTTGTTTAATTTTCTCACTTTTGTATACATGTTTGTGTGTGTGTGTGTGTGTTTATTTGCTCTGTGCAGTAGCTGCCTGATGCAGGCTGACAGTGGCTTGAGTGCTGGGGGTAGGGAGGGTTCACATAAGACAGTGTGATGAGGGAGTGTTGCTTCAGGTACTAGTAAGAAAATGTAATGTGATCCATGACTTTTAACCGGACCATGAACATGGCACAATAGTTTATATTACTATGACAAAAGGTTTTACAGCTTTGGAAAGTTATCAAAGTGATAATTATAAGTGGAAGGTTAAGAGTTAGCAACCTCAAAATGTGCCAATCACAGAGCAGGAATGTACACAACGTACACAATGGACAATTCTGACAATCTGTTTAGTGATTTCTATTTAAATCTAAGATTAAAAAAGTTAATCAGACTTTATGAGTGTTTTATGATTGGCTTATACAAAACATAAAGGTTGCTGTCTATGTAATAATCTTATTTGTAGTAATTACGAAGAGCACTGTGTTTTAATCACAGCCTATCAGAAATGTATGTGACAAAAAAACAAAACCCAGCCAATAATGTGCCTGCTGTAAAACTAGGTGATTGTGGCCTATATACTTATTGTATCTGCATGTTTTTCTACCATTTTGAAGAAAGAAATATCTGTGAATGCCAACTATGATGGCTAATGTTAGGAAAACATCATGATTATGGCAAACAATATTTAATATGGTTAGGGTTAGATAACTCAAACACTAATGTTTGAGGTCTCTTATGTTATAAAAGTAGAACTGGAATTCAAATTCTCATTGACATTTGTGACTGTATGGAAAATCTGATCTGACATTATTAAATATTTCAATATTAAATATTTTATGTACCTGCACTGAATATTGCCATTGGGCAAAAAATTATAAAATTATACTGTACTTTAACAAATGTGGTTGGTTAATTATGTTGCAATAGGTTGTGGCAAGGGTAAGTTTAACATTCTGTTGGGGGACCCACTACACTGTGTAAAGTGTCAACGGCAAACAAGGCACTGTGTTTTGTTACTCTTTGTAAATGTTAACCTGAACATGGCCTACCACGAGGCATACAGACAGTGGTACAGAAAATATCCATATAAGAAAAACTAGACAGAGAAATAGTTAATAAGAGAAGCATAAGTAATGCAAAAAACAGGCTGATTTAAAGAGGAGAGCAAGAGTTTAAGATTCTATACTGTAGAGGATGATACTGAAAGCTGAGAGCCAGTGCAAAGCCTCAGAGCACTTAAAGCCCACTAGCTTGTAGTTCCCTCTGCTCACATATTTCCTGCCCAAGGAGACAATTTTAATATCAAGACTGAGTAGACCTCATTCTCTTATATTATATATGTCTTAGCTTCATATCAGAGGCAATGTACTAAAGTCACTGCAAGTACTATTTCTATCACTTTGGTATTTGACTGTAATATCTGTCAGTATGGGCTAGCCCCAAACCAACATTTTCATCACTGCCTCTGTACAAATTGGAGCTGAGGTTAAAATAGAGACAGAAATTCACAGGCAAAAAAGCATGCCTAGAGTGAGAGAGAAGCAAAAGATGGAGAATGTAAGTCTGTCATATTTGTCACACTTTTAATTTTTTTTATGTCAGAACAGATTATTTCAAATGGTTCCAGGTGTTGCCAGCAAATCCAAAAATGCAAATTGGTTACTGCTACCTTTAAATGGATCTCTGTAGATACCTGTATATAAATGTTCAGTAAAATAATTTGTTTAGTATAATTGTACAGCATGTTTTCTTGTTTAATTTTCACAAAAACAGAACAACAAAACAAAAACTCTGGTGTATGCATGGTTTAATATGATTTTACATAAAGCCTGCTAGCCATTGTTGAGGCTGTCTCCATACCTGTCTCCATCTTTACCCCCCAACAACAGGAAATTGCTCAACTGTCACTGTCTTGTAAACAATTTCCCATTTGCAAATGCTATTTGCACCATTTGAACCATTATACAAACAGACACACAGAGTATAAAAAACTCTGTATAAAAACACACCATACAGAGACTCATCCATTCTTGACATTGAGTGCATTCCCAAATACCAGTTTTGGTGCCAAAATCTGTTTCTGATATTGCATCATGAATTAATCTTCATGAGTTGAAGTATGTACGTACTTCAGCCTCTAAGAGATTATCAGAGAAAATGGTACTGTACAAACTAAGTGCCAACAAATCATGTAAATGCGCTGACTTTCTCACTGTGTCCCGCTTGTTTTGACATGGATCGGTCCTCAATCACTGGGCTCATTTCCAAAGCTGGCTCACACAACTGACATCTGTCCAGTGTTACTCCAGGTGACACTTACTCTTTTCTTCTTGGCGACAGGTGCTGTGTCAGCTGCTGTAACAAGGGTATCTGAGCTCTCTTTTCCACTGCCTGGCATGGTTTGCAATGAATAGACACACCAGATATGATCTTAGTCTGACATGATGCATAATTAAGGAGCGATTCAAAAAGACTATGGCTACACTAAAATTATACCAGTCAATCAGGGAAACAGAACTACCTTTTTTCACATCATTATTGGCTGGAACAGAGAAGAAGCATTTTAACATAATAAACATTTCAAAACTGTACCTGGCTTTTATGGTCCATCATCCCTATGTTAGCTTCTGAGCCAAAAGGTGGCTCTAGGAATAGCAGTGTCAGTTGGATTGTTTATCACTTGATCTAGAGTGCATCTCACAGCTATTAGATGCATTACCATGGAATTTTACATAGGCATTTGTGTTTTATAATAATCACAATTTATTAATCACATTTACATTTTACAACAAAATTTGATCTCTGCATTTTACCCAGTGGGCAGCCACAGAGAGGCGCCTGGGGAGCTAGCGCTGAGTGTCTTACTCAAGAACACATCTGGTGTGTGGGCTGGCCTGGGATTTGATCATGCATTCCAGTATCAGGTCGCCTAGATTCGTGTTATATTAGACTTATACATACATGTTAATGTTAGAGTCTGCTTGATGAGTAAAAAGGCATCTGACTGCCAGTATCCTTAGAATAACATAAGACTGTGGGTTTGTCAGCTTGTTGTAGAGTTCTTCCACCCTGAAGTGGTAAAATATCAATTAATGCAAAAAGAATTGTCAGATAAAACACAACCTTGTCTCCTAAAAATGACCTTTCTATGCAACTAAAATGCAAACACAAATACAGTATGTTTTTGTAAGGAATGGAACTTCAACAAGATTATGTGTTATGTTTTAACCTTTTTTAGGGTTGGGTTTTGAAGCATTTGGTTAAGGTTAAAAGATTGTGGCCTGGTTTAATACAGACAAATGTGTAGCAATGTGTTTATTAACCATTAAACATAACCTCGGTCTTTCTCTAACCTGAACCAAAGTGGTTTTCCTTCCTACCCTGAACTACAAACTAGACTCTGAAGTCAGTATTATGAAAGGTACTAATGTGAAGAGAGGTGAGGAAGGAAGTGAGGGCAGGAAGCTAGTAGGTGAACAACTGAGACCAGAAGAGGAGGTGGAGTTGGAGTGGGTTGTTTGGCAGAGAGCTGATTTATGGCAGCGTGAGGACAGTTGGGATGCTGGTTGTAATGATAGCTATTTAGATGTTGCCATGCTGAGAAAGATGTAGAATTAAATTTGACAACCCCAGGTGCAGAGCGAACCAAAGGAACAATGTGAAACAGAGCAAGAATCGGCCATGGAGTCAGTAACATGGTGAAAGAAATCATCTCCTCTCCTACTCCATTCATTTCCTTCCCCTCTCAGTTTTGACTTTCCTTTGATTCTACTTCACTGGACTTATCTATGGTGTACCCTAATCTCTGACCCTCTTTTCTCACTTTGTTCCTCATCTTAGCCTGGTTGTTTTCTCTCCAAGCTCATTTGTTTGATCAACGAGGTAATTACCAGGAAATGTATAGGAATCCCACCTGAGAGGCTTGGTGCATGTGTGTCTGTATGAGTTTGTGGTCCAACGTAATTATAAGGGATTAAAATGTTAATAACATTGTTGTTGTAAGTCATGTGCATGAGAACACACAGGCACACAGTTACAAATACAGAGCGGTGATCACACAGTGTTTCAGAAATGCTCTGACATAGATGCATAGTGATATAGTGATCCTCCAAGGAATTCTGTGAGTTCAGGATTACATGGATGTAGAGTAAGGAAAAAAAACCAGCTCAGATTCAAAAATTATTGATAAAAAGATAACTCTAGAATTTGACATGAGGCATTTTTATGTGTTTTAATATTAATTAGCTTAACCCTCTATGGCATGGTGTTGCCCTCGGGCCTCACACTGCCCCTTTAATTTTTTGGAGGGGGTAAACTGTTTAAAATATCACCAAACATGTCTGTGTCCAATAAAAAGAGTCTGGGAGAGGAGCAGTCCTTTTAGGAAGCAGAGCCGCATGGTGCACACTGCCACTAATTGGTCAGGTGAATATCACTTTTTAACATGTTTAAATTTGTGTTAACTTTAAATAAAAAATATATTAATGTGCATGAACATGTAAAGAAGCATTTTTGACCATTTTAAGACTTATTTTTTCATTATTTATATACTAAAACTGTGTTTTTCTGTTTTGCCTCAGGGCAACACTGGGCAGTTAGGACACTTTTGTTCAGACAATGTAAACCTATAGTGCTTAGTTGCAAAATAATGTTACATAGTCATTTTTTTAACTTTTCCATACACTAACACTTACAGGAGATTGACACAAGAACATTTTATGGGTGGAAGGTGCATGATCGAGGAGTTAGGGTCATTCACTCAGACAGTGAGGA
>JAUBNQ010000005.1:16272457-16282539 GCA_032353495.1 Ctenopoma kingsleyae | reverse complement strand
TTCAGTGTATCCATAACCCCATGAGTAAGCATCTATTATTATAGAAACAAAACACTATGCATGTTGTTCAACCTGAGTTTGATTTATGAGCTGTTTCTTTCCTGTGTACACATAGTTTTGGATACAGATGTAATTAGTCATACTTAAATAGTCATTTCAGTTACTTTTCTTTAAACCAAATCAACACTTACATCACATGGCAGTGCTTAGAGGATGATATAAAGCTGTTTTCATATTAAATCACATTGTTCTCACTTGTCCAAACTAAGGAGAAAACATTGTTGAGTATTCTGCTTACAACATGTTTGGTGTTAACATGTGCCTTTAGCTGCTCTGCTATTTTAAGGGGATCAACAGAAAAGGCCCAGAGTGTTTACACATCCAATGTGAGCATGTGTGAGTCTTCAATCACCACACCTGTGGGGTAAATAAGTAAGTAATTACAAATAAGTACAAGTAATGATCCCAGTTACCTCCTTCAAGTTATATTAAGTTACATATTCAAGACATAATTCAACTGGAACAAACAGCCTAAAGAGTTTGAAAGAAAACTTAATCATATGACTGCACTATGTTATATTGTCTATGACAAAATAGGCAATGATATCAGTGTTGCCAACTTTGTCATTATATTTAGTGAGTATTCAGACCCTTCTAGTGACTCTTTTTCAAAAAAAGAACTAGCAAGAAATCTAGTGTCGCAGGCGGCTCAGTCCTCGCAGAGTAGTCCCTCCCAGCTGCAGTCAGAGCAAGAGATATTTAACAAATGAATGGCACATGCATGCTACATGGCTGAGGTTTTATGCTCCATGTACAGTGATCCTCAAAACATCTTGTATTTGACCTTTTGAAGTCAGTGCTGGGTGAGGTACAGTTGGCCATCAAGGCTTTTGAGGGAGAGCAGGTAGATCCTCTTAAACTACTTGACAGCCTGGTTAGCCTGATGAAGTCTGTGAGCAGGAGGGCGCTGAATCCACTGGCAAATGCTGATGTACTCAAAAGGCCAATAGATGGATACAGTTCCAAACCATACCTTGGTTACCTTTTTGAGTCAAAGGCAGCTGAGCTCCACCTTGTACCTGAGCATAAAAACAATAATCAAAAGCGGTGTGTAGTCTTCACCATCTTCCTCACTAATGAGTTCAGGGTGAGACTGCCAGATAACATCAAAGCACTGCAGTACAAAAAATAGCCAAGCTCCTTCACTATCTATCTATTTTATCGCCCACGATTATATTGCTACAGTGTCCATTACAATTACATCCACACATGCTCAATTACGCAAATTAGGTGGTTATTATGTCTTTTTGTGATTTTTTAAACAGCAAATAGCTACTTTCCTTACTGAGGAGTTGGCAACAGTGAATGATATAAGTCTGTTCATCTTGTTAGTCAGCTCATCTCTTCATGTGTCATTTCTGTATTCTTCCATGTTCATGTGCAGTTGTGCACACTCACTTTCATAACAAGGAGTTAATTATATGTTTAAGGTGTGAATGTGTTTTTGTGTAAACATTTGTACAAGTGAGTGGGTTAACTGTGCAGTCTGTGAACCTGTGGACAAGGACATGATGCAAGGTCGAGCAAGCCCAGAGCACGTATTGTCCTGAAGCTAATCTCACGTGGTCACAGAGATCAGCTATTACTTCCACTATAACCTCCTGAGATCCACCAAAAGGCAAACATGAATGTAGGAGCGGGGAGCTATCTTTACACTGAAGTATTTCACAAGATTTAACCAGATATGCAATATGGACATGTTTTTTGTTTGAGTGATTACAAACATTTATCTGCATTGAGTTGAATTGTTTTACTGGAGGTGTTTAGGCTGCTCCTGTAAAAAATGCAAGATTCATGGAGGAAAACGTCTCTGGGTATAGAAAAATATGAGCTTTTTGCAAGATGTTTAATATCAACATTTTCATTCAAATACGTGAATGCAGAAATCCAGCAATAACTGTAAATGTACCATCACGCTGCTTACATAGAGACAGCAATGAACTGAACCGTCCCAGTCTGGTTTATAAGAGAGACGGTTACTTCTTTACTCTTTGAAGGCTCTTAAAGATTAGAGTTGGATTAAAATTTATAGGCTGAGAGACTTGAGAGTTTTTTTTTTTTTCCAATTGGATGAATTTGGAAGCAACCCATCGGTGTGAACTGCTCACTTCACAGTCATAGAGAAATTCTAAATATATCTTCAGATTCCCTATACAGTATTATTATTTAACTTTTTCCATAATACATGGCACTTGTGTAAGAAAGTCTGCTATGTGTAGATCACTACCAGCTCTGGCAGCTCTGTGTTCTTCTTGGTCAGCACTGAAGTTTGCTACCGTGTTCAGATTATACAGGAGCCCCCCCCAGACACCTGCCACTGCTCATATAGCATGCATTACACAGGATTCAGTGTGTGTGTGTGTGTGTGTGATCAAGGTCAAAGTTAATTCAGTGGTTCTTCACACACACACACACACACACACACACACACACACACACACACACACACACACACACACACGCTCAATAGTCATAAATAGCATTGTGCAATTCAAAAAGAGAAAACAAAATGCTCATATTCACTTTAAAGGTCATATTTCTGTAATTCCATTCACAGTATTGGCCAAACTAGTTTTAAGAAGAGTCAGAAAGTAATATATAAAATAATAAATATGCATTTAGGTAAGCTTATGGCACATCAAACATAGCAGACACATCTCTGGAATAACCATGAAAAACAAAACTGGTAAACCTTTACAACTCTGTCATAATTAGGTAACAGTGGGGCAATATTTCAAAAATAACAAGGTAGTAGAGGTGTTATATAGGAAAGAACAAGGTATATGGTAATAAGGGTATATCTAGGTCAGAACTAGGTAGTAGGGGTAATATCTCAGTAATAATATGGTAATTGTCAGTTATATTGTAGTAATAACATGGTAATGAGGGATAATATTTCTGTAATAAGAATGTAATTGGTATTAAGCAATGGTTGCACTATATGTCATAAACCCTGTTTTGTTTTTTTTTAGAAAGTATTCAATCGTATAAAAAGGGCATTACTAAAAAGATTGACAGTTGATGCTAAATGTGCCAGTAAAGCTGTCTGTGAAAGAAGAGCTAATTAATTGTTCTTGTTTCAAATATTTATTGTTTTACTGTATGTATGTCTGTAACTAAATGTTATGTTTGTCTCAAACAGGTCTCTCTTGCAAATGAGACTATGTGATCACCTGTATAAATAAAAGTTAAATTAAATAAATAAAAAATAATTCATTTACTTTTTCATTTGCTTATTCATTGCAAACATTGTATAGCAACCCAATGCAGCAGTCAACTCTTCCTACCTAAAAAAGTTTGCGAAAAACTTAAATCATAAGCTTTTATCTAAAAAGGTTTATAACATGGACTTTACTAAAACCATGGCTTAAGATGGTTTCAGCTCTTTCTGTTTGGTTTCCTGTGGTTTTGGCCTCATATAGGTATAAGTGCAGGTACTGCTTATACCGAGCTAATACTTGGTTCTTACTTTAGTAACTACAATGATATTACTTATTAATTTTCACATTATCAACATATCTTTTTATTTAATTGTGTTGAATTTAATTTAATATAATTTTATTTTAATTTTGATTGGAGTGGAAAAAATGCCCACTGACTATGCCCAACCGGTATAGTCAGTGTGCCTGGTCTATTGAATGCTCATTAGGATATATCAAGTGACACATTCATGAACAAATTCATGAAATGACCTTAAGTAGCACAGATATGAAATATGGTCTGTTTCAGCCAGTCATGTTATTTTTTATTAATCTGTCCAAAAACAGACAAACTATTTGTTAAAGTGGACATTCACCCTGAACACTTTGTCACAGTTAGTGAAAGTTTATGGGTTTTTAAATGCAACCTCATCTACTTTGTAGTTTGAAGTTGCTGCTTTGCAGACTCATCTAATTTGTATTTGACATCATAAGATAAATATGAGGCTAAAAAGCTCTGAGACAGAGAGAAAGAGACATAAATAGAGAGAGGGAGTGAGTGTTTTGTGTGTCTGGTTTTTGTGTGAGTGCAGTCTTTGTGAGAGATATTCACCCGAGATTACCCCATCTTTCAGATCCCCATAGTACCTAGCTTTGCACCTCCTCTCTCCTCTCTCCTCTGCTCCCCCTTCACCTTTTCAGCTACATCATTTCTGTCAGTCATTCTCTCTTTTTTCTATTCTTCTCTCACACTCCTTTTTTGCAAACCATAGAGAAGCTCTTCCTTTGATAAATCTGTTCAGCTCTAAATGTCACCTGGTAGCTCTGTGCAGCAAGGTGAGCATGCACACATGCACTTTTACAGTATGCTGCATGCAAAGATTTACTCATACAGTATAATATGTCGGCAATTTTAATAACATGCACAGCAGGCTTGTATCATTATGCTACTTAAGTGAGAACTGAGAAGGTATGCAAAATTATTTTTAGATACAACTTTAAAGACATTTACACTCCAAATCTGTTATATTTTTGTCCTGAGGGACCAAACAGGCAGGCATGAGGTTTTTATTTACCCTAAAATGAAGAAAACTGTATACAAAATATTCAAAGTTAATTTGGCAAAAATAATTCTATACTATAATTAGTCCTAATCCATATAATCCAAATTAATTTATCAGAAAATGTTCCATGATTCAACCTCTGGTTGCTCCAAGACTTATTAATTAGTTCATGTAATTAATGTTCAAAGCCTAAAAAGCTTTACTACTGAAGCACTGCCAGTAAAAAAACTTTGGGTGAAGCGTATTTTTATTATTTGACAGACAGTATTTCTTTCTTACTACTTGCTAATCATTTGCGAATTGATTTGCCAAATCAATAACAGCACGTGGAGGCACCTGAGAAAAAATAGTAAGGGAATTCGTTTTCATTAGTTTTATATCTTAAGACAGACAACAATGATAGAAAATAAAAGACCCACAGGGTTAATAATAAAACTTTTAATACATTTCCAGTAAGTTTTATACCACAAAAGGGGAAAAAAAAGAAAATATATGGAATCGGGTGTTTACAGAAATATTAAATTACTTTCACTTTGGCTGACCTGCATTCATTTAGGTTCACAGTGAACAATCTAATTAGTTTTGTGTTCCGTAGTGTAAAGAAATAATGGTCCAGAATGTAAAATATGTCATATGTTCAACCTACACTTCAACTATCGTGAGGTAACTGTCCACAAAGCTCCCAGCCTGTTTTTGCCTGTACTGCCTGCTTTCCTGCTCTGACTTCTTTTATTAGAAGAAACGTGTTATGCACCGGCAGTCTCCTGACTCCAGCTACTGTTCGGTACTGATCTTCAGATCACTCGTCTGGCTCTCTGGAAACCGACCTGTTACTGTCGACGCCGGACCTGCCTACTCCCTCGGCTCTGTAAGTCCCTGTCTCTCTCTCTCTGTCTATTCTGGACATCAGACCAGGATTTGGATTGTGACAACTTTCAGTGTAAGAGGACTTCTGTTAAGAGAGAAGGGACTTTATATCTTTTGAAGAGGATTTCTGTCTTTGGATTTCCTTAGTGAATCTGTTCTTATTGTATCTGAAGAGGAGGGATTTCAGGAAGAGGATTTTTATGTTTGTTTTAAGTTTCGTGAAACATTTTCTGTTTTTGACTGTTCTAGCCTTTGTTTGATTTTTTAGACTTTTTTTGTTGTTACTGAGTGCTTGTGCTTTGAGTGTTTGTCTCAGTTCTCCACACATGCAGCAGGCATTTATTGTCCCGCAGCCATCTTGGCCACCTGCTCATCTGCTACTCCACTCACGTGCTGACGGCCATCTTGTCCACCTGCTTACCTGGCACTCAATTGTCCTTTCATAGGCCATCACCTACCATCTTGTTCGTCTTCCTCTTGTCATCTCATTCATCTGCTTCTATTCAACCTGTATACTCATCTCAGGCTAATCTCCATCTTCTACAACAGTAAGAATCATCTTATGCATAGTTACCTGTGTCTGACAAAGCAACAGGCTAATCTGTGTGTATAGATGCAGACAACCTTCTCCAACTAATGAGGGCGCTACACCTCCGGTATTGGCTCAAGTCTTTATGTTTAAATAACAATCAGTTGTGATTTAGTGATTTGCATCTATTGACTGATCAATGGAACATAAAGCCGGATTAAAATAACTTCATTCTTACTGTAAGTCAACAAGGATCACCAAGTTAATTGAATAGGGGTATTATGAGAACTGATACCAAGTTAATAACAAACTTGTTGCCAGAGGTCAGTACTGTTTCTTGCGCTATGTGGATTACGCAAATGCATGGGGTACCGCGGCCATTAGGGGGCCCCCAAGCTACCGCTTTAGTCTCAAAATATTTTAGTAGAATTAAATGTAATTCAAATGTCTCTCATATTATATTTGTTCTGTAATGATGAAAGAAACTTCTATAAAGTGTCTCTGATATCACTGCAGAAACAGCTGCACCAGGGTATTAACTCTGAGTTGCTCTATAGCAGACATGTTCAGAATATACATACTGTTTTTGATAGTTCAACCCTTATGGAAATGCTCTTGCATGTGGGAGTCCTGGGGTCAAGACCAGTCTTGACTGTAGTATAATTAATTTTTTTTTTTTTCATTTGACCATTTCTGTGTGGCTTAATTTACATTTAAAAACAATAATTATCACAATTCTTATAATAAAATCGTTTTAAAACAGTGCATTTTTATGTAACCTTTGCTTTTTCTGAGAGACCCACAATAATCTTCACATCATCAAATCTATCCGTCTATAAAAAAGGTTTGGACACCCCTGCTATATATTTATATAATGTGTTATATATTTACATATATAATGTGTAAGGTCTTAAACCTTACACTGTAAAGTGCATTGAGATGACATGTTGTGATTTGGCACTATATAAATAAAGTTGAATTGAATTGAATTGTTCTTTTGGTTTATTACGTAATAAACCAAATTGTTGAATCTCATAACACAAAAATTTAGAAACAATGGATCTGATTTGAATCTTTGCTCATGATTTTGCCTGGTATCTTAAAAATCTTTGATTTGCAGGTATCATTCTAAAGTTTGTAAGTTTCTGCACCTGTATGTTCACAGAGAGAGAATTTTTTACCTTTACTATTTTCTATAGTCTATTGCAGGTCCCCAACCACCCAGCCACAACCTGGTACCGGTCCGTGGCGCAGTACAGGGTGGGGACCGCTGGTCTATTGGCTTGGTTCAACTTGATTTTTTTCTTTGTTGTTGTTTTTAATTTCAGTTTCGAGAACCTGCTGTGATGCATTACCACAGATCACTGAAGGGTTTAAATTCCTTGTATCGATTCAAAACAGGGGCCTCCAAAATAATCTTGCATAGGGCCCCAAAAGAGCCAGAAACAGCCCTGCCAGAGGTACTTGAAAATGTGACTCCTTTGGCATTGATGAGGTCAGCATAATTCCCCAACCAGTGTAATCTCACATTAAATCCAAAGAGAGGACGGAAGTTAAAACTAACAAAATGTGGGACAGTGCAGGTACAGCAGCAGGTTCCTTGGAACTAGTAGGAAAGAAACACTCCAAACATCCTTCATGCTGACATTAAAATGCATTCATCTAGTTGGCTTTTTTATGGATAAAAACTGTGGGGTTGGAACTGGGAGTCGAACCACCAACCGACAACTGATAAATGCCACCCTAATTTTTTTTTTTTTTTTTTGCTGTTATATTGACATTGGTATGAAGAATTGTAGAATTTCAGTGTTATTGGTACTGACTACAAAGTTTAGGTCCACATGCCTTATTATTAACAATGCATTTTGTGTGCATATTACTGTGGTATACTCAGGGCTGTAAAAAATGCCTGGACATGTCCTCTAAATACAGAAAAAATAGAAGGCTGCATTCTCGATTACACATGGAGATGCCTTGGGAATGAAATTTGTTATTACATATTTAATCTTTAAATCTTTAAATGAGAAGGCAGTCCCTGAATTGGGGTTTGACTTGGACTCACAGCACTGCTTTCAGTCTGAGCCTTCTGCTTCTGAGTCAGTGTTTATTTTAAGCATACTGTACTTTCTAACACCGTGGCATTTTCTTAACTATCACATCACAGAATCTATTGTTACATCTCCTCTCAGACTGCACTGCCACTCAATAATATGTGAAACTGTCTGTCTTTTAATGAAATTGCCATATACCATTATATATCCACTTTTTCACTTTTGTCTGCAGTAGCCCACAACATGACAGTTTGTTTACTTTGCCTTGAAACTGATGAGAATGCATGTGGGGAATGTGCCTCACACACAGTAATAATGCTCCAAGAACATTTCTCTCTTTATATCCTTTATTTCACACTAAGAGCCATTAATGATACAAATAATTTTGAAGCAAAATGATATAAGCAAAGCTGCCTGTATTGAGATGGAAGTTGATTAATTGAGCAAAAGCATAAACAACTGCATTAAAGGTGACCTATTTGGAAACAAAAAATGTAATTCTAAAATGAGATGTCCTTCATTTTTAAAATGGCATGCATTATTTGACCAAATAAAATTGAGCTGGTAAAAATTCTAGCTAAAAATGAGTGGTATTAATTATTGTAGTGAAATTCCCACCAAACAAATTGTTTTAATGTTTTTGACCCTGACCTTGATGTGACCTTCAGCATGAGAAAAGTTTAATGCTGGCCACAGGTGTCAAGTGTAGGCTGACTGTATAGCTGAAGACTGACATTAACACCACCAGATGGTATTACTGTTTTGTCTGATGTGCATACCATATCACAAGACATACAAAAGCATGCAGAGAAGCATAATTTGGAGACACCTATGCATTGCTTATTACTTACAGGATCCACACTAATTCATCTTAATCTCAAAATCCTGCATTGTAATTACATTTTTCTGACATTAAAATGGATGAAAGTCATATTACAACCAAAACTTCAAAACTCTTCTGTTTTGTCAGCATTAAACTCTTATTCCCTGCTTGAATGACATGACATCATGTCAAAAACTTATGGTATTGTTTCGTAGTAGCACAAACTTTTAGCATGAAAACAATGAGCGAAAATCCAAATGTCCTCTCTTGGTCAGGCTGCTGCTGACTGGACTTTCCACAAATTTTGAGAGGAATGTAAGGACTGATTATGTTTTTATTAGATACACTTGTCTACACTTGGGTTCTTCATTAAAATTAATCTGAGGCTTTACCTCAATTGGCCCAGTTACATGCACACTAAAAATCCAATCATTATCCGATTTCTGCAGTTATCAGATTATTTTGATCATGTAAACAGAATAATCTGATCGGCTTTCTCAGATAATAGCTGTCTGATTATGAGAAATCGGATAAAGACACCTAGATTTCTTCAAAATATTCCGATGTCTTCGTGCATGTATACCCATTAATATGATTTATGTTGTTTTTTAACATCTGTGCATA
Source organism: Ctenopoma kingsleyae (assembly GCA_032353495.1). Lineage (NCBI taxonomy): Eukaryota > Metazoa > Chordata > Actinopteri > Anabantiformes > Anabantidae > Ctenopoma > Ctenopoma kingsleyae. Next base: position 16,273,102 of record JAUBNQ010000005.1, on the reverse strand, counting down.
TGTTAAAAAAAACATAGACAATAGAAGTGACGTAGTCACAACATGAGTGAAAGACAAAAGGCAACAAACAGGGCAGATGAATGCCATGTGAAAGCCAACTGTTGTTTTCTCCTCATGGAGTATAAATGAAGAACAGCAGCAGCGTGTAGTGTATTTTGCAGCCTATTAGCTTCCACATTAGAACAGTTAACACTAAGACCCTAGATGTTGCCATGTAATACAAGACAAGACCGGATGTTATGAAAATAACAGGAAATTATGCTGCTACTTACATACATATTCCGAAAGAAATCCGATAATCGACTGAAACATTTAAACCAGTGGTCTTTAAGTTATCGCATTTATGAAGTGCATGTAAATGCGTCAGATCCAATTATTACAGTTATTTAAGGTCATGTGAATAGGCCCAATGTAATGCCTCCAAATTTAAATACAGTATCAACTAATGTTAGTTTCCAGTAAAGACACTTGAAACACTTTCAGCACTACTGAAGACTTCAAAACCACCACCATTACTTAACATCATGCAGCACCATTCAGTCGAGGGTTGTCCCCCACCCCCAGCCCCCATTTACTTTACTTTACTTTACTTTACTTTACTTAGCAGACGCTTTTATCCAAAGCGACTTACAAGGAGAAGACACC
>JAUBNQ010000005.1:16218825-16234117 GCA_032353495.1 Ctenopoma kingsleyae | reverse complement strand
AGAGATGCTCCGTGTCGTAGAGTGGCTAATACTGTGATAGTGAAGGAGACAGAGATGCTCCGTGTCGTAGAGTGGCTGATACTGTGATAGTAAAGGAGACAGAGATGCTCCGTGTCGTAGAGTGGCTAATACTGTGATAGTGAAGGAGACAGAGATGCTCCATGTCGTAGAGTGGCTGATACTGTGATAGTGAAGGAGACAGAGATGCTCCGTGTCGTAGAGTGGCTAATACTGTGATAGTGAAGGAGACAGAGATGCTCCGTGTCGTAGAGTGGCTAATACTGTGATAGTGAAGGAGACAGAGCTGTTCCATGTTGCACCGTGGTGGAGCTAAGCCCTCAAAATCCTCCACATATCAGAGCTTGTTACCAGGCTGACAACTACTTAGGGGACCATGCTGTCAACTATGAGTTAATTGCAAAAGTTGGTTAAACTGAATTCTCAGTCTGGTCACTGACAATTAAAGACTATAATATATCACATTAGATACATAGATTTACTATGAGAGCACTTTTCTCTTTATAGATGTTCATGTGGAACATATTGGCAGCATCATCAATGGCAGAGTGTCAGATTTCTTTTCTTCCTTGCCACCTGTAATTTATTGTAATGACTATTAGTCCCCATTCACATACCATAAAAATCCTCCTTAAGGCATCACTATTTTCATATCTGCTAAAAGAAACACAAAATTTCTCACAAACTATAACATTTAACTTTGGTAGAAAGATCATCATCATTATTCTTTTTCAGTCTTTCTCTTGAAAACTCTTGACTGGGGTTGGATTGACACGTTCAAACACTGAGCTATGTGGACCCATCATTAGTATCCTATTCATGAATGTCTTCACTTTGTCAGTCCAATTCAAAGACAGGGCAATTGTTCTATCTACTCTAGAGGCAGAATTATCAGGGTTGCAACCTTCAACTTCCCTGTCAGTCAGCTTGCACTCATTTACTGAGCAAGTCCCAGCAGGCAGTAAGTCACACACTTGCATCATGCAGCCTAAACAGAGAGTGTGTGACAAAGAACAGGCAGAAATTAGAGTATAGTAGAGTAGAGTAGAGTACACCCTGGACAGGTCGCCAGTCTATCACAGGGCTGACACACAGAGACAGACAAACATTTAGAGTCACCAATTAACCTAACATGCATGTCTTTGGACGGTACGACGAACCTGGAGAGAACTCACGCAGACATGGGGTGAATGTGCAAACCGCACACAGAAATACACCCAGCTGATTCGAACCCTACCACTACACCACCATGCCAGGTCATATCAATACATAAAGAATGGAACTGTACAGAGACGTTAAGTGTAGAGATTGGAATAAATGTAAAATAACATACATAGATTGTTTTTATACAGTATACAACTTCTTCTACTATGTGCTGCTTGTATGTATTAATGCCAAGAACCCACTGCAACAGCAATAACTATTAATTGTCTATTGTCCCCCACCTTTCTTCTGTCAGCGAATTAGTTGATTACTACAACAATGGCCTCCAGAACATCCTTGAAACCCATGCCCCAGTTAAATCACAAATGGTCACCTTTTCAAAATCTGCCCCATGGTTTACAAATGAGCTCCGACAGATGAAAGCAGCTTGGTGGGCCCTTGAGCAGCGTTTTGTTGCAACCAGTCTAATGGTTCACAAATTAGCCTACATTACACCAAAAAAACTACTCCAGAGCACTCACCACCGCCAGATCGCAATACTACTCAAAGTTAATCATTAGCAGCCCTGGTAAATCCAAACAACTTCATAAATCATTTACTCAAACCCCATACCCATACCTGTAATAATTTCACAGAGGAGCAGTGCAATTCTTTTATTGGGCATTTCACCTCCAAGGTAGACACCATCCGCTCCTCAGTGTCTGTTCCCAGCCCACCACTGTTGGATGTTCCCACATAAAAACTAATGTATCAGACATAAGTCCCCTTATCACTGACATTATTAATCACTCACTCCAGAGCGGCTTGGTCCCAACCTTCCATTTCTGTCAAAGGTTTTGGAAAAAGTTGTCTCGGCCCAGCTTCAGGACCACCTTAACCAATTCAATCTGTTTGAAAAATTTCAGTGTGGTTTCAGATCATCACACAGTACAGAGACAGCCCTGGTCACCAGTGACCGCCTGATGGCTGCTGACCAGAGCTCTCCATTACATCTCATCCTCTTGGACCTTACAGCTGCCTTCGATATAGTAGACCATAACATTCTACTCCACAGTCTCCACCATATAATTGGACTCTCTGACACTCCTCTGGAATGGTTCGGGTCCTATCTCACTGATAGAGCTCAGTATGTGGCCACGGGATCTGATACTCAGCTCTATGTGAGACTGGACCCGAACTCCCTTACTCCTCCATCAACTCTCTCCTCCTGCCTGGATGAGATAGAGGCATGGATGTCCTCTAATTTCCTCAAGCTAAACAGCAGCAAAACCGAAGCTCTTCTAATTGGTACCCCCCACCAGCTTCGTTCCTCAGTTAATTGTATCTCCTTCTCTGGCCGCACGATTACCCTGTCACCCTCTGTTACAGATCTGGTTGTCAAGTTAGACTCTCATCTATCATTTGACACACGTCCATAACCTCTGCAAAATCACATTTCTCCATCTGCGAAATGTAGCCAAACTCCACCCCTGCCTCTCCCTCCATGACGCTGAAAAGCTGGTCAATGACTTTGTCTCATCCAGGCTGGACTATTGTAACGCACTCCTCATCGGGATCCTCAGCAAGAGCCTTCAAAAGCTCCAACAAATCCAAAACAGTGCTGTGACGATCCTGATGAGGGTGCGAAAATATGAACACATCACACCAATCCTCCGGACACTTCACTGGCTCCCTATCCACCTCCATATCGAATACAAACTCTCTCTGCTCACCCACCAGTGTATACATGGAAATGCCCCACATTATCTAAAGGACCTTTTGACACCACAAAACACTACAAGATAGCTCTGGTTCACAAATATTCACCGCCTCCACCCACCCATGACCAAACTTTGTACAATGGGCAGCGGCTGCTCCACGGCTTTGAAATGCTTTGCCAGAGAAATTGAGAGCACAGCAGACCGTGGACTGTTTTAAAAAACAGCTAAAGACATTTTTATTTAAGAAAGCATATTAATATGAATTCCAAATGTGTGTTTTATCACTGCTTTTATTTTATCTTGTTTGCCTTGTTTTATACTCTTAAGTAGCACTTTGAGATTTTTTATAAATGTAAAGTGAACTATAAATAAAATGAAGTATAATAATAATAATAATAATAATAATAATAATAATAATAATAATACTATTATTATTATTATTATTATTGTTGTTGTTGTTGTTGTTGTTATAACTGTCTGTCCACTCTGGAAAAAAGGATTTGAAGTTCCTCTTCTTCCTCTTCTCTTCTCACGTTTGCATATGTGATTAATATCTGAAAACAATTTATAAAAAAAATGTAGATAGATAGATTTAATTTGTTTATACTATACTATATATATATATACTGTCTATACTTGTTTTCCAGTTTATTTGTTTTGACAAGATTGAATTTTGACATTACACTCTAATACAGACTTTTGTCAGTCTCCTCTTGCGTGACTATCTCAATGTACACCTTTTCAGGCACAAGAGTCTTTTCTACCTATTTATATTTTGTATACAACTTCAGAGGTTCATGCTCATTCACTGTACATGCATGATTTTAAATATGATTAGTTTCACTTGAACAATAATTTATTGATATTAAATCACATTTGTAAGTTTCATTTCAGTTAGATCAGTGGGAATTGTCAGTGATCCAAGGTTGTATCTTTTCTCTCTGTCAGGCCTTAATGCTCTTAATTAATATTAGTAAATGAAAGCACACAATATAAAGCACAGTCTGTTTCATAGGTCAAGGGAGAAAACACTCTCTTGAAGCTTTTTTCTAATACTGTTCAAAGGAGAATTGGAAATTCCACATCTTGCTATCTAACATTTTGAATTATTAAATACAGTCCTTGATGTCTGAAAGCTCTATTCAGATATTTGATCCAGGTAAATCAAATTCAGTTTCAGCATTTTTGAGCTTCTGGATGGATGTAATTCTTTTTTATAGCCCATCCCTGTGTTTGCAAACAAATTCATTTAAAAACTTTAAACTTTAAATAAATAAAAAACAGGCATTTTAACAATTACAGCAATGCTGTAAAAACAACATAACTAAACTACTTTATGTTTTTATGATTTTATATTTTCCTTTGATTCTAGCAATCATCTGACAATAAGCATGTTGGGTTTTCTTTAATAAGCAGTATGGAGTGATGCTAGATGACATTTAAATTTGCTAGTTTTTGTTTGTTTGTTTTTTCTTCTTAAACTATATGGAATTCATTAACTTTGCATCTGACTGAGAATGCTAACCTGACCAACTCCAAATGATAGCATGTGCTACATACAAATGCAATGTGGCGTAAGAGACCACTGTGCTCTTCATAGACATACCTACTCTGTTGCTTCTTTGCCAGCACATGCATGTTTACGATTTTTGCTCCAACTTTTTAAAATTTTATATTCAGTTAGTCAGGAGTCGTTTCTGGCTATTAGCAAAAGTAAAGTAGAATGGTGATAACAGTTTATTTTACACCTCAAGGCAAGGACACAAGACAAGAAAGCAAAAGAAAATGTCAAAGGGTTTTGTGCAGCCCATGCACCATCCACTCTATGTACACGTGCATATGCGAGTGTTTCTTCTCACATCTGTGTATGTGTGTGTGTGTGTGTGTGGGTGGGTGTGCATGTGTGTGCGCTATGACACTGTCCAACCCACAGAATCCATTAAAGAGATTATGAAGATGTGTGTAACATTACTGACAGTCGTCTGGAGCTCAGAATATTATGGCAGCCATTATCTGATCACCAAGCCTACATGACAAGCTACACATCAGCCCACACAAACTGTACATGGTAAACAGCATTTGATACTAAGTCTCACAGCACACCACTGCCTATTAGAAGGAATATGAGCAATTGCTAATGGACTATCACCCATTATAAAAGTACTAAGCCAAATGTCAAGAAAATATTACACACACAAAATCTGCCAAACACTAACAAAGCATCACACAGTAGAAAGTATAGGCCAAATACAAATGTCATATTACTCATGAAGAATAGTGCCAAGAACTAACAACGCATCACACCAAATAAACAGGACTGATGTGAACAGCATGAAAGATTAGAAAGAAAAGGGCAAACTGTTACTGGGCATTATGTATACAAAACAAAATAACAATGCAACATGACAGCACTGAATAGAGCTAATGGTAGTACATGTGATCATGTATTAGACACATTAGGCCAAATGCTAACAGACCACATTACACCCAAGACAGAGAATGCACAAGGAAAAGTTGGACCAGTTGACTTATGCTAATGAGGTACACATGAAAGGTGTAATATATACACACATATGTAATGACATAACATCCAGAATTAATAGTGTCTATCACACAAGAAGAATACCATACTAAAACATACTAACACACTGGACACAGCTGAACAAAGCCTAAGGGAAACAAACAAGTCAGAACACATTATAAAGTCCAGATACAGTATGATGCATTTTTGGGTGGGCAAGGGCCGAAAGAAAGAGCTGAACTTTCTTCATGTTCCTCTTCATCACACATTACAACAGGCCATTGCACATAAACAACAGATAAGCCTCATGCTGTAGTGGATGCCACACATTATACTAAGCTCCAGCTGAAATAAAATGCATCATCGTGTCAGACACAATTTGCCCATTCTGGCAGCTATAACAGCAGCATTTTGGCAAATTTCTCAGAGAACAAGAACATCGGACAGTGAGAGAAGCCAAGTTGAAATGTCAGACACTAATGTCGGGATATCAGAACAAGTAGACAGCATCCTTGTCAAGTGTGTTCGGGTAACAAGACAGGGCAGCGCCTCTTAATGAGAATGTGCCACAGTTGAAAACCTTGCTAACGCAATCCCATATATAACGCTGAACATCATTAAGACAAAGTGGACTAAAAGTGACAAGAGGAAACTGGCTTGTGTGAAAACACTGAACCCTGTAAGAGAATGACTTACATAAAACCTCAGAGCACAGCCATACTGAAGAGACTTTGTGCCTATTCTACTGCTGTGGCCTTCAACTGAAGCAAAAGAAACTCAGAGGAGGGTAAGAAAGAAGAGTAGAGGATGAAGAGGACGGGATGGAGAAGCGTGAACAGATTGAGATTGTAGAGAGAGTGGAAAGAAGGACAGAGAAGGAGAAGAAGAAGGGGAGTGAGGGAAAATAGGGTGAAAATAGAGTGGGGTTGAAGTGGTTTAATTGCTTTCCAAGTTATGTTTGTGTGCCTAACATTTTAATCCATGATGTAATTATTTGATTACACCTACTAAAAATGTTATCAGATTGCTGTTAGTTACCATTGTCCTCCACACAATTGCAAATTGAATTAGAATAGACTTGACTTTCAGTTTTAATCAGCTTCTTTAAGGGCAGTTCAGGAGGTCGAGTGGAAGAGGAGACAAACAGGCACAGTGACAGGGCGTTTGCATGTAGACTATGTAAATTCATATGATTTCATGCTGTGTGCCTTTGTCCCATTTCCAGCACTAACCATCTCCCTCTCCCCCTGAAGTAAAGCTGTTTATAATTTGTTCTTAACATGATTCATATTCTATTTAAATAAATTAATCTTGAATGCGTTGTTTAACAAGTTGCACCCAGTAGGATTTCAACAATGACAATAGAACTGAGGCATGTTCTGTTCTGAACAAATACAGCAATGTAGCCTGAGACAGAACCAGTTAAACTATTCCTTGACATATTAGCATATTTTAATAACTCAAGTTAAATCGTTAATTCCCATGGAAATTATAATTTGCACATACTGATAATTCAACTAAACTACAATGAGAAAAAACGAACAATTGAATGAATTATTGATATGCTGCAGTAGAGTTGCTCTTGTAGAGTTGGTTTTTCAAAGCTTTGATCAGGTAAGATCTTATCACTTTTAATGAAGAATACTGAAAAATGTGACTTGTTTCCAAACACTCATGTCACTCATAATACAAAGGCAGTTTAGTTTTATTCTGCATCATACTTGCATTAGTGTTTGAAACCACGGTTGTGTGGAATACCTTTCCAAGAAGGACCCGGGTTTGAATCTGCGGGAAAGATGAAGGGTTATGAACAGTAACCTGGGCAATTACAGCCCAGAAATGCCAACTGATACACAATAATTATCTTGTAATTTAGCCACTATAGTAATGAAATTTCAGTAGCAATTAGTATGAAATTTGAATATCATTATGTAATATTAAAACAATATTTTACCCATTACTGTGACAAAAATTTTTTTTAGCTCTTTAACAGTTGGTAATTCCTGCTCTCATATTTCCATGTGTCCATTAACGACCACTGCTGTGTCTCATGGCAACTATGTTGTCCGCGAAATCTCAATTTTGGGGTCTGTCTTTTTAAGGTTTCCCTTTTATGCTGATGTGTCTGTCGGTAGTATGCTGGTTGAAAAAAAAAATCTGAAAGTATTAATTAATTAATTAACCAGATTTATTGAGCAATGCATGATAAGGATTTCTAAGATAATATTTGTTTAATTAATTAATTAATTAATTAAACAAATATTATCTTAGAAATCCTTATCATGCATTGCTCAATAAATCTGGTTAATTAATTAATTAATACTTTCAGATTTTTTTTTTCAACCAGCATACTACCGACAGACACATCAGCATAAAAGGGAAACCTTAAAAAGACAGACCCCAAAATTGAGATTTCGCGGACAACATAGTTGCCATGAGACACAGCAGTGGTCGTTAATGGACACATGGAAATATGAGAGCAGGAATTACCAACTGTTAAAGAGCTAAAAAAAATTTTTGTCACAGTAATGGGTAAAATATTGTTTTAATATTACATAATGATATTCAAATTTCATACTAATTGCTACTGAAATTTCATTACTATAGTGGCTAAATTACAAGATAATTATTGTGTATCAGTTGGCATTTCTGGGCTGTAATTGCCCAGGTTACTGTTCATAACCCTTCATCTTTCCCGCAGATTCAAACCCGGGTCCTTCTTGGAAAGGTATTCCACACAACCGTGGTTTCAAACACTAATGCAAGTATGATGCAGAATAAAACTAAACTGCCTTTGTATTATGAGTGACATGAGTGTTTGGAAACAAGTCACATTTTTCAGTATTCTTCATTAAAAGTGATAAGATCTTACCTGATCAAAGCTTTGAAAAACCAACTCTACAAGAGCAACTCTACTGCAGCATATCAATAATTCATTCAATTGTTCGTTTTTTCTCATTGTAGTTTAGTTGAATTATCAGTATGTGCAAATTATAATTTCCATGGGAATTAACGATTTAACTTGAGTTATTAAAATATGCTAATATGTCAAGGAATAGTTTAACTGGTTCTGTCTCAGGCTACATTGCTGTATTTGTTCAGAACAGAACATGCCTCAGTTCTATTGTCATTGTTGAAATCCTACTGGGTGCAACTTGTTAAACAACGCATTCAAGATTAATTTATTTAAATAGAATATGAATCATGTTAAGAACAAATTATAAACAGCTTTACTTCAGGGGGAGAGGGAGATGGTTAGTGCTGGAAATGGGACAAAGGCACACAGCATGAAATCATATGAATTTACATAGTCTACATGCAAACGCCCTGTCACTGTGCCTGTTTGTCTCCTCTTCCACTCGACCTCCTGAACTGCCCTTAAAGAAGCTGATTAAAACTGAAAGTCAAGTCTATTCTAATTCAATTTGCAATTGTGTGGAGGACAATGGTAACTAACAGCAATCTGATAACATTTTTAGTAGGTGTAATCAAATAATTACATCATGGATTAAAATGTTAGGCACACAAACATAACTTGGAAAGCAATTAAACCACTTCAACCCCACTCTATTTTCACCCTATTTTCCCTCACTCCCCTTCTTCTTCTCCTTCTCTGTCCTTCTTTCCACTCTCTCTACAATCTCAATCTGTTCACGCTTCTCCATCCCGTCCTCTTCATCCTCTACTCTTCTTTCTTACCCTCCTCTGAGTTTCTTTTGCTTCAGTTGAAGGCCACAGCAGTAGAATAGGCACAAAGTCTCTTCAGTATGGCTGTGCTCTGAGGTTTTATGTAAGTCATTCTCTTACAGGGTTCAGTGTTTTCACACAAGCCAGTTTCCTCTTGTCACTTTTAGTCCACTTTGTCTTAATGATGTTCAGCGTTATATATGGGATTGCGTTAGCAAGGTTTTCAACTGTGGCACATTCTCATTAAGAGGCGCTGCCCTGTCTTGTTACCCGAACACACTTGACAAGGATGCTGTCTACTTGTTCTGATATCCCGACATTAGTGTCTGACATTTCAACTTGGCTTCTCTCACTGTCCGATGTTCTTGTTCTCTGAGAAATTTGCCAAAATGCTGCTGTTATAGCTGCCAGAATGGGCAAATTGTGTCTGACACGATGATGCATTTTATTTCAGCTGGAGCTTAGTATAATGTGTGGCATCCACTACAGCATGAGGCTTATCTGTTGTTTATGTGCAATGGCCTGTTGTAATGTGTGATGAAGAGGAACATGAAGAAAGTTCAGCTCTTTCTTTCGGCCCTTGCCCACCCAAAAATGCATCATACTGTATCTGGACTTTATAATGTGTTCTGACTTGTTTGTTTCCCTTAGGCTTTGTTCAGCTGTGTCCAGTGTGTTAGTATGTTTTAGTATGGTATTCTTCTTGTGTGATAGACACTATTAATTCTGGATGTTATGTCATTACATATGTGTGTATATATTACACCTTTCATGTGTACCTCATTAGCATAAGTCAACTGGTCCAACTTTTCCTTGTGCATTCTCTGTCTTGGGTGTAATGTGGTCTGTTAGCATTTGGCCTAATGTGTCTAATACATGATCACATGTACTACCATTAGCTCTATTCAGTGCTGTCATGTTGCATTGTTATTTTGTTTTGTATACATAATGCCCAGTAACAGTTTGCCCTTTTCTTTCTAATCTTTCATGCTGTTCACATCAGTCCTGTTTATTTGGTGTGATGCGTTGTTAGTTCTTGGCACTATTCTTCATGAGTAATATGACATTTGTATTTGGCCTATACTTTCTACTGTGTGATGCTTTGTTAGTGTTTGGCAGATTTTGTGTGTGTAATATTTTCTTGACATTTGGCTTAGTACTTTTATAATGGGTGATAGTCCATTAGCAATTGCTCATATTCCTTCTAATAGGCAGTGGTGTGCTGTGAGACTTAGTATCAAATGCTGTTTACCATGTACAGTTTGTGTGGGCTGATGTGTAGCTTGTCATGTAGGCTTGGTGATCAGATAATGGCTGCCATAATATTCTGAGCTCCAGACGACTGTCAGTAATGTTACACACATCTTCATAATCTCTTTAATGGATTCTGTGGGTTGGACAGTGTCATAGCGCACACACATGCACACCCACCCACACACACACACACACACATACACAGATGTGAGAAGAAACACTCGCATATGCACGTGTACATAGAGTGGATGGTGCATGGGCTGCACAAAACCCTTTGACATTTTCTTTTGCTTTCTTGTCTTGTGTCCTTGCCTTGAGGTGTAAAATAAACTGTTATCACCATTCTACTTTACTTTTGCTAATAGCCAGAAACGACTCCTGACTAACTGAATATAAAATTTTAAAAAGTTGGAGCAAAAATCGTAAACATGCATGTGCTGGCAAAGAAGCAACAGAGTAGGTATGTCTATGAAGAGCACAGTGGTCTCTTACGCCACATTGCATTTGTATGTAGCACATGCTATCATTTGGAGTTGGTCAGGTTAGCATTCTCAGTCAGATGCAAAGTTAATGAATTCCATATAGTTTAAGAAGAAAAAACAAACAAACAAAAACTAGCAAATTTAAATGTCATCTAGCATCACTCCATACTGCTTATTAAAGAAAACCCAACATGCTTATTGTCAGATGATTGCTAGAATCAAAGGAAAATATAAAATCATAAAAACATAAAGTAGTTTAGTTATGTTGTTTTTACAGCATTGCTGTAATTGTTAAAATGCCTGTTTTTTATTTATTTAAAGTTTAAAGTTTTTAAATGAATTTGTTTGCAAACACAGGGATGGGCTATAAAAAAGAATTACATCCATCCAGAAGCTCAAAAATGCTGAAACTGAATTTGATTTACCTGGATCAAATATCTGAATAGAGCTTTCAGACATCAAGGACTGTATTTAATAATTCAAAATGTTAGATAGCAAGATGTGGAATTTCCAATTCTCCTTTGAACAGTATTAGAAAAAAGCTTCAAGAGAGTGTTTTCTCCCTTGACCTATGAAACAGACTGTGCTTTATATTGTGTGCTTTCATTTACTAATATTAATTAAGAGCATTAAGGCCTGACAGAGAGAAAAGATACAACCTTGGATCACTGACAATTCCCACTGATCTAACTGAAATGAAACTTACAAATGTGATTTAATATCAATAAATTATTGTTCAAGTGAAACTAATCATATTTAAAATCATGCATGTACAGTGAATGAGCATGAACCTCTGAAGTTGTATACAAAATATAAATAGGTAGAAAAGACTCTTGTGCCTGAAAAGGTGTACATTGAGATAGTCACGCAAGAGGAGACTGACAAAAGTCTGTATTAGAGTGTAATGTCAAAATTCAATCTTGTCAAAACAAATAAACTGGAAAACAAGTATAGACAGTATATATATATATAGTATAGTATAAACAAATTAAATCTATCTATCTACATTTTTTTTATAAATTGTTTTCAGATATTAATCACATATGCAAACGTGAGAAGAGAAGAGGAAGAAGAGGAACTTCAAATCCTTTTTTCCAGAGTGGACAGACAGTTATAACAACAACAACAACAACAACAATAATAATAATAATAATAATAGTATTATTATTATTATTATTATTATTATTATTATTATTATTATTATACTTCATTTTATTTATAGTTCACTTTACATTTATAAAAAATCTCAAAGTGCTACTTAAGAGTATAAAACAAGGCAAACAAGATAAAATAAAAGCAGTGATAAAACACACATTTGGAATTCATATTAATATGCTTTCTTAAATAAAAATGTCTTTAGCTGTTTTTTAAAACAGTCCACGGTCTGCTGTGCTCTCAATTTCTCTGGCAAAGCATTTCAAAGCCGTGGAGCAGCCGCTGCCCATTGTACAAAGTTTGGTCATGGGTGGGTGGAGGCGGTGAATATTTGTGAACCAGAGCTATCTTGTAGTGTTTTGTGGTGTCAAAAGGTCCTTTAGATAATGTGGGGCATTTCCATGTATACACTGGTGGGTGAGCAGAGAGAGTTTGTATTCGATATGGAGGTGGATAGGGAGCCAGTGAAGTGTCCGGAGGATTGGTGTGATGTGTTCATATTTTCGCACCCTCATCAGGATCGTCACAGCACTGTTTTGGATTTGTTGGAGCTTTTGAAGGCTCTTGCTGAGGATCCCGATGAGGAGTGCGTTACAATAGTCCAGCCTGGATGAGACAAAGTCATTGACCAGCTTTTCAGCGTCATGGAGGGAGAGGCAGGGGTGGAGTTTGGCTACATTTCGCAGATGGAGAAATGTGATTTTGCAGAGGTTATGGACGTGTGTCAAATGATAGATGAGAGTCTAACTTGACAACCAGATCTGTAACAGAGGGTGACAGGGTAATCGTGCGGCCAGAGAAGGAGATACAATTAACTGAGGAACGAAGCTGGTGGGGGGTACCAATTAGAAGAGCTTCGGTTTTGCTGCTGTTTAGCTTGAGGAAATTAGAGGACATCCATGCCTCTATCTCATCCAGGCAGGAGGAGAGAGTTGATGGAGGAGTAAGGGAGTTCGGGTCCAGTCTCACATAGAGCTGAGTATCAGATCCCGTGGCCACATACTGAGCTCTATCAGTGAGATAGGACCCGAACCATTCCAGAGGAGTGTCAGAGAGTCCAATTATATGGTGGAGACTGTGGAGTAGAATGTTATGGTCTACTATATCGAAGGCAGCTGTAAGGTCCAAGAGGATGAGATGTAATGGAGAGCTCTGGTCAGCAGCCATCAGGCGGTCACTGGTGACCAGGGCTGTCTCTGTACTGTGTGATGATCTGAAACCACACTGAAATTTTTCAAACAGATTGAATTGGTTAAGGTGGTCCTGAAGCTGGGCCGAGACAACTTTTTCCAAAACCTTTGACAGAAATGGAAGGTTGGGACCAAGCCGCTCTGGAGTGAGTGATTAATAATGTCAGTGATAAGGGGACTTATGTCTGATACATTAGTTTTTATGTGGGAACATCCAACAGTGGTGGGCTGGGAACAGACACTGAGGAGCGGATGGTGTCTACCTTGGAGGTGAAATGCCCAATAAAAGAATTGCACTGCTCCTCTGTGAAATTATTACAGGTATGGGTATGGGGTTTGAGTAAATGATTTATGAAGTTGTTTGGATTTACCAGGGCTGCTAATGATTAACTTTGAGTAGTATTGCGATCTGGCGGTGGTGAGTGCTCTGGAGTAGTTTTTTTGGTGTAATGTAGGCTAATTTGTGAACCATTAGACTGGTTGCAACAAAACGCTGCTCAAGGGCCCACCAAGCTGCTTTCATCTGTCGGAGCTCATTTGTAAACCATGGGGCAGATTTTGAAAAGGTGACCATTTGTGATTTAACTGGGGCATGGGTTTCAAGGATGTTCTGGAGGCCATTGTTGTAGTAATCAACTAATTCGCTGACAGAAGAAAGGTGGGGGACAATAGACAATTAATAGTTATTGCTGTTGCAGTGGGTTCTTGGCATTAATACATACAAGCAGCACATAGTAGAAGAAGTTGTATACTGTATAAAAACAATCTATGTATGTTATTTTACATTTATTCCAATCTCTACACTTAACGTCTCTGTACAGTTCCATTCTTTATGTATTGATATGACCTGGCATGGTGGTGTAGTGGTAGGGTTCGAATCAGCTGGGTGTATTTCTGTGTGCGGTTTGCACATTCACCCCATGTCTGCGTGAGTTCTCTCCAGGTTCGTCGTACCGTCCAAAGACATGCATGTTAGGTTAATTGGTGACTCTAAATGTTTGTCTGTCTCTGTGTGTCAGCCCTGTGATAGACTGGCGACCTGTCCAGGGTGTACTCTACTCTACTCTACTATACTCTAATTTCTGCCTGTTCTTTGTCACACACTCTCTGTTTAGGCTGCATGATGCAAGTGTGTGACTTACTGCCTGCTGGGACTTGCTCAGTAAATGAGTGCAAGCTGACTGACAGGGAAGTTGAAGGTTGCAACCCTGATAATTCTGCCTCTAGAGTAGATAGAACAATTGCCCTGTCTTTGAATTGGACTGACAAAGTGAAGACATTCATGAATAGGATACTAATGATGGGTCCACATAGCTCAGTGTTTGAACGTGTCAATCCAACCCCAGTCAAGAGTTTTCAAGAGAAAGACTGAAAAAGAATAATGATGATGATCTTTCTACCAAAGTTAAATGTTATAGTTTGTGAGAAATTTTGTGTTTCTTTTAGCAGATATGAAAATAGTGATGCCTTAAGGAGGATTTTTATGGTATGTGAATGGGGACTAATAGTCATTACAATAAATTACAGGTGGCAAGGAAGAAAAGAAATCTGACACTCTGCCATTGATGATGCTGCCAATATGTTCCACATGAACATCTATAAAGAGAAAAGTGCTCTCATAGTAAATCTATGTATCTAATGTGATATATTATAGTCTTTAATTGTCAGTGACCAGACTGAGAATTCAGTTTAACCAACTTTTGCAATTAACTCATAGTTGACAGCATGGTCCCCTAAGTAGTTGTCAGCCTGGTAACAAGCTCTGATATGTGGAGGATTTTGAGGGCTTAGCTCCACCACGGTGCAACATGGAACAGCTCTGTCTCCTTCACTATCACAGTATTAGCCACTCTACGACACGGAGCATCTCTGTCTCCTTCACTATCACAGTATTAGCCACTCTACGACACGGAGCATCTCTGTCTCCTTCACTATCACAGTATCAGCCACTCTACGACATGGAGCATCTCTGTCTCCTTCACTATCACAGTATTAGCCACTCTACGACACGGAGCATCTCTGTCTCCTTTACTATCACAGTATCAGCCACTCTACGACACGGAGCATCTCTGTCTCCTTCACTATCACAGTATTAGCCACTCTACGACACGGAGCATCTCT
>JAUBNQ010000005.1:16167077-16184780 GCA_032353495.1 Ctenopoma kingsleyae | reverse complement strand
CAACTTCACAGACACTTGATTATTATGAAGCACAGTATCTGTCACATATTGTGTTTGGAGCACAGGCAGGTGTACTGATGAGGACCAGCATTACAGAAAGACAAGCAGGCAGGTATGCATACAATACAAGGCAAATAACAGTTATTGGACAAAGTGGAAAGAACAAGAGTACAGAACATGAATGGAAACACAAAAAATGAGAGAACAGATGAGGAAACAGGGAACAGGTGTGTGAGTGGGCAGGGAATGCAGGCTGACAGAGGGTGGAGGGAAAATTTAAGGGCGTTTGGTGGCTGGATGGAGTATGACAAGATACAGGAAAATGGCCAAAATAAATAAAGCTGAGATGTAGAATTGTGACCCCATGTCACTGTCACACACATACACATACTGGCAAAATAAGTAATTAAATGTGACATGTGAGTTAGACATGGAGTTCTCAACGGAAAACATCAGTGGTGACCATGGCGCAGTTGGTAGGGTAGTCCCCAACCTGGGGTTAGTAGTCTACAAATCCCCGGGTTAGCTAAAACGTAGATCTTGACTTTAACTGGGGGAGATAAACATGTTGGATTCCTGCACAGTGAAAGTCTTTTAAAAGGAAGTGTCTCGTCGTCTTTCCTTGGGAACAGTGTGATCACAGCCTCTCCTCCAGTTCTGTGTTCACTGACTATGCGTTTTTTTTAACATTTTCCTTCAGGGTTTATTAGTCACACTGCTCTGGTAGTCTGCCATCATGTAGGCCTTCTGTCTATTTAGGGATGAATGTTTCCAAGTTTCCAGTTTGCACCAGGATTTTGTTATTATCTCCAAAATTGTCTTTTACTTTGTGAGAATTTGGTTCGGACACACGCTATTGTAATGTGTTGGCCTGACTGAATGAAGCTCTGCTACCAGATGGCTGATGAAACCTCTGCTGTGCCATTTCAGGGTTCTGTTCTGATTGTGAAATTTTACTAATCATGTTTGTTTGTTTTTGGAGGATACTGACTCGTAAAGGGCAAACAGGACCTGCACAATTTTGCATACATTTCTATCTGTCTATCTGCAGTGTGTCTTTTTTACTTCTCTACTTTTCTCTTTCTCATAAACTCAGTGGCAATAATTAACTTGTATGTGGCATAATTGTTTGGTACATTGGGAAAAGAACAATATTTACACATATCTTACACCACATACTAATGGGATACTTTTGGTCAGTGATTATTTTTCATTTGAAAATCCCAAAATGAGCAAATGTTTTGCCCTGAGGACACCCAGTCTAATTAAAACATTGCTACTTTGGATAGGAACACTCAGAAACAAGACACTGACCCATTTTCATGTTCTGACCAGTAGTTTTAAAAAAAATGCTGCTGAAGGCTTAATAAAATCTCATCACAATACAGCTTCAAATGCCACCGGAAGAGCTGTTTCCCAAAATAAACTTCCAAAACCTCCACACCTGCATTTGTTTTTCACTTACTCTCACACATTTATTTATTTATTTTATCAACATTACCTTTAGCCTTTTGATTGGGGTTATAGAACATGAGGCAAACTGTCAACGTTATTCACTCTATTATCCGCTGTCCTCCCTGCCCAATCATCATACAATCAACCAACCACCACCAACCCATAACTGTGCACTTCCAGCAGCGCGCCATGTAATTTACTGTTTCCAATCTCTTACTAATCAGATAATTGTAGAACATAATCCACAAAATCCTGCAGAATCTGTAAAATGAGCTCACTAATCTGCTTCTTCAGTTGGTTGTTTCACCTGTGGTAGCATTCAATACTGCAACTACTGACTGACCTTGGCTATTCAATGCTTCAGTCAACATATCTCTGCATCTGTATCAGTGACCCCTAAACACAAAGATCTGTGTCAAATGTCACAGAAATTTCATGCTGTTGACTCTTAATTTTAGCCTCACCTCCCCCCTAGTGGTAGTGTAGTAGTGTGCACACATAACACAACACATAGCAATACAAATTATGGAGACATTTAAAAACAGTATTGTAGCTAGTATTGTTGACTGATGTTGATTATTCTAGCCCATAATATACAACTGGGTGAGAGGTGATGTACAGTTCAGACAGGCTAATCTGTCACAGGGGTTACACAGAGAGATACCATTCAGGCTTACATTCACACCTAGAGTCACCAATTACCCTGTTTTTGCAGTATGAGTAGACTCTGAGGAAAACTACGCAGGCAAGGAGAGAAAACACAAAGTCCACACAGAAAAGCTACAGGTTTGGGGATCAAGTTCAAACCCATGACTTTCTAGGTGTGAGGTGAGGTGAGAGTATTAGCCACTCTCCCACCTACTGGCTCCAAATGATCACACACACACACACATAATTAGACAACTTACTTCCTGGATCATGGACTACCTCAATGGTCGCCCCCAGTACGTCCGCCTGCAGAACTGTGTGTCTGAGACACTGTGATCTGCAGCACAGGTGCTCCACAGGGGACAGTTCTGTCTCCCTTCCTCTTCACTCTGTACACCTTCAGAAGTTCTCTGATGACTCTGCAGTTGTAGGATGTATTCAGGGTGGAGACATCACAGAGTACCAGGGAGTGGTGAACAACTTTGTGGACTTTGTGCCATCTCCAGCTCAACATCAGCAAAACAAAGGAACTGGTGGTGGACTTCAGGAAATCCAGAAGTTCTGTCATTCCACTCTCTATACGGTGGGAGGAGGTAGAGGTTGTGTCTGAGTACAAATACTTGGGAGTGTACTTAGACAATAAACTTGACTGGACTACAAATGCAACTGCTTTGTACAAAAAGGCCCAGAGTCGTCTGTATTTTCTGAGGAGGCTCAGGTCCTTTAACGGCTGCAGCACCATGCTGCGGATCTTTTATGAGTCTGTGGTGGTCAGTGTCATTTTCTTTGCTGGGGTTTGCTGGGGCAGCAGCTTGAAGGTGGCAGACACTAACAGACTGGACAAATTTATCAGGAGGCCTGATTCAGTTCTGGGTGTGGAGCTGGACCCTCTACATGTTGTAGCTGAGAGGAGGATGCTGTCTAAACTCCTCTCAATCCTGGACAATCCCTCCCACCCCCTACACAGTGTCCTGACTGGACAGAGGAGCACGTTCAGCCAGAGACTGATCAACATCAGGTGCTCCACAGAACGCCACAGGAGATCATTTCTGCCTGTGGCCATCAAACTGTACAACTCCTCTCCTTTCTGTAAAAGTGAGGGGAGAACTATCATAATCATATCTATTTAATCTATTTTAATGACTGAGAATTACTGCAAATTACCTATTTTTATACATTGTATATTTTAGTATTTGTGTTGGTGTTAATCCTTTCTGGTTATGGTTCTTCCTTCTTTCCTCTTGAACTGAGAGCTGCCGTGACATAGCAAATAATTTCCCTCTGGGATTAATAAAGTTTTTTGAATCTTGAATCTGAATCTTGAATCTTGAACTGTGGGTTTAATGGGCAAACAACCATTCTCATTATCATTGTCTACTCTATTTTTTTTCAACCTTTTGCGAAATGTCTACATTTACTTCCTTGCTAATAGTTAGATGAGAAGGTTAATACCACTTTCATATCTGTATGTGTGTTAAATATCAGTCTTTAGATTAACAAGGTAGCTTAGCTTAGCATAAAGAATTGTAAAAATGGGAAACACCTTACTGTTGTTCAGAGGTAACAAAATCTACTTTCTGTGCCAGCACCTGTAAAGCTCAAACTATTAGTCTTATCTTGTTTGCTTGATATGTATACAAGTTTAAAAAATATTCATTTATAAATAATAATAATCTCGATAATAATAATTGACACTTCATTAATCCCCAGATTGCCCCCTTGACACTTTGACATTTGGCCAGGAATCAGGGTTGTGCGAGGTTCTTAGACAACTGCTGAGTCGCCCCTGATCTACATTATTCATCCCCTTGAGGAAATTGTTGTTGGACAGCTGCCAACTGTACATGTCAGAGCTACTGCAGGGTTTTGATGTCAGCTCAACGTGTAGCCAGGAGGAACTGGGAATCAAACCACTGACCCTGGATTTCATAGATGACCTCTCTACCAAGTGAAATAATGCTGCCCCCAATTCAACTGAATTTTTACTTTACTTTAAACTTTATTTTTCCCTCCATGGGCAATTTAAGACAAATATGTTGTTGATTTGCCATTTGCCATACGTATATGAAACCTGTGATCTAACTATCACTAAGAAAGGTAAAAAGCATATATAAAAAAATTTCAAACTAGAGCTTTAACAGTAACGTGGAGTTGCCTTTACAGTGTGATAGAAAATAACAGAATCAGTTTTACTGGCCATGTTTGCTATTGCATACAATGAATTGTTGCAGTGAATTGCTTCCAGTTGTTTGTATCGCTCAAGGACAGTCCATTATAGACATACACAGACAGTATAAAGATAACATTAAGGAAAACACTATACAGAGGTGTGACGGTCCAAACAGAAGTCCTTGTGTGAGAATGTAGAGATTGAGTATTTGCACAGTATATACAACACTGAATGTAGAAAAAAGTGAGAAACAAGAATGTAGCAATTACAACTAGTCAGTTATTAGTGAGTGCAACAGCATGTCTGTCTGGCAGGTTTTGCACAGAGTACTGCCAGACGGTAAACGCTGGAAGAGGTTGTGTCTAGGGTGTGAAGGGTCTTTAATGATTTCGCTGGCCTGTTTCCTGACTCTTGAGGTGCAGGCTGGACAGAGAAGCATCATTAATTTTTTTTCAGTTATGGCAGCCCACTGCAACCAGTGCTTATCCTGTTTGGTGACTGCATGTCAGTCTGTGAACATTAATATTATCAACATTTAAAGGAAAAAACTAAGAAGAAAGTTATAGACCATAGCTATGTGTACACAGGTCAACGGAGATTTTTTTTGGATACTGTTTTTTGAATATAGTTTTCCTGTTACCTCAAAACTGACTATTGTTACCTATTGTCCAACTCAGTGTTAATATGCAAATTAAAACTTTTTGTGTTGCATCGCAGCACATACAGAGACATCTTGCTGAAAAGTAAAAAAAAAAAAAAAGTGTAATAAAGTCATTAAAACTGAACTTGAACGCAACTCCATTCTCGCGGGCCTCATGCGGTCCCCGCCCCTCGCTTTGAGAACCTCTCGCTGTGTCGTTGTCTGTTGTGTCTCCTGACAGACCCCAAACTATATGAGCTACTTCTCCCAGGCAAACGCCCCGGCGATGGCATCACGCACAGTCGTCATAACGTATCCATCCGTTATTACCAGCTTGTCATCCGGGAGCAGCGACTTGTCAATAGACAGAGCAGGACACGGATATAGAGGCAGAGGAGACGGGAGACAGGAGAGGAGCTGGTAGGCGTATCGCCTCCCAGGACAAACCGCCGCACAGTGTGAAAGTGTAGCTGCAGGAGGAGACGGAGCGGATCATCGTAGTGGATCACATGTCTTTTTTTTTTTTATAAAAAGAGGATAAATAAGGACATGAATTCTCCGAGGCTGTTTTCATAGCGAGGTTTATCATCCTTTTGTTTGTCTGATGCTTACCTTTTCTGACCTGTAACGCCTTTATCATCCACCGGGCAGGACGCACTGTTGTCCGGTGTCTCTCCTCGGAGATAAGAGAGAGGTCAAGACAAAGTCACTTCTGTGGCTGACAGAGGCGGACGACCATTTACCAAGCTCTTCCGATTCTGCAGGTTCTTTTCAATCCGTTTGTAGTTGTGTTATTCAATTTCTTACTTGTGGTAGACCTTGAGAGGGATAAACGTCCACCGAACAACCAGAAAGGATTAATACTCTACAACCAAGTGTAGATCAAATGCACAGAGCTGTGAATGAGTGAAATGTGCTGTTGGATTAGGGATGACTGAATGGGGGAGCAAAGAGCATCTATGGGGGAGACCGGCGGAGTAGCCTAAAACAACAGTCGTGCCCGGTTCCACGGATCCAGAGTCATTCACTCACTCTACCTATCCACTGCTTGTCGTCTACTCTTTAACTAGACACAGTATCCTGCGATACTGAAACCTCAAAGGTTGGGTGTTTTCTAATTGACCGATTAACGGAGTCTTAATGCAGGGAGCTCATGTGGAGACCAAATGAGTGCGCAACGCGGCTGTGCGCCGATTTAACGTCGTCTTTTCTACTCTCACAGTCCTGTCCCAGTGGATCATCCGCGGACAGTGGATTGCTTTAGGTGATAGTCTGTCGCTGGTCTTGTACCCACACCAGTTTTTTTTTAATGCAAACTCAACGGGAACTAAATTGAAACGCCTCGCTTGTCCCACCACCCTTCCAGGAGCCCCGCAGCGCGGCGCAAGACCGAGAAAAAGTGGATATGATTTCTTATTTGCTTTGAAACATTGTCGGACCGAAAGGATTATTAGGCTATCAAATATATTGCTTGCCAGGTGGAGATCTTCACCTGGTTTGACAAGGAGGAGAGATAACAGAAGGAGACATAGCCTATTAACGAGGAGAAGAGGGAGACGCGCAGGTATTTCTTTATCTACTTTTCTTTACGATTTTCTGTCTGTCCGATTATCACACAGTTTCCTCCCTCTTTCACCTTCTGCTCTCTTATTCGTGCCACAGCGTCTTTGAGAGGTTGGCTTATAATTTTGAAAGAGGCGAGTTGAGTACACACACATGCGAGAGGGAGGAATTGAGGGGGGAGAGAGAGAGAGAGAGAGGACAGGGCAGATGGAAAGATAATGGCGCTGGTGTTTTCTCTCCCATACGCTATATAGACGGTGATATCCTCTCTGTAGATTGAAAGAAGGAGAAAAACAGGAGAGGGGAGAGTAAAGCTTCTGAGAGAAATGTAAAGCATGGGAAGTTTGGAGAAATAGGTATGAAACAGATATGAGATAAGGAAAGAGATGAGCAGAGAAAGGGTGAAATAGCAGAAGGCAATATGCAGGTGGATAAAACTGCACGAGATTAGAAGGGGCAAAGTGGGGTCTGAGAGTTTAGAGGAGAATGAATAAGAAGAGAATGATGAATGGGTCGATATGAAAGAATGGTGAAACCGAAGAAAGGTGATTACATGTAATGAAAATGGGGGGAAGAAGACCATTGATAAAAGCACAGGAGAGAGCCTATACACAGGAGGGAAAGCGAGAGAGGAGGAACTCAAAAGGAACTGTTTGGGGAAGAGGGCAGAAGAGAGGTTGCTTATGGATGGAATACAGAGAAGGAGCAAAGAGGAGACTAGATGGGCTGGATAATAGGGGAGAGGTGTTTAAAGGGAGGAGAGAGGAGAGAACATAATGGCAGGAGAGACAGAGGGATGCTGGAAAGGTGAATAGAGAAAATAGGGGAGGACAGCAGAAGATAATGGAAGGAAGTGGATGAGGAGGGCATGGTATAGAGCAGTAAGGGGAGAAGGAAGAAATAAGATAAGATAGAGAGAGCCAATGTTGCAGCTGGCATTGAAATGCCTGCATAAGGAAGCTTTAACAATAGCATGTTTGGGGCCAAGTGCAGAATCCTTCATCAGCTGTAGCTACTGCATGGTATTATCCAATGGATTGCTGCATAATGGTCATTGCTGCACCATGGAGACATGAGATGAGGCTGAGAGAGAGAGAGAAGAAGGGAAACCACACAAAGCTGAAGCGAGAGATGCTGCCAACAGTTTAGTTTGCTGTGTCAGCTCATCAGCTCCTCTTTACCTGGTAAAAATGTATCTTCCATAACTGCTGCATTTGCATTTTAATGTGTATTTGCAATGGTCTAAGCCATCTTAAAACACACCTAAACACACATGCAAGATTAAAAGAGGGTTGGTTGAAGTTGCTCACTGGTTTTCCTGTTTCTGTCCCCAAATGTGTATGCTTCTGGCTTAGAGAAAGCCCAGTTTTGATATTTCAAACTTTCTTTCCAACATTTTGTCATTTCTTCTTGCTTGTTTTGACACATCATATTTGGATGTGGCTTGAAACACTGGCTAGGCAGAATACTGAAATGTTGAAATGCTTTTCAGTAGACAATATTAATGCATGCAATCATAGTGTGCAGTTCATTTGTATCTTAACATGTTTTAGTGCAGTGGGTAATGGTAAATGGAATGATAAAGAGCACTTGCCATCAGCATGTGTCTTCGATCATGACCCCTTTTGAGCCATGACATTTACAATAAAACTCAAAGGTTCGCAGAAGATTTTAGTAAGATT
Source organism: Ctenopoma kingsleyae (assembly GCA_032353495.1). Lineage (NCBI taxonomy): Eukaryota > Metazoa > Chordata > Actinopteri > Anabantiformes > Anabantidae > Ctenopoma > Ctenopoma kingsleyae. The sequence continues at coordinate 16,176,622 of JAUBNQ010000005.1, read as the reverse complement.
GAGCTCGTTAAATATGCCCAAAGAAAATTGCATGCTGGCTTTTTCACCAGTGCAAAATACATTTCAATCATGCTTGTGTACAATTAGTAGCGAGGTGTTCCAATGCGCTGCCTTGAATTCTCCAAATTATTCTGGTTACTGCTGTCTCTGTCACAGTGAGCACACCCTGTGTGTATGTGCGCAATATTCTGGGTTATATTCAAGTCAAGCTCTTATTTGAGATATACCGCTCATGCATCTTTGTATCCCACTCACAGATACCACTATACATGAAGAAACAGAACAGTCTCACACTGCCATGGAAACCGAGTTCACACTGGTGGTTAAAAATAAAAATAAAAGTTGTATTAAGTGCGTCAGGGAGATGTTGTTAGGTCCAACTATTTTATTGTCGTTTTCATATTGCACAACATACTGTTGTTTTTTTTTCTGAATATATGTGACATTTACCTGAAGCAACTCCATAACAGAATACATAGACATACTTGCATGCACACACTAATTAACAAGCATGTACGATGACACTGATTTTTGATGTTGTTGCAGTATGGCAGGGCATAAAATTGGACATAGTCTGTTTAATGATTGTAAACAGCTCAGAGAATCCGTAACACTACTGTGAATAGTTTTTATTCATGTGATAAAAGCTATTCTTCATGATTGAAAAATCTCATTAGCTATTTTGGTTTTGTTTGAGTCATTATGAAAATATGATTGCATGTACGCCATACTTTTTCCAAAGGTGACAAATCCATGTATCAGCACCTCTAATGCACACTAATTAGGATGTTTTATCTTGTCTCTTCTATACATGCAAAAAACATTGTAATACAGAGACAACAAGCTCTTTGCAAGAAATTCAGTGAGCATATTTCCCAAAATGTAGAACTAATCCTTTTAACACCAGTTTGGCAGTCTTACATATATAATCAGTTCTAAGGTGAGCTCCTGCTGCGTGGAATGGTAAAGACTCACTTGACTATGATTTCTAATATGAAAACAAGCTGTGAAGGTGGTACTTCATGATCCCTCTGGCTTATTGAGGTTTAGGCAGCAGGTTTCAGAAAACATACCAGTGAGATAACAGGGGCCAGAAAGTGTGAGAAAACTGCTGAGGAGCCGTCTCGTGATTTCGCACAGAGCAGTCAATAGGTATGTTGCTGTCCTTTCACTCTGGTGACTATAACTCATATTATCAAATTGGTGGGTGTTTTTTTTCCTCCAAATTGAGTGTAGCAGAGGTGGGATATGGCATGTGAAAATTGAAAAGTGAGAGTCCCTTAGCACTTCCCCTGATCCTGTAAGAGCTGACAATGCAGGGTTCTTTATCATGTTTACAGTTTAATGAGACAAAGAGGGGAAGAGGAAGACTTGATGTGGAGGAGGGTATTTAGATTATTTAGTAGCATGGAATTAAACCAGTCAGTTTTACCTTTTTTAATACAGTAAAAGAATCTGGAGCTCTACAAATAAAGCCATATAATGGATTACACAGTTATAAGGGTGCCAAAGGTCTGACAATGGTCATGATGCATCATAATGTGTAATCAGCTAGAAAGGGGATCTAAGACCTTTTTGAACTAATTTTTAAGGTGTCTATATTTGGTGCCACGTAAAATACCTCTTATTCTGTCAGTGTCAGATTGAATAATGGAGCTAAATAGAAGTGTAAATTCTGGAGGAGTGTAACGTCTAATTGATTGATGTGTCTGTATGGGTGAGAGAGACAGAGCAGAAAAGAAATGGAACTCACACAGAGAAACTCAATGAGTTTTAGAGAAAGAAAGAAAAATACTCTTTCATCACTGTGGGGGAGTGCTGCATAGGTCTGCAAGTACAAGTGAAGCTCATGCAGTGGTGTTTCTAACACTGTATCTATATATGCACCCTTTGACGTACAGATATTTGAACATTTTTCCATTATTTTTGCTAAATGCTTAAAGTTTTAAGTGGAAAGAAGAGAGTGATATTGCAGTGATGAAAGATACTACAGTAGGAAAGACAGGTGGAGGAGAAGAGAGATGAAAGCAAAGGAAGACAGGCTGGAGGTAGTGAGAAGAAAGAAAAATGGAACATAAGCTGTTGGGGGGAAATGACCTTTATTCAAAAAGGCAGGTTAGTTAAAAGCAAATTTTGCATTTGGGTGAGGCAGGCAGATGAGAAGGAAGAAGAGAAAGAAATGCATGGAGCAATGAGGAGAGGCACGAGAGAGTGTGGTGAGGAAGAGAGGAATGACATGGAATGGGAGGGCGGATTGGGTGAGTAAAAAGAGGACGGGAGAATAAGAAATTAAGAAATGAGAGAAATAAAGAAGCATAAGGTGATAGTATGTTGCCATTAAACTGTAGTTGTTAAGTCTGTGATATAGCAACATACTGTTTTATATTTTTATGTACAAAATATGTTTCCATGATGTTCTCAACACATCGACATGCTGTCCACTACAGTAGGGGTTTAAATGTCTACACAGTTTATGTATGTGTGCGCGTATCTGTGTGTGTCCATGTGCGTGGCAACAGATGCTGGTTCAGTGGCGCAATCCCACCTCACCAGGGAAGAGCGGGTGAGAGATGCTGCTGAAAGAGAGAGAGAGAGAAAGAGGGAGAGGTGAAGAGAAGGAGGGAGCGGTGGTGCCAGGAGAAAGAGAGGGAGAGAGAAGCATGCTGAATCCTAAGCAGCATGGTATTAGAATGATGCTGTGTAGAGCAGGCAGGCAGAGGGATATAACACTGCTCAGCTAAACCACACCATCATGCAAGTTTCTAAACTTCATCTCTGGGGACAAACGATTTTATTATCTTCTTTTTTTTTTTCTTTTCTCCTTCTCCTTCCTGAACCAGTAACGTAAGTATCCGTAAGTAAGGTTTTACTAATTCTTTTACTTCTTAAATGGAAATTTCATTTTTGCATTTTGTCACATACCAAACCTGATTTTGCATATTTATTGCAACTATGTAAATCAAGAAAAAAATTATGCTTAAAATGGTAACAGTCAATGCATAATAGGACTCATATATATGCTGAAGCAGTTACAACCAGCAACCACGGATCCCTCAAATTTGCCAAGTCATATTGGGATCTACTTTTATCGTGCTTTGAACTAGGGCTGCACAATTAATTGAAACTAAATCGCAATCACGATATCAGCCATCGCATATCGCATATCACAATATTGATCTCAATAATCGCAATATGACTTTTTCCCCAAATCGTGCAACCCTACTTTGAACCACCTTTGGGCCTGTCTGTGGAAAAGTACTGGTAATAAGTGGTATTTCCAACTGTACACAAAACCACAAAGAATGTTTTTTCTATCTGTTGGAGGTGCAGAAATATCAGCCTTTGCAAAGACATAGAAATGTATATGTCATACTGCACTGTATGCAATTTTATATTTTATATTTTTTTTCAAAGAGACATACACATGAGGTCCAATCCAAGCAACAGTAGCTGAAGGTGATCACCTTGAATTCCAGTACAGTATTCATTTCTATTGGAATGAATATGTACCAGTTGTGACATGAAACTTCTCTTGAAATGAAGTGTTAAAATGAAATATGTGGGATTGATGAAGAGATGTAAAAGCATGCAAAAGCCTCATTCATGGGGAAGTTTGGACAAGTTTGCCACACTGGGAACCAAGTAGCTTTAAAAGGGGAATAGGAAGAGCTGATTTGATTGGCCATGACTAGTAAACACATTAGTCCTAACTCTGACTCTTTAACAACTCTGTTGAACCCACACTAACATGTCTATTCACATTTAGGCATGTGAATAAAAGTACTGCATTAAAAATCATGATTACTGTCTTAATTAGCATAATTCATGACCACAGTGGCCCACTGGTACTTCCCATTATTAATGTGTATGTTAGGGCACATGGGCAGAAATGGGATTGGAAATGTCTTGGCATAGAGTATTTGGAGTTTTAAGGTTCTTCCCAGTTGCAGTAGCTCTTCTAATTATAGTATATAAAAGTAATCCAGCAAGAAACAGAAAGTGTCTAAATGTAGAAATGAGTGGCCTATTCCATTTAAACACTGTCTTGTGCAGTGGCTTTGTAATAAAATGTATTAATTAATTTTAATCTATTCCGAAGGCTTTTACAGGGAGTGCAGCTTTTACAGTGTTTACGGCACCTTAACAGCAAGCAAATTACATTGCAGTAGTTTGATTTATTATTGCATAATAAGTACATTCAAAGATTCTCAGTCTTTGAAAAAATATATCTATCTATCCAAAATCAAATAGACATAAAAAATATTCCTTTACTTGACTGTCTAGTCAGTTTGATTATTGATTGATAGTCTTCTCTTCTCTTCTCTTCTCTTCTCTTCTCTTCTCTTCTCTTCTCTTCTCTTCTCTTCTCTTCCCTTGATTAGTGTTTGTGTCAGCCTTTTTTCGTATCCACGTGTTTGTGTGTAACTGTATCTCTTCCCACTATCCTCTATAATTGTCTTGCTCTGGGGTGATAGAGCAGACCTGACAAGCAAACCCAGATAGTGCGTGGAGATAGATTGAAGAGGAGTGTCTGCTCTCTCCTCTATCTATTCTAATCTATTACTTGTGTCTGACAGAAACAGCACTGCATGATGGATGGATGCTCCACTCTATCTCTATCCACTTCTCACTCACTCATTTTTCTCCACTTGGTTTCTTCTCATATTTCTGTAACTTGCTTCCACAATTTTTTGGTAATTTGTCTTTAAATTCTCTATGTGACTCTCTTTCATTCTTTCTTCATTTATGAGGCACTGTATTTCCTTTTCTTGATAGCATATGCATAGCTAAGGTACTGTGTGTTTGTGTATGTTTTTTAAACCCAGAGTTTCAAATTACCAGAGCAAAGTGATCTATGATTCTGTGTTTGTTGCTATTTATCAGTCTGCTGTGTCTTACAGGCATGAGTGCTATATGTGCTTACATTAAATTTTCTTCCACACTGTATGCTGCAGGCATTGTAGCAGGGCACACCTAGCCAAAAAAGCCTAAATCAAAAACAATAAAGCAATTTGAAAGATACAATTTAAGGAGATAAAGCCCGTAACATAGCTTTCATTGTTATTGCTTATTAGTGTCTTTACCCTCTCCTCGATTTTTTTTTATATTTGTCACACCTAAATGATTCCGATTATCAAACATATTTTATATTACACAAAGACACCCAGGTAAATACAAAATGCAGTTATGAAATTATGAATTGAATGAATGAATTCCTGAATCAAGAAAGCACTTAAATAGAAGCTGTCCGACAAAGTGAAGCACACTAAAAGATCTCCAAAAGCAACAAATCATGCTGCGAACTAAAGAAATTCAAGAACAGATGAGAATCAAAGTAATTAACACGTATCAGTTAGGTTACAAAGCCATTTCTAAGGCTTTGGGACTCCAGCAAACCACAGTGAGAGGCAGTATCCAATAGGACATAATAGAACAATAATTCAAAACACACCAGCAAGTCCACCTCTCCAAAAATAAAAATTGACAAAAACTGTTTTGGAGTGGCCTAGTCTAATTCCAGACTTAAATGCAGTTGAGATGCTGAGGCATGACCTTGAACACACCATTCATGCTCGAAAACCTTCCATTGTAGCTGAATTGGAAACAGTTCTGCAAAGAAAAGTTTTTTCACAGTAATGTGAAAGACTTATTGCCAGTTATTGCAAATACTTGTTTGCAGTTGTTGCTGACAGTTATTAGATTTAGGGGGCAATTACTTTTTTACATAGGTCCAGGCAGGTTTGGACAGCTTTTTTTCCTTAATAAATGATTATTCTCAGATTATCTTTGTTTAATATTGAAATTTTGTTTGCTGATCTGAATCATTTAAGTGTTACAAATATGCAAAAAAATAATGATTTTATACAGCACAATATGATATGTTGTTCTACCTATATGATATAGTTTTGTGTGATTGTTTTTTGTTTAAATAGACTAGATTTATAAACAGAAAGGAATTGTTTGCATGTGGTGTCCCTGGGCAGATGTTAATATGTACATCAAGGATAAGAGTGCCAGGCTGTAATATATATAGCAGAAGCCAGTAGAGCTTGGATGGGATTTAGACAGGCTCCCCCTAGTAGAATACTATACTTCATATCCTGTCTCTTTTTAATAGCAGTACGTTTACCCACAACATTCACTCAGTGCAGCTGTGATTGCTTCACTCGTTTATGTTGTCAGTACTGTAGCTATTTATTTATTCCTTCCATTCTATGACCTATTCTATTACAATGTTTAGTATTTAGAATAGATTTCAGTGTCTGTTGCAGTTCAGCACAAATTTTGACATGTGCCATCCCAGAGGGACGGGATGGCTAACAATAAATGAATGACTAGAAATGGATCAGGCTGTAAAAACCTGGTGATATCATCCATCAACAAATCCTTTCATCAGGCTTAGCACCAGTCTTGCAGACTGGCTGAGGTAAACTCTGGATCCACATATTACAACACTTACGCTTGCAGTCACATTTTTAAACTTTCTGATGGCTGATTTTTACAACATGAGGTTCAAAATGAAGACTGCAGAAATACTGGCATTCATACATGGAAGACAATCTGTGTAACACCATTGCAGCTCAAATAGAAAAGAAAATTTGCCCTTGACCAATGAAAATTGGAACATTTCACCAGTAATAAGAACTGAGATTAGCAATGATTTCTTAAATTGCTGATAGAATAAAGACAGAATTGCATTAATCTCACAGCTTGAAGGATATTCACAACCAATTATACACCAAATATAATATTGTCATGTCTGATGTGCTCATATACGTCTTTGTATTTCTATGTATAAAGCTCATCCTTTTTGAAGGAATTATCCTCATGTGCATGTGCTGCGGTGTATGAATGCACTAATTTGTTTATAGAGTGATGTGTAAAATCTGTTTATACACCACTATAATCTACTGTAAATGCCAAATTTTAAATGTATTTTTGGATGTCAAGAAATAGTTGACTATATCAGGAATGAGCAAAATAATTGGAATATATTCATATTGTTATAGTTAATATAATATAATTAATATAATTTAAGAAGTCTGCTCTTGCAAATATCACTTTCCTAAGTCTCTATAAAGCTGGCACTGTGCGACTTCTGTTACATGTGTACGGTATGACAACTCCCTACATGTTTTAATCTGCCTTCCTGCATTGAACTTCACTCAGTCGTTCATGACATGGAGCCTGCACTAAATGTTGGCACTGAGCCTCCGGTTGGGTCTGTACAGTGACAGTTTGTAGTGTATTCAAACAAAGATGGCTGTTAACTCAGTGTTGACAAAAAAAGAGAGTATGTTGGAAGAGTGCACTTCTATGCTATTGGGAAGTCAATATTAGTGAGCTGGCCCTGTCCATTCCCCATTTATAACCACAGCCAGCCAGGAATTTGACCAAAGCTGCAAAACAGCTGACCAAAGATTCTGACATGCCAGAAATCCATCTGATCATCATAGGAGGAGGAAGGTTGCTTGTTCAGGTAATTACCTGGGTTCCAGGACTGAGTCATGATCATTGGTTTTGCTTTCACTATTGTATGTCATCCCAAAATATTAATTTGACAAAATAGTATTAAAGTCCAGCTTTTTTCCAGATCTTTCAGCGGAATTTGGTAATGTTCACCACCTCTAGCAGCAAAATGGCTGATGTACAAATGCACACCATAGACACACATAGCTACTGGATGTCTGAGCTTTAAAAGTGTAGACTTACATTACATTAACTAGTGAACACTGCAAAAGTAAACACACAAGTACAATTAAAGAAGAAGATAATTATAGAAGATGTCCTAAGCACTTAAAACTCTGAGCATAATACAGCAGGGAACACTTACCATTATCTAGGATGTAATGTATGCTTCTCAGAACACTGCTTTATATGTAAAGGACAGTAGGTGAGAGCATTTTACTGTGAAGTAATTTGTAGCTACACCTACTTCACAGAATTACAAGTAATAAATTTTAACCTTGTCATCAGTTTTGAATACAGCAGCTGGGAAGGGACATTCAACCCCTCAGCCCTCTCAGCAGTTCACAAAAAGAGTGTTTATTAACATAGGCTAAAAGGACAGGCCCTGCTGGGTTGAAATGGTTCACTTGACACACCATGAGCCTGATAGTCTGCAAGATAGTCAAAGAAATAATTAGACTTGAGAGGGTAATCAACTGTAGATAATTGTGCTCTTAAGGGCCTGGCAGGTAGTTTATAAAGCTCAGCAATAGTTTGTGCAGAGTGTTGAAGGTGGCGAAGCAGGAAACAGAAAATTCATTGCTTATTGTGTTGGTAGCTTAGCTGTGATTCTAATCTGATCACCATATTATATGACTCTAATCTATTTGCTTACCATTATGTTGTGAAGTATCCATACAACAATGGACATCACTGACTGGACATTGTAGTACTGACTATGCTCCTGCTTTATTCTACAATATTACAGTTCCCTCATGAGACAACTGTAGCTGTCAGTGCTAGTTTAACATCAGAAATTACATTTCAAGCTCCCTCTCAAATGCACAGCACTTTGTAAATCCTCATGTTGTGACTTGTTAATGTTATTTGTTATGAGTGGAAAAACAGATAAAATCTTTTAAACCAGTTAAGAATTAATTGATGGTCTCAATGCATTCTAGGATAGAGCCACAGAAATCACAAAGGAAAAGAAAAAAATGGTTTATCTTCGGTTTTCTGAAGGTATAAAATAGCTTTTCTGGGGCAACTTACAATATTTGGATGATATGTAGTTATAATAAATCACTCCACAATTATTTTGAAAATCTTGTATCAATGCCTCAATGGCATTTTAATTTTTTCTAAGCAAGTTTCTAGGCTGGGAGCTTTTACAAAAGTAGAATGTGGGTTAGATTTCCCTTGAATATGGATTTGAGGGTGGCAGAGAGGAGGATCAGTTGGTGGGTGCTGTTTATCACACACATCATAGATCATGCACATGAAGAGATGTATCACTCACACATACACATACATTCATTTTTTTCTACTTTACAGGCGCCTGTAAGACTCCTGATGCATATTTGATGATGGTTTGATTGACAGTGGCAGAGGGTTGTCTCTGTGTGTACGTGTTTGAAACATCTAGCAGCAACTAATATGGCAAAAGACTGATGACTATGCAAAGTCCCAAAAGGTGATCACTGATGGCAGCTAGATGCTGACTCTAGACAACCTACTGCTCCATTATAAATGCAGCCAAAAAGTGTTTGGATAAGTGGAAGGATATTGCCCCAGTAATAGTATGGGTATATCAGAGGTGTGGACTTGAGTTACATGACTTGGACTCGAGTCAGACTCGAGTCATGAATTTGATGACTTTAGACTCGACAAAATGTAAAGAGACTTGCAACTCGACTTGGACTTTAACATCAATGACTCGTGACTTCACTTGGACTTGAGCCTTTTGACTTGACAATACTTGCTGCTTTCCCCGAAACCCAAAGATTAAAAAGTACGTTATCAAGGAACGCTCTGTATCTTTCATTGTGTGTATGTGTGCGTCTGTGCGTGTATTTGCTGTCGGCACAACATCCAAT
>JAUBNQ010000005.1:16140046-16166977 GCA_032353495.1 Ctenopoma kingsleyae | reverse complement strand
CGACAGAGCACAGTAGGTGAAGTTTAGTTCCTGCTGGCTCAGTGGATCCCGGTTCGCGACAGAGCACAGTAGGTGAAGTTTAGTTCCTGCTGGCTCAACAGTTTTTCCCAGTAAGAACGAGCAGAGACCAGCTCACATCATCACTGTGATCTGTGATCGGACATCTGAGTCTCTGTTCTTCAGTTTACCGGGATAAATCAGAGTCGTTAGTAAATTCAATGAATTAACGAATGTTTTTATTCTTTTTAATCAGACATAAAATAAATTCATCAGACTGTTTTTATCGTGATCATGTAAATACGTGTTTATGTCATTTCACTTTTTTGAAACAGTTTTTAAGGTTTATATTTTTATACTCTGATCGTTGGTTCGTCAGTTCTTTTTTTATGTGATGAGATGTTGAGAGTTTAAAGTGATCGTGGTGTCATGGTGGTGTGGTGTGGGGGGGGGGGTCAGTCTGCATGTGACGACTGTAAAATGATGAATGATAAAGGTTTTGACTTTTGCACTGAGCCTGCTGACTAAAGACTTTTCACATGTTTATAACTTATAATCCTTATAATATATATAAATATACTTTATACATACACATACAGTAAATATACATATACATATATAATATCTGATCTTACTCAAAGTAACTAGTAACTAATGATGTTAAAATTAAAGTAGTGGAGTAAAAGTAAATGAAGTAAAAATACTCCTGTAAAGTACAAGTATGTACTTGTAACACATTACTTTAAAAATGAGTTAGTAACTGGTTATATGTACTTAGTTACTACCTCCGGGCTTCCTGCACAGACTAATGCTCCACCTGCACAGCAGCAGTAAGGACAGGTGGGGGCATGGTTGGAGGGGGTGTGAGGGGATTTTCTACACTGAACTTTGTTGGTGTTTGTTTCTGATAGTTTATTAACGGCTCGGACTATTTCCTGAAACAGAGCTGGTTTAGTTTCTCTGGTTCTCACAGATCCAGTGAGCAGCAGTAACCTGTGTACTGTACAGTAACCAGAGGTGTGGACTCGAGTTACATGACTTGGACTCGAGTCAGACTCGAGTCATGAATTTGATGACTTTAGACTCGACTTGACAAAATGTAAAGAGACTTGCAACTCGACTTGGACTTTAACATCAGTGACTCGTGACTTCACTTGGACTTGAACCTTTTGACTTGACAAGACTTGCTGCTTTCCCCAAAACCCAAAGATTAAAAAGTATGTTATCAAGGAACGCTCTGTATCTTTCATTGTGTGTATGTGTGTGTCTGGGGTCGGGTCGAAGATTACAGACGGAGACGCAACAACTTCCAGAATCGTTCGACATTTGAAGTTGCACAAAGAACGGTAAGTTCTGAGTGAAAGCTGACGTTTATTGGCCAACTTTTCTTTGCTGTGATCTGCGAGTTCACTCCCTTAATTCATACACTTGTTAAGTGATTTTTTTAAGCCTGGTTGTATGAGGTACTTCTACATAACGTTAGTCAATGTACAGTATCACACACAGTAGACGGTGGTCAGCAGCAACGAGTACTTTAGCCACCTACAAAGACATACAATACATACACATACAATTCATAACACAATGTTAAGATCGATATTAGTAACAAAGAGTAGTTTCAATACAATTTATTTGTGGCTATAAGGGATTTTCTGACATCTGTTTAATTTTCTTACCTCTTACAGATTTGAAGAAAAACATCACAAATGAACCACAACAGCCTTCAATCTCGCAATTCCTGGACAATCGTGTCGGGCTAAAGTCCAATCTCTTGGCCTGTGAGCGCTTTAAAGGCTCACACACAGCTGAAAGAATCTGTGACCAATATGAGTCAATATGTGATGAATACAACATTAAAGATAAACTGGACTACATTATTATTAGTGATAATGCTGCTAACATGCGAAAAGCATTCACTGTGTGCTTCCCCAGTGAACAAGATGATGACGATGATGGAGATCATCTTGATGACCCTGAGCTCTGGTGTGACTTAACCCTGGAAGATCAGCAAACAGTAGATGTTGCTATGGCAAAGAAACTGCGCTTGCAGTGTTTTGCGCACACTCTTCAGCTGGTGGTGGGAGACGGTTTGAAAGAAACAAAAGTGGTATCTCCTTCTCTTTCAAAGTTATCAAAACTCAGCTCACTGCTGCACACAAGCACAACATTCAAAGATGTGTTTGATGCTGAATTTGGGGAACAGAAAGGCATCCCTGCTGCAGTCAATGCAAGATGGAACTCAACACTAGGGAAAGTGAAGGCGGTTCTCCAGTGCAATCATCTAAAGCTCTGTGCTATTCTAGAAAAGGCTGGGCACAGGGAGTTGTCATTCACAGCACCGGAGTGGAATCTGTTGAAGGAGTTGGTGGACATCTTGAAGCCATTTGGAGAAGCAACTGATTTGACACAGGGGGAGATGGTCATCACAATCAGTGCTGTTGTTCCATCCGTCTTGTCCCTCAACCACCACCTTGAGAAGCTGAAGCCCCAAATCTGTTTCCTGAGCAGCCTGGTCAGAAGTCTCCAGGCATCCCTGAACAGAAGATTTCTTGGAATCTTCATCAACGTGAAAATGGCCAGGACACAAGATGGGGTCACTGCTCCCTTTTCAGATCCAGTCTACCTCAAAGCATCTGCCTTGGATCCAGCCTTTTCTCTGTTGTGGATGGAGCCCCATGTCCTGGTCAATCATGACGTCAAGGCAGAGGTGGCACAACAAGTTAAAGGTAAATGTTACAGAGTCTAATGTAACTTTTTCCCTCATAATCTGATCTAATTGACTGCAACAATAATTAAGTGTTCTGTAGTGTTTCAGTCTAACACACTGCATCACCAACACAAATGGTAATAAGGACTCTATTGATTGTGCTATTGTTTTTACATGTTTTGCCAGAATTGATCCTGCAAGAAGCTGCAGAGACTGAGCAACCTGTGCCTTTTGTTGATGAAGACGAGCAAGAGGACCTCAGAGAAGGAGAATGGCTGTTTGCTGCATACCATAAGAGGCAGAAGAAGGATGTTGGGACTACTCCATCACTACAGCTAAGTCACTACCTTGACATAGCCGAAGGACAGAACACCCTTTTGTTCTGGGCATTGAACATGAAGACTCTTCCTTCACTGTTCCAAGTGACCATGAGAGTCTTGGCAGTGCCTGCCTCCAGTGCTCCAGTGGAGCGAGTTTTCAGCCATGGTGGCATCATACTACGTCCCCATCGTGCACAAATGACTGACAGACTTTTAGCCAATTTGGTCTTTTGCAAATGCAATGCACCAAAGGGCTCTGACATATAAAAAGCTCAGCCCTGTTCATTGTTATGTTCATGTATTTGTTATGTTTCTCACATGTAAACACACACACACATAAACACACAGATAATATAAGATGAGATAAATGAGATGAGATAAGTACAGGACAGGACAAACTGCTGTGGAACTAGTTGAAATGCAATATACTATACTATATATTAGCACTTTTTGTTCAAATAATTACAGTTGTACTTGTTTTTTCAAATGTGCTTATTCTGTAAAGGAGTGGTTTAAAATGAAGAATATTCTTCTATACCATACCTATAATATTCTATACCTCTATTTTCTTCTGCAATTTAAATTGCACCTGTTTTAATAAATACAGATTTTAAAAGCATACATGATCGGTGTAAATATATTATTACTCTGTGGTTGAAAGGACTTGAAACTCAAACTGCAGGACTTAGGACTTAACTTGAGACTTGTCAGTCTTGACTTTGGACTTGACTCAGGACCTGACTCGGAACTTGAGGGCAAAGACTTGAGACTTACTTATGACTTGCAAAGCAATGACTTGGTCCCACCTCTGGTGTATATGACATGGCTATGTTGGCAGATGTGTGATACACAGGTCACTGGGTTGCCACAGTACCTGTTCATTCCTGGACTGAGAGAGATAGTCTCTGATATAAGTTTATATGGTTGTCAAACTGTTATGTTTTTTTCTGAAATGTGTTCCACAAAATTTCCCTTCAAGTTGAAGGAGGAGCTTTTGCAGTCTTGTGCCAACATTCATACTATAGTTCACAAATCTGAATATTGAACACTCCCAGTTCACACTCCCATAAAATGAACTAGTTTATGTTTATTTCTCTGTGTCACACCCCATAAAACATCATTTCAGAGAGATACTTGTTTTTTTTTACAAGGGTTGGGGTGATTTTGCAGCTACATCAAGTGAACAATGGCAGAGAGGTATGAGGGGGAGCTGGTGGCTGACCACATTATATGGACACACATCAAGTCAACAAAGCCTTTGCTGCTCACGTTCACACTCCATGTGAACAATGTTCATATTCACATTCTTTAGTTGCAGAATGATGTGTTCACTGTTCCCTGAAAAAAAAAATTGTGGTTCATGCACAGCACTGCTCAAATCCCTAAATTTGAAAAATGCCATGTTTGAAGTGATAAAACTGACGTGTAAACGCAAAACCTAATATTAGTAAAAGTATATGAAAGTCTGTACTAAAAAACATTATCATTAAACCTCCAACTCACAATCTGTTGTATCTTGGAACAGTACACAACCTTGTCAAACTGTGAAGCATACTGCAGTGGTTATTTTCCATGCAATGATGAACTACCCCAAGTGCAAAAGCAGTGACCAAGCTGTAAATTATAAATAAAACACCTATGATGACTAAATATGCATCCTGCACTGCCCATTAATCTTTCAAGCCAGTTACCATATACTGTATGTGGTGATGCTGTACACAATAATTACTGACTGACATAGCTCATCTCAAATGCAGTAAGTATAAAACGCTTATCAGAGCATCTAATGTTATATAATCTGTGCAGCTTCTTGATAGGGTATTGGCCCAATAAATGAAGTAAAGATATGAGGTCAGACATCTGGTTGGGGTCTCCCACTCAGGCTGCTCTGTTTTAAGAAAGGGCCATGAAGATGCCCCCTCTCTAGAACTGGGAGCTATTTGCAGCTGATGTGCCGAGTGCTCTATAAATCAGGTTATAGTGAAGCACAAATTACTCAGCAACAGCCATGGGGAAGGATTGTGGAAGCCAAGATGGTGGCCATTAAAACCTCCAGTGTTCAAACAAACCCTGATTGGTGTGATTTGTGTAGATTCCCTCACTTTAGTGTTTATGGTCTATGTGTGGGTATAAAAGTGCTTTCAGTATTACTGGTGCTTACAGGACTTTTATAGATCTGGTCCAATGATGTCTGACGTTTACAGGATTGACACTATGTGTTTCCGTCTGCATTTGTGTTTGTGGCAGCTGTAGGAGTCCGTGTCCCAGCTGTTGTGCTTTGGTGCCAACTCAGTGAACTGGCAGCTGTTAGAATAAAGTTGTAGTGTGTAGTTTCTGTGCCATCCTGTAATAACTCTATGGAAATTTGAAGTCACTGTGATCACTCATACTCAAGAGTCATCCCTGACATTTATTATTGCTGTTGGGTGTACACCTTACCAGCCCATTTTGGTGGTTGTCGTGAGGACTGTGGTGATAATAATTGTTATCTCACAAATAATGATATAATTGGTTTTTCCCTCAAGGAGAATGAGTAATGAACTGAGCACATTATATAACAAAAGAATAGGTCACAATATTAGAAAACAAAGTGCCTGTTTGGAGAGGTTGTTTCAGGCTTTGCAGTGGCTCATTCAGACAACAAAGGAATCCTGCAGGATTTCTATGAAGTGGTTTTCATTCAGTGTACATTTCTAGTAAAACCTGAAAAGTTGACTTTATTGTATGTTTTTGTCAGAGTTTCTTCTATGACTACATATGGTCAAGTGCAGCAAAATCCAACATTTTTATAAATGTTTTTGTGTAATTAATGCTACTGAAAATGACCACAGTAATGAAAGAGAGGTGAAAGAGGTCCATTGTACCTAACTAAGAACAGTATTTAAATACAAATATCTCACTTAGCCACAGTGTGTCTGGTAAGGTATTTTGTTTCTGGTCAAGGTTCTACTTTTAGATGTAGATTTACTTTTATCCAGGATATGGAAGATTTACAAAGGATTACAACTTCTGCTATGAATACAGATCACAAAAGAATGCCTATACTTGTCTGAGATGAAAAGGCCTTTAGTCATGTAAATACACCCTCCTGGTGGCTTTAGTTTACAAACCATGTGACCACTGAGAGCTTGACGTTACATTTTAATGAGACACACATCTGGTGTGGCATAGCTACATTACTTTAATAAAGAAGACAATGCGTAGTTACACCTGACGTTGTGACTGAAAGTTGTGTTGTGAAATGCACAAATGCATCAGCCTTTGTCTTCCAGCGTTTGACATTATGTCCAATACGTGCATTTGTGGTTTCCTTTTAATCCCCTGTGAGTGTGCAATTTAAATTAAAACCACAGCAAAGGTAATTGGAATGCAAATCCACCGAGTAGCCATGACTGACAAAATGTCAGTGATAAATAGTTTCAGAATGGGGCTTGATATAATGAAAATCTTATGGATTTTCTGGCTTAATCTGAATAATCTATGGTGAACAATGAATAATTCAATAATTGGTAAGACGTTTATTATGGTGGCTGATGATGAGCATGCAGTCTTAGTTAAATAATTAAAGAGAGACTCCACATGAGAAAATCTGACTCCTGAGTGAATTCTGCTGAGGCCCTCACACTGGGCAGTTGTAAAGTCTTTAGCAGTATGTTTCTAAATACTGTCATGTTTTAGTTTGAGATTTACATTTATATTAAACAGGAAATCTGCCTGACACTCCACAATAGCTGTATGTGTGTTGAAGCTTTGAGGAATAATGTTCACGAACATAAACCGCACTCTTCAAGATCACAGAAATTGTGTGCATAAAATCTTCTTTATGGTGGCTTTTCTCTGATGCTGCCCCCCTGGGTTTTAAATTATCACAGGAACTTATTGTCACTTTGAACCAAAGTTAACATCTTTTATTCTCTCCCTCTTTAATTCCTTTTCATATAGAGTACACTGAAATTAGGTCTGCATTTAAATGAGGCGTCAGTACATATCAGAATCCTTCTTACCCTCATTCTGTGGGTCTTTTACAGTAACATTTAATTCAAATGAGGATACATAATGGATGGGGTATTATACAGTGTTCTTGCAGCTGAAACTTAGTGCCAAGGAGATTTCTTTTTTTTTTCTTTTTTATTGTGCGAGTGTGGTGAAGGAAGATACATTTTGTATATCCCATCTGTTCTCTAAAAGGACTTTGTGAGGCATTTTTGCTTTCGTTGGAATCAAGGTTCCCAACATATTAAAAATAAAACTGTTCAGAAGTAATAGTAATTTTTGTCAGCATTACCGTAACTCTTGGCACCAACATTTTAGCTTATTATAGCATCTTTTTTTGCTCCTGTCACAGCTTCATTTAACTTAGTTTAAATAATAGAGAGCTGGAGTTTTATCATGGAGATTCAGGGTTGTGAATATTACTGTAAATGTTTAAAAAAACATCACTGGTAGTTCTACATTATAAATATCATATTTTACATTCTCATTTCACTCTTCAGTGAAGTGGTAGTCTGATATGCCAACTTGAAATGTCAGTACAAGCATTTGGAATACAGTTTTCTACCTTTCTCTGTTTCTTTCTTTTCCCTGTGTGTTTATTTATTTATTTATTTATTTAGCTTTCAAAACGAACTAAGCTCCAAAGCTTTGCTTCAGGTGAGACATAGGAAGGATAAACAGACGTGATGTGGAGTTGAGAGAAGGCAAGAAGTTTATCTCCAGCACCAGGTGATGGTTATTTCATTGTGGTAGAAAGATAAAGTGATATTCATTGATATTCAGTAGACTGCCAATGAGCTGGCAGGGGTATATTTGTGTTTTTGTACACAGACACAAACACACACAATGGTGGATGTACATACCGATGTAACTGCCGGCACAGAGCAAATAAATTTTAATCCTCCTGTTATCATCACATATATTATTAATTACACAACTTGTTATCTTCCACATATGTTGACAGTTGGTGATAATGATTGTTTAATTGATGACCTGGAGTCTAGACCTTCAAAATAATGCATTGCTTAATAGTTCCTAACTTAGGACATATCCTACATAATCTCATGCATTAGCTAACCACCAGTGTTTATCAGAAGACTTTGTTTTCATTCATAGGATAATTAAATGTTAAACCTTCTAAAGTGTAAACAGACACCACCAGCTATAGAAAACTACAAAGAATGGTTTTAGTTTATCAACGCTGCAGCTTCAGCTACTGTTGAGCCTTTAGGTATTGTCCTTGCACTGAAAGATACCAACGACCAGTAAATGATGCAGCAATTTATGCTCACTTCCATTTTCTCCCTCATTACATACCCTATTGGCTCTTATCCAAAAATAAATAAAAAAAGCTTCTTGGATTAAACCTGCTACCCATGTACACTGTTCTTGTGAATTTCAAAATAATACTTAATGCTTTCAAGGTGATAGAAAATACATGACGCAATTGCATATTATGAGTATTTAATATCTGAGGAAATGCACAGAAGCTAGGTGAAACTGTACAGGTGTAGTTACCACCCACTGTCAAGCTGGGGTGATATATTAATGACAAAGCTTAGACAATGCTGTAGAACTGTTTGGGGAAGGAAATTGCCCCTGCTTGTTTTGTCTATGATTTTTTCAGTACGAAAAGGTCTGGTTCTCTTCTCGTTTAGTATTGCTGATAGTGCAATAGGCAGAGACTAATTTCTTATTATACTTGTGTGTGTGTGTGTGTGTGTGTGTGTGTGTGTGTGAGTGTATGCTTGTGCAAGCTACAAGCTACAGGCTCACATACAAAAGTGTGGTTATGTGTGTGGACTACATAAAACTCTTCACACACACACACAGATGCAGTTGGTGCGGCCTTCCTCTTTTCAGTTGTGTGTAAGAGCAGCCACTTTATAGATCGGTAATCAGTGCAGCATGTAATTTACCAATTGATCCCCATCAACTCCTATTATTCTACTGGAACAGCCTACACTGTGTCTATACAGTATGTATTCACAACATCTGTCAGTCTCTCTTTCACTCGCAGACACTTATCTTCACTCACTTTCTAAGTCTCCCTCCCTGTATTTGTCTTCTGAACACATTCACACGCTTGCTCTTCTTGTTAGATTGAGGTTACATCAATACAGGAGTTTGAAACCTTTTTTACACCTTAAAAGAAAATCAATTACACCCAGTGACTGACATGTCAATGTCTAAAGTAGTGCAAAGTGTTTCAGTTGTCCAGAGCAGTGTGGGTGTCTCCTGTCTGCTCATATGTCATAAATCTCAGTCAGATATGAGGGAAAATCACCTTTAAGCTTAGGTCAGCAGGTACTTGTGATGTGCTGTCTGTCAAACAGCTGTGATTGACTGTGTTATCACAGCTGTTTGAATGATTGAACTCTATGATATAAGTTCATTATTCTTAGTCATAGAAAATGTGCTCACATAGTCCCTGCATTTGTGCTTAATGCTGTTTAAAATTATTATTTTAGTTTCCATGTATTACATCTCTATCACAATCACCCAGTGCCCAATGAAAATACTGTACCCATGAATATAATTTTTATATTTAAAGAATTGTATCTCATTTTTTAAAAATATTGTACATGCACAACTTGTATTGCTAGAAATTAGCTATTGCTAATTCAAATTTCACCAAAGGTATTAGAATTCATCCTCTGGGACCAATGTGTGTATGTACCAAATGTCATGTCAGTCCATCCAATAATTGTGGAAGCATTACACTCCAAAATATAAATGTCAATCTCATTTTAACACTAGAGGAACAGTCAGTACATCCATTATCTATAATCCTTATCCTGTACAGGGAGTTAGAAGTAGGGTAGGGACCCTAGACAGGTCACCAATCTATAACAGGGCAGATACATAGACACAGACATACACAAATTCACCTTTACACAGAATTTAGAGTCACCAGCTAATTCAACCTGCATGTCTATATATCCTGGTAGGGGCTGGAGTATCTGGAAAAAACATGTCACGTAAAGCTCATGGGATCACCAAACTCAGTCGGCTTGATTCTGTGGGAACCAGGAATGTCTGTAGATAGCTGAATGACAATCCATCCAAAACTTCCAACTATACTGGTCATTAGGCTAAAATATATATGAATAAACTAAATGTAACAAATGACTAACCGTAGAGTACAATGTAAAAGTGAGCAAAATGGCACCAATCCTTCAGTAAAAAATAATAATGTTCCATTTTTGTGCTACTAGTATCATAGTGGCTTTGCACTGTTGACAGGCTGACAGCACATTGAATCCCAGGGGTCCTGCAGGGTTCCAGGGGGATGGGAAGGCTATTACACTGTGTTGTCAGGATCAAGTTGGCATGAGACAACCAAAGCTCAGAGTGGACAGGATCCTGGAGGAATTCAGATGTTCTAGTTATAATATCATCTGAACATCTTGATGCTTTATATACTATTGCCACTTCACCACAGGCTCAAGATGTATCATAATTTCAGAATTCACTTTTTGGTGGTTCTGTGCCCTGCTGTGAAATGATAATGGCTATTGTTCTTAATTTTGGCATCATGGTACTAGGAGGCTTCTTATCTCTGAATGTTGCCAGTAAGACTCAAATCTGGCATTATTTTTAGAGTTTCTCAAAATCGTTTTTAATGTCCTCACAGAAGAGAAGCTTTTTTCTTGGCCCAAAAGCCCCAGGCTAATTTGCTTAAAAGGAAGAAATTACTTGAGGAAAATTTGTTCTTGTCACACTAAGTTTTAAATAGTTGCACGTTACCACAAACATTTCTCAAATTGTATCTGTCAGAAGACTAGAAAGCCCTGTGCATTGTACTACAAACAGCCTATGAGCCTTTTGGTATGCACTGCTTATTGACACATGGGGTGCATTATTTTGAAAGGTGTTTATTATTAAAACATTATTGTATGTACAGCTTAACACTGAACCAAATCAAATATCATTTAGTTCATCATTTGCTTCATTTGTTGGCAGCAAATTATTCTGACTAGTGGGTGGAAGTGGGTGAAACTATGCATTTTCATGTATTCAGGAAAATACATAGCTTCTATTTGTAGATAAAATAAATCTCAAACACATTATGATGATGGACAATGTATGATATACTTATTGCACATGGTGTCATATTCAGTGCAAGTATGTGCTGTCCCTCTGACATAATTGGCACCTGGAAATGAAATCATCAGAGCTATATCTTACAGAACATAATAAGTGTAACAGAATGCAGCATGAGAATCAGAACAAATAGAGATTTTATGTGATATGGGACACTTGCAAAATATGCTTATGGTGTTAAATATTTTTTATAAAGGCAAAAGCATTGGGTAAGTAAATAATGATTTTACTATTTTTAATTAGATTAAAAGAGTGCTTTTTTATAGATTTGAATAAAACTTTTTATGCTACCATGTAGACCATGTATGCTAATGAACACATTTGACCTGCCTGTGTTCAATAATGGTGACAGGTGAAGGGACAGGAAAGGTGAAGGAATAGAGATGACTGAAAAGATTTGGTGATCCTGTCCAAGAGATAAAGGGGGATGCAGCTGAAAAATACGCACAAAAAGCCAAATTACTTGTCCTCATTAAGTGGTGTCTTTTCTTTTTTATCAATACACTCCACCTTTTGTAAAACTTCCTCACACAACAGCTGAACACAATGGGCCACACACCAAGGGAGTTAGTATTTCATTACCCCCTCAAACTCTTCTCCTGTCTTCCCTTTATTCGCCTATGCCCTCTCCTCTCTTCCTCTCCTATCATTCCATGTCTTCTTGTTCCTAAGCTTCCTGTCTCCTCCGCTCTCCTCCTTGGTTCCAGGTCGCCATGGTGACTCAGCTTTTCCCCAGCCAGCGACCAGAATCCCAATCAGACTCGCTCCTCTCGCAAATACACACACATGCATGCACAGTGCCAGAGTGGTGGTGCCAGAGGCCTGATGAGAGTAATAACAGATTAACGAGTGTCTACCGGCCACAGCTGACCTCTCCTTGGGCAGCTCATAAACAACTCATTGCTCTTCTCCCTCTGTCTTATTTTTTTCTTATTTTCTTTTGTGCTTGTGCTTTGTCTTTTTTCATCTCCTTCCCTTGTCTTCATCTCTTTTGTCAGTAGTAATTGGGTCTGTGCAAAAGGTTTGAGTGCAGATCCTAGAACTGATATTTTATTGGACTGAGCTAGTTCACCTTAGGCTAACCAGCTACGGTCTTATAAGGCACTTAAAATAAAAAATGGCTAGTAGATGCTTTACCCTGGCTGCTGTATAGTGACAGGTTATGCTACATTACAAATTGGTGAAGTCTTTGTCTGCTGCTGTGGTTCACCATAGTCTAGCTGACAATGCTGATACGTTTTTTTTGTACTGGACCCATAAACAAGGAAAATAGGCATAAAGCTGATTTGAGCTGCTGCTGATTTAAACCTTTATAAACATAAGCCTCATCATTCCCTGAGTCAGTATGGTCTTTGATATTTTTTATTTCAGTATGCCCTTTTTGTTTGATTGTAACACGTTATGGTAATATTTACAATGAATACCATACAACATAAGAATAAATACTACATTGCTGTTGTCTCCAACATTATTAGATATATATTTTAAAAAATAACATGGTATTTACTGAATGCCTACATTTCTGCTTGACAGCTATTGGAAAATGTTCACTATCAGTATTTTTTATTGATTAGGGAAATTTGTTTTGCAATTTACTCTCTACTGTACATATTTTGATAGTTTTCCTATGGATGTTTCTTTGTAGTATGCTTTTTAGACCTTGCTCATCATTACATAATGTAACAACACACAGTAGAAGAACCACTAGAAGCACCTGGTATTGAACGAGACGTTTCCATTAAAAAGCTGAATATACAGTACCTTCTCTGAAATCTGAGCAGTAGACATTTTTAAAAGCTTGGTCATAGATGGATCCTAAAGCCACTATTAAAAAACTCAATAATCTTTCTCTTAATGCTGAAAAATATACTGTACACTTTAAAGCTTTTAGTCAGAGAAAGGATGTGTTTGGTGTCTTGCCAGAAGATTTTAGTATAGGCTTATAGGTTCCTTTCATGCTTGTACAGACAAAGAGAAATCTCAAAATAAAAAAAAAATACATATGATTTTGACATTATCGCTTATCTGTTATGTATAACAGACTAGAAATTGAACATGTTACGTTGTGCTAGGAACATTTATTTGCATGCAATATATTAAAAAAGAATAGACTAATATAGACCTTTTCATGTCTTGTCTATAGACATTTAAATGTAAAAAAGTAAATGTAAATGTAAATTAAGAATGCATGATTTTACTGTTTACATATTTATATGTCCATATCATGCTTTGTACATACAGTGCATGGTGTATGTATGTGTAGCATGCAGAGTACTTTATTAATCTATTAATTAGAATTTACTGTTGTCAGTGAGAAAAGTATTAAAGTGTAACAAACAACAATGAATTTTACTCTATACCATATCATGGTTGGATCATGAGTAAATTACAACATTTCTGTAAGTCATATACTATTGCAGCGCCTGACGGACAGCAAAATAGCATTTCAAGTCATCAGTTTTTTTTATCATAAAAGCCAGTTAACTTTAAAAGAAGTTGAGAAATCAGAACTT
This sequence comes from Ctenopoma kingsleyae, assembly GCA_032353495.1. Classification (NCBI taxonomy): domain Eukaryota; kingdom Metazoa; phylum Chordata; class Actinopteri; order Anabantiformes; family Anabantidae; genus Ctenopoma; species Ctenopoma kingsleyae. Next base: position 16,153,340 of record JAUBNQ010000005.1, on the reverse strand, counting down.
CTATTTGCCTTGTGATCACAATCTTTATGTTGACTTGTGTTATTCTGAAGTTCATGCTATCTGCAAATAGAAAATTATCAAGGTAAATCATGATATATCCTGCCTTGAAGCCTATTCTTGAAAACACCGAACATGGCAAAATATTAACGGGATTGACTGTATTTAGGGGCTTTTCGAGATTTTGTTAAATTAAGGATGAATTGCCTGCTGTTACAAAATCCCAAAGTGTTTTCCTTGTCTGATGTGACCAGTGACAGCATCCAGCCTTTCTCCCTGGAACATCTTTAAATGTTTCTCATGCCTTAACACTTAACTCATGACTCACCTACTTTATAGTTACACTGTATGCTGTCTATATTTAAACAAAATCTGGACGTCTTCAGTAAATGGTCAGTGCAGACAGTGCACAGCAGAAAAGGCAAAGGTGATGTTGACACTTCTTTCTGAACAAGGCTTGTCAGTGACACGTTACGCCTCGCTGTTCTTTCACCTGACACCGTTTTACACCATTGTTTCGGTCTGTGTGACTCAGTCATTGCTCACCACTGGCTGTACCTGCTGCAGCATTTGTATTACTAGAATATCCCAAACACCACCGAAAAGTCATTTTCAGGTACAAAAGAAATGTACTCACGGGGTCACAGCAAGGCTGATGATGTGGCAGTGTATAATTTATTCATTGTTATGCTAATTTAAAAGTTTGATATTGTAGCTTGTTTTTAAATAATAAAATACAGCTTTGAAAAAGTGAAAGCTGGAATCCACACACATCCCCAAAGTCTGCCCATTGCCTGTAGCAAACATATATGCAGTTAATTGCTGGATTGCAACATGTCAGACCAGGCACACATGGTTAGTTTCAGCAGTATTTAAAAACATTTTAGCTCATTTAATTTATTAAAAAAATCTAATGTTTTACAATGCATTGCGCTACAGATAGGAGGGCGTAAAATAGGCATGAAAACAAAATATGATGATCTTAATGTGTTCTTATTGTTCTGTCAATGGGTTTCAAATGAGTTACCGCATGACCAGAATGTCTAACCAGAAAATAAAAAATCTTTATCCTCCTAAGTTCTGTTGGCACCCTGAAACAGGGGACTGTGAACAAAGCTGTCCATTGAATTTGAAGTCATTCTGACGTTGCATGGTTCACACTCAAACTACATTTGAACGAACCCAAAACAAATATTGTGCATTAATTTATTTAGAGAGCATTAACATTCATTCTGACATATTAGGCTTTCAGAATTTGGCTTTGTCACAGTACATGCATTTTTGCCTGCAGCAATGTGATTGAATATGACAGGGGTCCAGCTCGTCTGTCTATTAAGACTATGTCAGTCCTCAGGGTTTTAAAACAGTGTGTTTTAAACCAGTGGATCAATATTGCAGACAGACGCACATCATAGACTCAGACATCAATGCCACTGGCTGTGAGACACTGCTATTATTGCTTCTTTCCCCTTTCTTTCACTGTCTTTTCTTCACACTTTTTCCTCTCAGATAGGCTATAAATAACTGCTCTGTGTCACCATCTGGCTTCACAAAGACTGCTCACCTCTGTGTGTGTTAGTCAGTGTGACTGCTGTGAACTATGTCAGCCTGTTGGCTCAGACACCGTATTACTGTGGCCTCTGTAAAGTAGCAATAGTGTTAAGCCAGCTGGCTGGTGGCACCAAGCGTAGATTCAGGATAACCTGTCTCTACTGCAGCAGTTAAAAAAATCAAAAAACACCACAGCTGTTTTGTCCAAACAGTGTTGCTGCCCTGCAGGAACCTTGAATTGTTCATTCTCCTTTTTTTAACCAGTGGAGATTTGCTGTTGTAGAATAAAGTTATTTTTGCTCCATTTACAGGAAAGGCCAGCCTGGAGCTAAAAAAATCTGACACTAGTAGTCTGTAATGGCAAATATAGTGACCATAAAATACTTTCTTTGTTTACTTCAGTTTTATACATGGAAGGAACTGCCTGTCTTTCACATGTTACCTAAGTAAGACAGTAAGACAGTTTAGTTTAACATCACAAAAACATTAACATATTAAAATATTAACAAATGACAGCACAGAATGGGCAATAGGCTGTTATATTAATATACATGCTGTACAGTACAGTAACTGCCTCATTGACACTTGCCACAATACATTATTACACATTCCCTGTGAAAAAAGCTATATGTATATAATTATTCATACATTACATTTCAAAAGCAAAAATGATATGATTTGTTGTAGAACAGAATCACAGAGAGGCTTCATCTGGATTAGTCTAGACTAAGGTTAGTGTGTCAGAGAATGTGATGAACATGGGATTAATGCACACACACACACACACGCATAAAACACACACATACTCAAAATAGCCATAACAGGTGGACTGGATGACTGGATAGAACGGGTGGGGGTAGGGATGGAGAAAGAGAAGATGTTGGGATTAAAAGCAGGCACAGTCTGGACCTTTTGCTCTCCACTGCATCTATTAATTCTGCAGCTCATCCAACCATGTTTCATGTAACACATTTTAAAAATGCAAAATTAAAAATGCAAAATCTATCAGGTGAAGCAATTTCCATGACACTGGAGTCAATAAAACTCTGTCAGAATTCATGAATAGCCATTTTTTAAACTCAATTCTTATTCCTTTTCCTTATGATTGCATTGGGAAAGAAATGATCTGCATCACAAGTTGGCGAATACAAGATGAAAAGCACAAGAGTGGGTTATAGATTTCTCTCGCCGGCTCTCCTTCACACCACCAACTGTTTTAAAGAAAGCGAAAGAGACACAGAAAGGCTGTGGGCAGGAGGACTTGAAGAGAGGCAGACAGTAAAGACAGTAAAGACAGCCTGACACAAATGAAAAGGAAGGCAGGGAGACGGAGAGAGAGGGCGGCAGGGAGAGAGAGAAGACAAGAAAAGAAGGTAGTTGGTAGCCAGCTGTTACTCCATGATGATCTCCTGTCTCTGCCTGCTGTCACAGATACTCTCAAACAGCATTTACCACTGCTGGATTACATGACCACTTGCGGGTGTAAGGGAAAGCTGCACAACAATCATTCAAATGACCAGAAACTGCCAGTTAAGCTTACATTCTTTACAATGTGTGTAAAACAGAAACACACGCACAAATTCCCTCGGCCTCACACTGCTTCTCTTTCTCAGTTTCTCTGCACGTGTTGTTTTGTCTCCATCTGTCTGTCTGTCTGTCTTTCATTTGCTTTTACTGTAGTACTTTTTGTCGCCTCCTAAATGTGTGCTTCAAGGATGGAGCCTGGAGAAAGAACTCATTTTGCTGGTTATGCTCTATTTCTCAGTATCTCTGTGGTGTTTCAGGTTGCCCTCAGAGCCCTACAGGAAAGAATGAACAGCAACAGCCTGAATTTACACCACACAGAAACACAAAGATGAAGAATTTTTAACCACTTTAGGTTGAGACCCAAAATAGGTCATGGACCTATCCCATGTGGTTCCCTACATGACAAGAGAGGCAATGTGCTTTAATGAACCTTGTTTTTGAGCCAAGAAACTAAACTGCCTAATTGGATTCTTTGTTGAAAAACTTTCTTTAATGTCATAGTGAGAAAGATGCTGCCCAAATGTGAGAAAAACATGGGCAGTTCAGTTTGCTCCATGGTGTCTGTGGAGTTTCACAAAAAAATCTAAACCGTCCATAGCAACAGGGTGACAGCTGTTTAGAAAGAACTGTGTGTGTGTGTGTGCGTGTGTGCGTGTGTTTGCGCGTGAGCATGTGTTCAGTACACGTTTCTTTAACTTCAACCACATTGTACCAAGTACAACCCCTTTGTATTCAATAAACAGCCGGAGCCACAAATTCAACAAGGTGTCAAGAGTTGTTTAAAAAGGATGTAATGTTAGTGTGTTCTGCAAATATTTTTGACAGCACAGTGACACAGTGGATATGACACTTCACTTCATCCCAGTGGTGTTTTATTGCACTGAGATGCAGTGTGTGAGGGTGTCACAATACATCACAGCAACGTATAAGTCTCTAAATGTGGTGTGAATGGTCACAATCAACTGAACAGTGTATAATTATTTATTTAATTTGTCAAGAAACTGAAAGTGTTAAACAAGATTCCTCTCAAATTTTCCACTGCAGAAAAATGGCAAACAAGAAGCACATTTTCAAACAGCTAAGTTACTGACTAATTAAACCAAACTGTTAGAAACTGTTATCAATAATAACTGTTATAGGTGGGTTAGGGGTGCAAAGGCATTGTGCTGCATTCAGAGACTTCTGTGGGAAAACAGTTCCCTCCAGCGTGTACTGCATATCAGACAGGATGGATTCACATAACATTCACATTAAATTCTAACCCTGAAGTCAGACACTGAAAAACTGAGATTCCTCAAAACATTGTTTCTGCTACTGTAAATTATTTGCTTCAGGTTGTGTTTATTGTGGAGGAAGCTTCACATTTCTGGTCAGTCTGCTTTCTTGAACTGCAGTTAAACTTATTTACCTATACATGAATATATCATTTTCACAAAACTCTACACACTGCATCCAAATTACACAAACAACTACTCAGGGTGGTTTAGATGCCCACTGTAATGTTCAGTTGAACAGCAACTGAACCTCGTGACCCCTGTCTGCATGCTTTATGTTTTATTTATGTATATGCAAGTCATTCTCTGAAGAAGCTATGTGCTTACACAAATGGAGAGTTGTACTTCAGAAAGTACATACAGAGCACAGAGGCCTGTGTATGTGTGTTTAAGAAGGTGCAGATGGAGAAGCCTTTGAACTAAAAATTATCACCTTACACCTTGGCTAAAAAAAGACAATATATAGCAATGAAAAAACAGAGGTGAATTTAAAAAAAAAAGAAAAAACATGGATTCAACTCTGAGTAGGATTCAGAAACTCAACCACTAATGTTGCATTATTTATGTTGGAGACAAGCAGAGGTAAATCTCTCTAGTGACTCAAAATTGCCACTGTTTCTGTAATGTTAGGTTTGCTTCAGAAAAGATTTGGTTGTGAATGTGTCTGTGAACAATCCATACTATGTGTTTTTAGAATTTAAGCTTAAAACACATATGTACTGTACAAATTGTGTCTATGCATTGACAAAGTTACCCTATTTTTTTTTTAAGAAACTGAATGCACCCACAAACACAAAGATAGATTTGGCACACATGTAAGTGACAAGGTTTTGTAATTTTGGTGCAGTAGCAAAATCATGGTGCAGCCTGGTGCGATGTGGTAGACATGCTGAATACATTATTAGTGTGGTTTCACACATTTTCCACACACATCAACAAACACACACACACTGCATCTGTTACGTAGCCATACAATGCAGTAGCTATCACTAGCATTTGTCTTGGCATAATTGTAGCTGATCAAAATAGTTTGGCTCTGCACATTTACGCCGGCACATGCACACATTAATCTGTTTGAAAGCTACTCACAGGCCTGTATCTGGCCCATGTCATTAGTTTGGCCGCGCATTTATATCAGGGAAAAGTGTGAAAATTGGCCAAGTAGAAAAAAAATGTCATATTGCCATAGCCCCACAGGCTAGCACGTGGTTGCTAGGCAGCAATGACATTTCCTGCTCTTCTGTGCAGTCTGCCTTACTGAGAGCGAGAGAGAGAGAGAGATGTCACATGTGTCTTTACTCAATGTGACGGCTAGCAGTGCATATTCAAATATCACACCACACGCACACACACACACACATATGCACACAACACACATGCACAAACTAAAATCCTGTGGTGTGATGACAGGCTGCAACTGTCAGCACGTCCCACTGTAACTCCATTTCCCAGTCACTATCCCTCACTCTCTTCTTACGCTGTCTATCTCTTGCTTTCTTTCTCTCTACTTCTCCCTTTCCTATGGGTTTCTTTTTTCCTGCAGCAGTGAGTGTATGACTTCTCTCATCCCCTCTATTCTGTCCCATCCTTTCTCTCTGAAAGCCTCTCCAGTAGTATTATCGTGGTTGTGAAAGGTTCTGGAATTACAGTTGTTGCAATGAGACTGTTATGAATATGTCTTTATGTCTGCGGGGAAACAGGTCATTTTATTACCAGCCCTGGCTGTGTTAACAGTTGTACAGTGTAAGCCCTTGTAGTAGCTTCTCGTTTCTATCAGAGACCTAAGCAGGGAGATAAAGAGTGGGACAGCAAGCCTGCCTAGACTCGTCGTCATTATGAATGAGCCTGAAGCTGCTTGTCTGCATGTTCTGAGGATCAAGAGATGTTTACCAGATTGAACCTCAGCATGTCTTACGCGCTTTCGTTGAAGCATTGCGCTGACAGGTGTAAAGACACAGCTGGTGATGTGGAAACACGAGGGGAAAAGCCATTTAATTAATAATTTTAGTGAAACCAGTGTTTGTGAAATGTAGCATCACAAAGACAGAGACCCAGGGATAGATTTATAATCACTGAATTGATGAAATGATTGGATAAGATTAAAATATGCATCTTTTGTTTAGCCTTTCAAAAGATTTGAACACTTCACTGAACACCTTGAATCTTTCAGAAATTGGGTTATTTTATATCCAGCTAACCAGACACAGAATGTTCACACAGTAATTATGCATTTATGTAATGATTAAAATGAAACCAATCCAATCCCCTGACAAAAATACCCTGAATGCAAACATACACTCAGACTCATCTTGCCTCAGGTATTAATCAATTAACACATTTATTGTCAAGAGATAATTGAAGTCTACTCACAGAAGTGTCTTCAATCAGCTTCACAGAGATGCGAACACAGACGCACACACACACACACGCACACACACACACACACCTTTATAGCAGCAGCACAGTTACATTCAGTTGGGACAATTAGAATTTCACAATATGTCTACAAAGCAATAGTGAAGAATATAATATATCTCGAGTGATACTGACAGTGTTTAAATCCAGATTCAACAACATTTTACATGGGTAGCTACCGAATGTTTCCAAAATGTGGTTGATTTCGTGCTGTGTGGAAACATAATCATTTATATATATATGTTTTTTTCCGTGAAGGCCTAAACACTGGAACATTTGCATCCTCTTCCATTCTACCATTCTGTCTCTTTCTCTAAAGGATTTATATTGTGACGTAATGTGATTGTTAGGTCTCAATACTTTCAGGCTTAGTAAGACTTAGGAGAGAGCTAATCACACACATACACACAAAACACACATTTTCGGTGTCCAGTGTTAAGCTACTGTGTAAATGTAAGTGGCTTTATAAATGATCAAGACAGTTGCAGACATACACAAAACATGGACACTGATAAGTGATGTATGAAAGTGGGCTTTTAAGCTATTATCTCTCTCTCTCTCTCCTCACACTCCATTAGAATAATGCTGTTTAATGTTTTATAACAAAATAATCAAATCTGAGACAATACACACATAATGTTCTAGCAACTGTAGCATGTAGCATTAATACAGACTGTCACACACACACACACAATTTATTCCATTTTACAAATAAACCATACAGCTGGTGTAATTGTTACAGTGCAACAAACATTCAGTCCTGATTTTTGTGCCTCCATCCATCCATCAAATTAATCAGAATATTCAAAATGTTTACTTTACAATTATACGTGACCTGTCAAAGGATTAGTGTCAATGCAGGTGGAAATACTGGAGTTTTTTGTTGGTACATCAGATAGTTTGATCTCTGCCAGTGATGGCCTGTCAATAGAGGGCGCTAGGGTGCCGCCCCACCTGTCTCACATGAAGGAGATAGGAATCACATAAAAATTTTAGAAAAACATTAAAATTTAAATAAATGAGCTATATATTATACAGACCGTGAGTACTGTGTATAATCTGCATTCAAGTGTAGTTTAAAAATGTTCTCTCACTCATTTACCATGACTGAACAGTCGTGTGACGTATTTCCTGTTCCTTTGAGGCGCAAAAATATTTACCATAGACCTATGCTATAACTGGTGCATGCGCACTGGAACAACCTCCAATACAAAGTATAGGAGACACCCAAAGCCCGCCCACAAGACCAGACCCGGAAATTCAACTGGAAGTTCACCGCGCTGCTTGTGTTTTGTTTACAGTCAGTCGGAGAAGCAGTTTTTTGTCATTGAGACAGCTAATTCAGATGTTAAAAACTGAACCGTTCTACAGAAGAACCCCACAGGAAAATGGGGATCTCTGGTGAGATTCTGGATCTCACCAGACATCAAAATCAATTAACTAACACAGGACAGAGGGAGAAATTACACTCGGTCTTTCTCCAGAAACTTCTCCTGGCATTTTCATGGGGCTGGTGGACTTTGTTGGATCCATTGATGCAGCAGTACCTGCAGACTGTTACTGTGTTTAAGGGGACATCTGAGACAGTGCAGAATGAACTGCTTGACTGCATGTTCTCAGTTGAAGGAGAGATGAGTATGAGTACATACAGATGTGGGGAAGAATGTAGTAGTTCTAGTTATGGATAAACAGCCAATAAAACAAGTGTAAGAGACGAGACAAGAAGATTTCTTGGCTATAGGTGTATTGACTCACTGCAGTCTCAGCTGGTAGTCTGGCAACTTCGCAGTTATGTCAAGGATCCAAAGAGCCACTACACCCAGCCAAGAAATTGTCCCACACCGAACCCTCCATAAAACTACAAACTGTTATTTTTACCAAAAAAATTAATAAAATAAATAGTAAATAAATAGTGATCCCGAACAAGACTAGCTGTTTCCAGTGTTTGTGCTAAGCTAAGCTAAGCTTTTTAATGGACAGAAATTAAAGTAACATCAATTGTCTCATGTCACTCTTGACAAAGAGGTCAATAATATCAAATTACTTGCTTAAAGCAAAGTCACCTTGTGAGGGTTTCTTCTTTCCTATATGGTTTTTTGACAAAACCACAGATGTTTTGTGATTATCTTATATATTAAAGAATGACACAAATTGAGAAGAGTCATAAAGTCATTGAGCTGATTACAATATTGGCAACAAAGCAATAGCTGTGTAAGATTTGTCTTTGTCACCATGAGCTGCTGGTTAGACCAGAGTGTAAAAGAAGGCTTGCAGCAAAACCCCTGAGTGCACTGAATTAAACAAGGGTGCATTTTATCGCTTATTAATTTAACATCAGTTCAGAACCAGCAAGAATATTTTTTTCATTTTCTTCCCTATCAATCTTTGAAAATGTCCTTACATACTGCATGGTGAATTTACTGTTAAGTTAAACACTTTGCATGCATTTCAAACCATTCTGAATCCATCATTTTTAAGTAGCTGACTGATAAGCACACATTGGCAAACAGTTTTCATCTCAACAGCAGCATTCTGGCACTTCCAGTTTCCTTCTGCTGGATAGAAATTTGTGCATGTACAGTTAGGATTAAGTATGTACTTAGCAGATTTTGAACAGATGAAGGGTAAAACAGGCTGCTTGATTGAGCAGCCCATCAGTTCCAGTGTGACCTTGTGCAGTGGGAGCTTAGACGAGCAGCTCTCAGTTTATGTAAGTGGTATCACATTCTGACTTTGCTCCAAAGCTAACTGGACTGGCATGGGTCTCGCCCTCTCTGATAGACAAGCCTGCATCCCCATCTGTGTGTGTGTGTGTGTGTGTGTGAGTGTGTGTGTTTGACTGCCTGGACGTGTGCATGTGTATGCGTGTGAAACAGAAAAGTAGTGAAATGTTTAACTGCATATGTGTGTTTTGGAAAAATGGATAATAAGACAGTAGTTTGTGTGGTTCCATAGATGCATGTGTGGCAGAGCTGCCCGCAGACATCAAGGGGACAGATGAAGCTGTTAAGGAAGGGATGAGGAGAGAGAGAGAGTGACAGATAGAAGGAGAGTGACAGTGGGCGCAGTGTTGTGTAGCAAAATGGTATTTTTTATTTCTGCAGTTAGTAACTGCTAACTGGAAAAACTCTAACAAACAAAACATACTTCTAAACATGGCTTTGGGTATCTTGGAAGTCTGATTTAATTGTAAAATACCAAGTGATTATAGTGTAGTTTTCCATGTAGTGATACCAGCACATAGTTTTGCTTCAAATCATTTCTGTTTAGTGGAAATCAGCCTATAATGTAATATACACTTAAAAAATATAACCTCACTCCAACCTAAAAGAACTGAGGTAATACACCTGGGCCTATTGCTTCTGAGCAACCATTAAAGATCCACAGCACTCATTCCAGTGCTGCTGCTTTGCTTGCCACATTGGTTTTGTGATTTGTTTTTTCTTTTCACAGCACCCCTAAATCAAATCTGCCATGCATCCACTCACACATTAAGTGATCTACTGATTTACACATCTTATGTTTTTTGTATTCTAATTGCCATTTTACAGTGATGGTGATTTACCAATTTTAACTCTTTGAAGATGTAGCTCTTTCAAAAGTCATTAGACTTGTAGAATATGTTGTGCTGGAAATAGGGGCTCACATAATTCAAAGACTAGTCTAATTACAGGCCAGGCCCAGTTTGATCAATAGATACTTCATCGATCCCCTTGGGGAAATTGTTTGTGGACAGGGTATCCAAATAGGCAACAACAGTTCAAGGTTCAGTGTCTTGTCCAGGGACACTTCGACATGTGTTAGATCACTTAAGGATAAATTACTGCAGGTAATAGTTTGTATTAGCTATATTTACATGTAATTTAATCAAACTTATGCAGGTTTCATTATTTCTGATGGTAATGGTCAAAAAACTAATATAATCCAAGTGGCCAGGAAGATGCACCTGTTTAATTGTGATTGAACAAGATGCCATAAAACAAAAACAGTTTTACTTTCTACTACATTATTTAAGGTAATTGTTGTTATTATTCTCAACGAAGATTCTAAATCGAACAAGGGAAAGTAAAGTATGTAAAGTGACTGTATAGTTCCTTGTGACTGTGCAATGTTTGCTGGTGGACTTCAACTTTTTATTGGCAGTAATAATTATGACTTAAAAACTTAACTACATCCATAATACCAAAATGTGTTAATCCATTCTTATTTGTAATCAAAACATTGTAACATGACATCCAAGGACATAGGACCTGCAGCAGCATCAAGATTGGATGCCAGTCTGCAGATAAGATAGGACAGGCATTATTGGTTTTACAATTTATTGCATTTTAAGGCTTATTAAAGCATGATGCAGCAGAATTCAGAAAAACAATTTAAATGCTTACATCTGTTGTAAGTTCCCTAGGCCACTGTGTAGACAGGCAAGCTGAGTCAGAGGACTTAATATGTGTTGAATTCCACTGTTGACTACCGCATTAGTGCTTTGCTGCTGCATACATTTGTGACAAGCGATTGTATATACTTGTTATATTTATAAGTGTGTGTGTAAATGTGATTTTGATCTATGCATCTGTTGCCAAAAGTATTTCTACAAGAAAGCAGTGATGTCTATTCAATACAAGCAAATCTGCTGTCTACCTACAGTAACTCTGGTGCAGTCTTAATCACGACTTACCCCTAATGTGTTTATAGCCATGTCAGCTATACATTCTTTTTTATGTAAAAAACAAGATGGCATGGTACATTCTTCTAATTAGAAGGAATACATGTCTGTTTTTTTTCTTTTTAAGGGAAAGATCTGCTTGTTAATTAAATTACAACTCATTTTTCCTAACAACTGAGATCTTATCACAATTATGTGCATGATTTTAATTGATGTGAATCACTACTGCAGAACAAAATTTCTAACTGTCGCCATCATTTATTTAAAAAAATACTGCATTAATTTGATGTCAGATGTACTAAATGAATTATATTTTTGGTCTGAGCACTGTCTTCTTTGAATCTTTACATAGCAAATTACATTTTAATGATTTTACGGATTGCATAATAGAAAACTATTCATGCATACAGTGATATATTCTTATGTGTTTAAAAATGCATGTGACACTGACTGTTATTTCTAATTATCTCTCTGCCACTGACCATGGTATAGACTCACGTATACACACAAAACACCTTGACAAGGTAATGAGAATATTGCTGTTATAGCATGGGTCATGCATTATGTTAATTAAGTTTTGGGCCTATTGGTCACTTTCAATCACACCTGTAGCTAATAGATGTAAGCAGGCTATTGTATTTGTTGTTACTGGCACCAGAAATAAATGGTACCATACTAATCAATAGTTATGACAGAGACATCCGTAGTTTATCACAAATTCACAGTATTTCTACTTTTCTTAAGACATGAAGTGGACTGCTTGTTTGAACATAGAAAACATAAAGTCTTTCCAACATATGACATATGTTACTTGAGGAAAATTTTCCATTGTGGTTAACAGGAGTCAGAGTTGTTTTGTACATTTATGATTTACCATCACATGACCTATTTTCAAGTTTTGTTGTTTGCCAACTTCTGTGCTGTGTACCCACACTGTGGATGGAATGTCAAAGTGCAGACAAAGACTGAAGACTGTGCAATTTAATTTCTGCTTTTTGCAGATAACATACTGTACTATACTTATGTTGTCTACCTCAGGTTGTGAGGCAGATAGGATAAGAGTCAGCATCTCTTGCTCTGAAGCCATGGGCTTTTGTAAGGACAAAAGAGGAATGTGCCCTCTGGACAGGGATTGAGTTCCTTCTCAAAATAATTGAGTTAAAGTACTTCTGTTCTCCTTCACAACTGAGGCTGAGATCAACAGTGTGATAGGAAGCTGCTCACTTCAGCAACTGCTTTTTGTGTGGCTGTACCAGTGCTGTGATAAAACTGGAGCAGATTTCACTTTTCCAATCAGTCAGTACAGATGAATGTGGTCTTATGGTTGTGGGTTTTGAGAGAAGAATGAAAGTATGAAATCACAAGTTAAAAAAAAACAACTGCTTTGTGGGGAGCATGGTATCTTAGAGACAAGACGAGGGTCTTGGATATTTGGGATCAACTCTAGAGTAAAGCTGCTATACTGCATTTTTATGATCACATCTCACATCTGAGGTAGTATAATCAGCTGCATCTTGGAGGACACATCCCAAGTCGACCCAAAAGTCATTATAGTACTACATCTTGAAGGATGTCCCAAAGCTCTTATCTCTGCTCTGAGAAGGCAGGCGTGAGGATTGAGGAGGGATGTAGGTGACTGGATACTGCCACTGATCTGATTGATCACAAGAGCATGGTTCAATACAGAAGTACCCTAATAACAATAACAATTTAACACTCACAGTTTTTATTTTATTTGTTTTCAGATTCATCATCTTGTTAAAAGTCACAGATCAGTAGTAATTATTCTCACTCACAAAATAACCATGCACAAGATCTATTATTTCATATTATTTATTATATTATCATGGAGAGTACTAGAGTCTCA
>JAUBNQ010000005.1:16128271-16139946 GCA_032353495.1 Ctenopoma kingsleyae | reverse complement strand
TACCTCCTCCCCCCGTATAGAGAGAGGAGTGACAGGACCCCCAGATTTCCTGAAGTCCACCACCAGTTCCTTTGTTTGCCGATGTTGAGCTGTAGATGGTTTTGCTCACACCAGTCAACAAAGCTGTCTATCACTCCCTGGTACTCTGTGATGTTATTAACATGTGGCCAGGAGGAACCAGGGTCAAACCAATGACCCTGGGGTTCATAGAAAACTGCTCTACCAACTATAATACTTCTGCCCCAAATACTATATTATACTGTGGTAGAAATACTATACTATACTATGTGTTGCCAGCATTCATGTGCATCATGTACATCCAGCATCTGTGATGTGAAGGACATTTATACACTGTTATTTGACTGATCTGAGCATAGTAAAAATAAAGAATGCAGTTTTTAGCAAACATAGTCTACAGATGTTTCTCAAACTGTTTTAAACGCAGGCAGACTGATAAGAAAAAAAAAAGCTCTGGCAGTGGTGGCAACTGTGTGTCACGATCTTTAGTTGTACAAATACAAACTCCAAACCAACAAGTCAACACATAACTTGAACGACTGACAGCTGGTCCAGCTGAGCCACAATCATAAGAACAGGCGTTGTACTTGCTTGTTGCTACAAATGAAAGTTCAGAGGAAAGGCCATCTAATTTCTCTAAAAACATACTTTCTCATTTTCTCTGTCCTCACATCTTTTCCTTTCATCCCTTATTGCATCTTTAGTAGGTAGCACTAAGGAAGGAAAGGAAAAGACGGCAAGTGAGCGAGATGTGGATGCAGTTAAGAGATTTTGGATGTACCCTCTGACTTCTCCCTTGTGGGGTATACTCTTGCTGCCTGAAAAAAGCTTTTCAATGGACACTAATGGGCAAACCTATTTCTAGTGTAACCACAGAAAGCAGAGGAATATGTCGAGGGTCTAGGGTAGCTGTATTTTACAGACAGGTTTGTCCAGTCTGTGCAGAGAAATTTAGCCTCACTGTGTCTGATCATAGCCTTTTACAGCAGTCATGTCCAAAGTCCAGCCCCCGGGCCATTTATGATTTTATACGGCCCGCGGTTCCGGTTTTAAAATGTATTATTTATGGAATGGGACGGGCTGGAATAAAAAAAAAAAAAAAAAATGGCCCTGGCATCTCGGACCAGATTAGACCAGCCGGCAGCAAACAATCACGTTCACACATCATATCTTAAAAACTGCTATACATATTGTTAGACCTGTATTTATTGGTTTTCTGTGAGGCTTAGATTTGGTTACACTGCCATTTAAATTGATCATTTTGATAATGACTGTTATTAAACAGTGCATTTGTATGTAAATCCTACTGTAAAAAATATCTGAAGGGACCATCTATGGATCATATGATTTTTGACACATTTAATATTTATTTAATACATTTATTTCCTATTTTATTTAAAAAATAACAATTTTAAATATATATTTTGTGATTTATTTAATAAATGTAATGTGACAACCTCCACATTCTATAACCATTGGCTTCAGTACTTCACATTATCAAATCTGGCAGTCATTAAAAAAAGTTTGGACACCCCTGTTTTACAGTATAGAGCTCTGCCAGTAATATCAACAAGCCTGATCTTGGACCAGTTTTGAGGTCTTAGTCTGGCTGATCTCGTTCATTATTCAGAGTACAAACTGATCTCTTTTCAACAGTCTGTGAGGCTTAGTGCCAGCTTGAGGCATAGCTAGGCTGCAGTGGACCCAGGTGCAAGGATGTTTCATGTGCCCATCCACACCACTTCCCCTGCCCCACTCCCCTGCCTGCTTCACATATAGAGACAGACTGAATTTTTGTTTGGATGAGGCTCCCTGTGGGGATGCACAGAGTACTCTGAACAGGGACAGCTGAACTGCCCTGCCTTTTATCCTTATCTCAATCACTAGTGGAGCTGAGGGGGAAATAAAGTGCAAATCACACACTGTAGTCACACATAGTAGTCAAGGGTGATTCAGAGGTTACATGAACAGACTTGCGAACTGCAAGGTGACGGCTTCAGATCCTCAGACCAGCTGGAAAAATAAGTTTCATTAATCAACCTCTGGGTGTTTGCACTGTGTAGCTTCTTCCTGGAGTGGGTCTTGATGTACAATGCCTTAAACTATAGATGCTGTACGATTACCCTGTCCTTTACCATGTCTTGGTTCTGCACCCTTGTGTTTGCAGTTAATAGACGTAATAGTGTGTTACACCTGAGTGCTCTCCACCACTGTCTCTTTTCGCTCTCTCTTGCTGCCTCGTTCATGCTCTTTCATTGGTATCACCTCCTCCATCGCACACTCACTTGGATCAGCTTTAAAACACTTCCCTCCTACTATCTCCCTTCACACATAAAATGTTGCTTCCTTTTATTACAGAATATGCAGGCAGATAACTTGCAAACAAAGTCTGTTGTGTGTGTCTGCTTGCATACAAAGTAGCAACAGTGTGAACTTAAACGATTTTATGGCACTGTACTGTAGAACTGTCACACACACAAACAACGCATACACACACAGGTTTCATTAACTTGTCAGTCACACACTCGCACACACAACCATGTTTCATCCACTTGATGATGACGCTGACAGGTGTTCATCCTCACATCCATGCAAATACACACCTGGGAGAAACACTGGTTTCATCAACCTGACAGCAGCTGATTCTGTTTGACCAGCAGGGGTTCTTGTACACTTTGCCCCTCCCTCCAGCTTTCACGCTCATCTTCTTTTCATCACTCTCTCCTCTTAACCTGCCTGCTTTTCTCATTTTCTTGTTTTTTCTTGTTTGTTTTTTTTTTCCTTTTTTACAACAGATTTTTTTTCTTGTCACATTTTTTAATTTCCTCCTTCTGTCCTTCTCTGTCCTTAAATCTGCCGGAACATACTTCTTAACCACAACAGTTATGTTGCCATATCTTCCACTGCAATACATTGCAAGTTGATAGTCTGGTGTATATGTGCTTGCAGTCTATACTCGCAGATGTTAGAGTAATATTATACTTACCTAATACTACATATTAATAGCATTGCATCAAATAAACATGTACACATGAGAATATTAATCACTGTTATTGGCTGTAAATCGTGTTTTATCAGTGTTTATGCATTATGTATTATGTTTAAAACACTGTTAAAAAAATGTTGAGTTGAAAACTGATTGAAGAAAGAAATGCTTTTTGAGCTCTGAGACAGACAGACCCATATGCAGGCAAAACAGGGACTGAAACCGTGAGAGAGAATATAGATGGGACAGATGGATGAAACAGTGCTGCTAGCATGAAGCTCCCTGTGATGGACGACAAAGTCAACTCACTCAGCTGAGAGATGGAAAAGATAAAAATATGTGGGGAGAAATAGAAATTGAGGTGGGATTGGAGAGTCCCTTTGAGAGAGAAAAACAGGAAACTAAGAGCAAGCAGAAAATACTGAGAAAAATGAAAAAATACAAAACAGTTGGGACACTGTGAAGTCTACA
Source organism: Ctenopoma kingsleyae (assembly GCA_032353495.1). Lineage (NCBI taxonomy): Eukaryota > Metazoa > Chordata > Actinopteri > Anabantiformes > Anabantidae > Ctenopoma > Ctenopoma kingsleyae. The sequence continues at coordinate 16,136,471 of JAUBNQ010000005.1, read as the reverse complement.
TAAAAAGTGAATGCAATGATTTGCAAATCTCATAAACTATATATCAAATGTTTAAACTCAGAAAGTGTACCAATGTAAGAAAGAAGAGGTAATTGTGAAATTAATGGCATGTCTCAAAAAAGTTGGGACAGAGGCAACAAAAGGCTGGAAAAGTACCAGAAATGTTGTTTTCGTTGTTCTGTGGTCAGACAAATAGAAATTTGACCTTTTTTTGGAAACCATCTGCGCTGCATCCTCCAAGTTAAAGAGGAGAAGGACCTTTGGGCTTGTTATCAGCACTCAGTTCAAAAGCCTGCATCTCTGATGCTATGGGGGTCCATTAGTGCCTATGGAATGGGCAGCTTGCACATCTGTAAAGGCACCATCAGTGGTGAAAGATATGCTCCCATCCAGGTGACGTCTCTTTACATTTATGACAACAGCATGGCTTCACAGTTCAAGAATCCGGGTGCTGAACTGTCCTACCTGCAGTCCAGACCTTTCACCAACTGAAAAAATTTGGCACATCTGGAAATGCGGAATACGGCAAAGAAGACCCAGGACGGTTGCAGTTAGAATCCTATATCAGGCAAGAATGGGACAATATTCCTTTCCCAAAACTTTAGCAACTGGTCTCCTCAGTTCCCAGACATTTGCAGATTGTTGTTAAAAGAAGAGGGAATAAACATGGCCCTGTCCCAATTTTTTTTGAGACATGTTGCAGCCATTAATTTCAAAATTATGTTATACTACTACTACTAATAATAATAATAATAATATATAATAATAATAATAATAATAATAATTGTGATTAATCACATGCACAGGTCACTTTGGCTAGGGTTAGACACAAAAATTAGATGATAAAATAATAATTTATAGTAGAAAAAGTTTATTAATGCTTTAGTGAGAAAAAACAAATGTTGTACACGATCAGATCTTTTGGCGAATAAAATATCTTTGAACATTTTATTGACTGAATGTTTAGATATTTCTGACATTTTTCTCAACATATACTTATTATGTTAATTTTATTAACATAATCCATTTTATTATGTTATGTTAAAAGGTTTTTATGTGTTGATTTCTGTTGTGACTTTCTGGACAACAAATTATTTTTATTAGGCCATCAACTAGTATAGCGGGGGTTTTTTACATCAAAAATATCAAATATTGAGACTTGCAAGGAAATTCTTTAAAGCTACAGTTGTTTTTTTGTGCATTTTTATTTCATAACTGACTAAATTAGCTAGGCTGCTATAAGGTCCAACCATTTAATTAATGCATAATTTCAACAACAACCATATTGAAATTATACTGAAAGCACAATATTTAATTGATGCGCCTGCCAGCACAGTTTGGAAGTCATCACATCACATCACGTCTCCAGTTGCTTATGTGTCTTCCGTAAAAGAGCTCTCTATTTCCCCAACACTGAGCTCCTGAACTCTGTATAGCCCCAACAGTGCACAGCATAAATCACTAAACAGTCACACAGCAAAAAAAACATTAAACAGGAGTGCACAAACAAATGAGTAAACAGAGACTGCCTCTTAGTGCTCCTCTGGAGCACCTAATAATGATAATACTGCTTAGCAGGTAATAAAAGATATGCAGCACAAAGCCACTACTGGATTAATGTTTCTAAGGATCACACAGGGGGAAGAGATTGGAGACCACTTTTTGTCTAACCCCAACTGCAAAGCGATAATAGTCTCTGATATGGTATGTTTTCATGAAAGAAACAGTAAGACCTGCTCAGAAATCTAAACCAATTGAGCAGATAAATAAAGAAAGTAGAGGGAACCGAGAAACAGAGGGAGTGAGAGTGATTCCAGAGGGCATGTGATGAGCATTGTGCAGTTATAGCAGTAATCGATATCCAGCGGAAACTGATCAGCGAGACCACGAGATGAGGAATATATAAACGAAGGCAGGAGGAGGGGACTGATGATGAGGTGAATGCTTTAGAGTAGATTATTTTCTTTTTGTTATTGTTATTCAGTTTAATTCTGTTCTAGTGTGCTCATTTTATCCCCTTTCTCCTTTTCCACTTGCTCTGATTCCTCTTCCTGTGATTTCTTCACTCCCTCCATTGACAGAGTGGCGTGATAACATTCATTTTACTAACACAGAGAAGCTATATTACATTGCTGGGTAAATGGGTGGCCTCCAGCACTGTGCTGTACAACAGAATGGTTGCAAATGGTAGACATGAAGCTGAGCATGTTTTTGTTCCCAGGCTGCTCTCGCACACTCCTCTAACTAATGCCACTGAAGCTGTGAAGCATATAGATATTGCAGTGTAACACCACATGCTAACACACAAAGAACTCTGTGCAACATGTAAAAACATGTAATGCAACATAAACCCTTGCATAAATAGCATATTGAGTAAAGAAATACATGTTTATATAGGTATAAAATACCTGGGTATAAACTGTACGACTGTATAGTTGACTTGATACAATTTAATTGTGAGGTCTGAGAGACATTTTACAATTGTATCTCCCATATGAATGTATACTCATGTCATTAATGCCTTAACACAACTTGTATCAAAGTGTGTGTGCATTGGTAGCCATTAACGTCCCAGTTCTCCTGGGGAAATGCTGCAGGGCTGTGAAGATAGAATATTAGACACAGTTAAAACACTCACTGCAGTCGCTCATTCTGACACTCATCCTTATTCCAGCAGTAACTCTGAAATCACTATTTTGCATATGATGTGTTTTTACTTCTTTGGACTGGAGCATTCGGACCATTAGAAAATAAAATATTAATAACACTCATGTGCAAATGTGACTGACTTGGGAAAGGCTAGCGTGGCTATATTAACATCTTATATCTTGTACATTAAGATTCAAGATTCAAAAAACTTTATTAATTCCCAGAGGGAAATTGTTTAACCTGCAGAGACAGACACACAAATCCATCTTGCAGAAATAAACACACACATCCACACCCATATGGAAATACACAGGATTTAAAGTTAAAACTGTATCTTTCTTTTATCCATGTAGGTTTCTCATGTTGCATACTAAGTAGGGTCATGCAGGGATGTGAGAAATGTGTGATGAAGTGATAGTTATGTCTCTTGTAAATATGCGCTTGTGTGTGTTTGTGTTAAGCAGCATGAGACAGACACTTCCAATGGTGCTAAGTCATGGGATTTTCTAGGTCTGACAACCAATAAATTACTTTGGTTCTTGCGCTGCTCCTAGATGAAACAACTGTGTGAACATAAAAAAACTTCAGATGATCATTTTGAAGCCTTTTTTTATTCATGTTATTCCCCCTTTTCTCTTTGTTCCCCTGGCTTCCATCCTGAAAACCAGATTACAACAAGCCTTCTAATAACCTATTAAACTCCCCAGTCACTGTGACGTCACAGCTCCTGCCTCAAAGTATAGCGCTAATTAGCAGCTGTTTATACACTGACACACAAAAGAAACTTTAACTTTACATCATACATACATACATCCACAAAACCCATAGGGTGCCACTCATCTTATTTCAGTTATCCTTCTTTTCCATCTTTATTTTTGTTCCCTTTTCTAATATTGTCTTTCCTTGTGTTATTAGCATCAGTCAGCACATCAGCACACTCACCTTTGTTTTTCCGCCTTCGCAGTGCAACATTTGCTTCACTAGAATTCATTGAGCCTGGGGACAATATTGCTTGTAGCAAGCACCACCAGCAGCAGTGAATCGTCAAAAAGTGTTTACGTCCCTTCCTTTTTACTCTTATGTGCTTTCATTGCTCAGATAGCTTTGCTTGCATGTTTTTTTTACTTCTCTCACTGTAGGTGTAGTGGCAAAGAAAAGGAGCTTAGAGTTACAGTGCTCAGCATAAATGAGTACGCCCCAACAGATTTGTCAGAAAACCTTTAAGTTTTCTTTCAGAATCAACATTTTCAATGGGATATTCTACCACAAAATACTCCCACAAATGTGGGCCAGTGATTGCAAGCAAGATTTGTTAATTTGCTCACACAAAATGTAAATATCCTAATAAACTGATTCAGGACCAAGTTGCAAAAACAAATACAGCCCATTAAAAGGCTTAGGAACAAAGCTAAATTTTAGACCATCAAATTTGAATTAACAAAAAAATAACCACAGGTGGGTCTAATTGTTCATTAACAGGCATTTTGACTGTAAAAGGGTATTACTTAACAAAGGGGGTGTACTCATTTATGCTGCGCACTGTAGGTGGATGCAATATTGCAGTCAAAGTCAACAGGGATAACTCACTGTAGCCTGACAGAGTGAAACGGGGAGTCCATAACTCAAGATTGAAATAACGTTATTGTTAAGAGAGAAGACGTATTTGTCAATATGTAATTTTCCTTTCATTTGCTGAAGATTAAATTCATATTCCTTAATATTCTTCTCTATGAATATATGGGTAGTTGGTGATGGAGATGGGTGGAGATGAGGAAAGGGGAGAGGAAGGTGGACAACAGATGGGAGAGAACCCTCAGGATGAGAGGCAGAAGAAGAAGAGAAGAAGAAATTTTACAGTGTTTACAGTAGATGTTAACTCTTTATGCATACTTTGCATGTTAATATAATAATAATCCCACAGGGTGTATAAAAGGTCAACAGTAAAACAATTATTATATAAATAACATTTATGAAGTGCAATTCCTGGAGGTGAAAGCTTACGGTCTGCTAAAAAGGATCCCACTGAATACTGACACAAATAGAGCCAACATTTTGGAAAATAAATATACATGGGTATCCTGTACCAAAAAAGTGAAGTTTTCCTCTTTAAAAATCTGTTGGGTAATAGTCGTAGTTGTTGTAGTCAAAACCACCTAAAAAGTCCAGGTCATGCTTAAGACCAGAGAGAATTAAGCCTATGCCTGCCCTAGGATATGACTGACATAGTATATGATTGACATAGTATATGATATGGCCAAACCAGTTCCACAAAAAGATGGCAGATGTATTTAAGAATGTAATACTCAGTGTGGGAAAGACTTGACACAGCAGTTTGTCAGCACATGCCCTGTCTCTCTAACAAGGTTTACTCTGCACGTCCTGGTGTTTCCGCTTCTGTCCTGCATCAAGCTTCTCACTGATGATTGTGAATGAAGCCCAGGATCTGGGTCTGTTGATGGACAACTGAATAACAAGACGTTTCAAAATCCATCTTTAGTTTAAATATTTAATGTTTTGTGAAAAATTGTTTGTGAATAAATATCATGTAGTTGTTGTAGTTGACCAGACTGACAGAACATAATATTAAAAAATCAGTTTAATTAAATCAAAGTATATTTCTGGTTATCAAATGTTAAATAACATTTGCACACTATTAGCACTGATAGCTGTAGTCATTGTTATTCATTAGTGAATATAAACTTACAGCAATATGTTGGAAATAAGTTGAGAAGTTGCTAACAGATAAATGGCTGAAGCTATAATGCTAGCTAACAGTAACCAAACTTAGTATAAGTGTCTTGTCTTTAAATTCATGATCCTGCCAACCAACAGTACTGACTTGCTGTTATGACATATTAAGACAGAACGTACGTAGCTTATGTAGTAAATATGTAGTGAATGTGCAACCTCTGCCATTCAAGTTCACTCTTGCTTGTGTGTTCACTCTGTACAACAGATGCACGCACCGGGGAAAATGTGGAGGCTCAGTAGGTGAGCTGACAGCCCAAATGGTCTGACTAATGATTTTTCTCCTACGTCCTATCCTAGCCCCTCTCTCTTTCTCTCAGGGTAAATCAGCTGTTTGCCATACTTAGGTTAAAGCTGATCCTGTTAAGCTGTTTACATGCACCTTTAAAAGCCGACAACCGAGCACTACAGTCACTAAACCTGTGAACATCTGTGAATATATGTGAACTTGTGTTGAACCAGTCTCAACAGTCCAGTACTATGAAGTGAAAACTGTTTAACTGAGATGCGTCTCTAATAAAGGGAAAATTGAGTAATGAACTATATGGTTAAATTTGTCACAATGAAGAGGACTAACGTTTCTGTAATTACTTTAGCTTTTAGAATTACTTTTGGCATTTACACTAGAAAGTATGTTACATGCACACATGATGGGCATATGAAACATATAATGCTGTCATGTAATAAAATGTCACACACATGTTTTATTATTAAATGTGCACCACACTCTATATTACAGCCTGATATGACAATTTAATGGCAAAGAACTGTGGCAAAAGCTGAGAGACAAGACATTTAAGTGCTCTATCACATACAGTAAGTATGTGCTACACACTAGGCAGATTTCACAAAGGATTATGTCAAAGACCCTAACTCACGCTATTTTTGAGGGATTAATTTTGTATGAATGTTTAACTTATCAGCCTCTTATAGTGTCAACAAATGTAAGCCAGAACAATTTCCTGTACTGACACTGCCTTGACTCTAGACCCTATGTACAGTATAGCAACGTGTTCTAACAACTTTAAACTAACAACTCCTAAACTTTACATTACTATGTAACTAAACTGAAAATTCAATTACAATTTTGTAGGGAACATAATCAGAGGGCTGATTATGCTCTGATGCAACATATTTTTTGAATGAATGAAGAGCTACATTTATTAACAAAAGCAGAGTCACAAGGAGGTGGTAGGAGTGTCTGGCAGACATACAAAATACAGAACTGTCACACCCACGTACTTGTCTAGTTTAAGCAAGAAAAGTACTTTAGTTAAAGGTAAATAAAGACATTGTGTGTGAAGCTAAATGTTTCTTTATTAAGCCAGACCACAGTCTTTCCCTAACCTTAACAAAGTGCTATGACCCCTTAAGTATGTATAACTATAAAAAACTGATTACACTGTAGTCAAATCAACTGTGTGCCATATTTCAAGATCTGATATGTTGGTGGGAAAAAACATGTCTGTAAACATTTTATTATTATGTTCAATATCAATGTATTTATGACGTACTATTTATGTTAATTATCACTTGCATAAAACATAGTCGTTGTATTTTTCCTACACAAAAATATTTGTGTTTGCAGCTTAGTTAGAATAGAAAGGTAATTTTAGTAGACAGGGTTGGCTTTTCTGATACATATGTCTTATCAATAACCTAATAATAATAATAATCTTAGAAAATCTAAAAATAAAAGAAAATAATCTTAATAAAAATTAATTCTGCTCAGATTCTAACAACAGTAGTTAAAAAGTAATGCAAGAGAGGTTCATTTAGCAAAGCCTACCCGATTTCACACTTGTAAAATCGGAAAGCAGTCAATACAAGGAGAATATTTGGCCAGCTTTTAATAATCTAAACCAAGTTAGTGGCTGTTAGGCTGTAAGCACATGTAGGTGAAATGTTAGTGCCAACACTGCAACATGCTAATAAACAATCCTAGTTAAGCAGGTATACTGTCTGTCTGTCATTAGTTTTGCAGTTATTTGGTCATAGTCCAGAGTATTTGACTTTTTGATCTGTTGTTCTAATGGGGGGACTAAATGAAAAGTTATTAAAGTTGTGTGTACCAAGCATCATGGTCATTCAAGAGATATTAAAAACTACAAATGTTACTCTTGAAGTGACACTAGAGGGAAAAGTCATTACAATTCATATTTTGTGCATCATGGATACCTCAACCAAATAACTCTTTTTTTTTTGTTCTTTCATTCTGGACATCGTCATTACAAGAGCCAAGAGCTATGCTGCTAATATAGTTAAAAACTTGTAATTATGAGAAAGTTAGCATGACTGGAACTTGTTTTCTGTCTTTCTAAGTAAAAGTACTGAGCTTTGTATTGGTTGATCTGAGGTCACTTGATTAGACCTGTAATTATATTAATTATGAACTGATTTGATTAGTGTATTGATGCTGCAAGGATCTCATTAGTGTTGCTCATTTAATTACTCCTGGTAAGAATGTTAAATATTACAGTGTGTCCTGAAAATCATTACTTTTTCATTACGTTACATCACTTGTTACATAAATGGTACAAATGAAACTTTTGGGTATTTGAGTTCAGAGATTATACTGAATAGCAATGGAAATCAAAGAATATTAGTAGGGATGTTCGATATTGGCTTTTTTACTGATATCTGATATACCGATATAGTCTAACTCTTAATTTCCGATACCAATATATGCGGGGTCCCCCCTCATAAAAAAAAAGAAAAGAAAAACAAAATCATTTTAGGTAACTAACATCACATATCTCCTATCATGCATACTTAAACTTTAAACATTATCTGTGCAAAATAT
>JAUBNQ010000005.1:16057534-16073458 GCA_032353495.1 Ctenopoma kingsleyae | reverse complement strand
GTTGTATTATCCTCACTAATCTTCCAGTGCATTTTCCTCTTCTGTCTGGAGTTTTAAAAAATGTGTATTTATTATTTAATTTATCCCATAATGAATTTGCCGTTTCAGAAAAGACAATGTCTCTGCTTGTTACTCCTAGTGTGCTGACAGCTTTATCGAAGTAATCTAATAAGTACCTTATTGCAATGGATTTTCCTCCCCATAAAGCTACACCATGTAGTAATTGAGTAAAGCAGAGCTGCCAAACTGGGAGTCAAGAGTGACCGACAGATACAAAGACCAATTTACAATAGTTCATGAATGTTTTTACCTTCCATGTCAAGCAGACATAGATAGAGTTTGTGTGTGTTTGTAGGTAGATATACTTTGTATTTAAATTTTAGTTTAACACTGACAATTGACAATTCTGCAAACTGATCTGTGATCAGTTAGAGGTCAAGTGGATCAATAGCTGAGATTTCCCAGCAGGCCTCAGCACATAATCCAGCCAAACACACTGGCATCAGATTGTGTTACGCTCTGTGGCCGAAAAGGGTAAACCCAATACAGAATTATATTTGCGTAAAACTACATTTCTCATTTTGGGAACATTTCAAATTCCTGTCAAAAAATATGACATGATGTATTGCTACATTTAGCTATTACTGTATATGGTCTTATTTTCCCCTAGGTTTTTCAATACATCTGCAGTGCTTTTTCCTTTTCTGCCAATCTTTCACAACATCCATTCTGTCAGTATTTGGAAATGACAACTGCATTTTCTACTGACAGTGAATCTGTATGCTTTGTTGTACATATTACAACAGAATGAAATGAGCAATGTGAGTATAAACATGTAAATGGAGTCCATGTTTGTCACCAGTGTTGCTATTGCTCTGAGTAATACCTGTTACCATGGTGATGCTTAGTAAAGACCAAAGATGGTGCATCCTGCAGATTAACAAAAAAAAATATCACTAAAATGACCAAGTTAAACAACAGAACTTGCTTTCATTTTTGATGAATTCATAGGTATTAAGGGCGATTCTATAAACGTGTAGTATTTTGACCAATTAATCTATCCATCCTTTGTGAATGGAGCATGTGACTTCTTTGTTGTTCTCTATGTACTGTACTTGTGACTATAGATATAGATATAAGACAGCTTGGATGTGGTCTGCCTCAACATATTGCAGTGCGAGCAGGATCTGACCTTATAGTGTTGAGATCTGGCAACCAGGCATGCTGTTTGAGGGTTTAATCTGCAGTAAAAACTTCAACTGCACTGCAAATGTGGTATATATTGTTTCATTTTGGCCATTTCAGAACATTACAGTCTGACAGGAGGGAAAATAATTATTTGATCCCAGTCTCTAATTTCTAATTAAAATCCATCAATCAATCAATTACAGATCGTTGTGTGTATAAAGCACACCTGTCCACAGAATTTATTTCTTCCATTCTAACCTCTCCACCACCATGAGGAAGACCAAAGAGCTGTTAAAGAATGTCAGGGACAAAACTGTAGACCTGCACAAGGCTGGAATGGGCTACAAGACCATCATAAAGAAGCTTTGTGAGAAGGTGACAACTGTTGGTGCACAGATGCAACATCTTGTCTTATAGGGTGAGGGTGATTATTAGAAAAGTGAGGGATCAGCCCAAAACTACACAGGAGGAGCTTGTTAATTATCTGAAGGCAGTTGGGACCACAGTCACCAAGAACACCACTGGTAAAGCATGCGCATGGTTCCCCTGCTCAAGAAGCCCATCTTAAGTCTAAATTCACCCAATGTTCTCTGTGTGGATGAGGTATGAGTACACTGTTACAACTTCTGAGTATGTGAGTGTTTGTGTCAATTTGCGGTTGATGTAAAGAGCTTTACACGCATACGCCACTATGGGCGCCAACTGCCTGTCACCTAACTTTCTCTTCAACTCTCGTTACATGTTCCTGCATTGTTCATGGTTTGTAGTTCTGTGGCTAATGGACTCACTGACATATAAAACTTGGATACAGCAGACTCTGGAATACCCAGAATACACTGACTGGAAACATACATTAATAGCAGTAGGATCTGATTTCATGCCTTTTGACAGCTTCTTTACTTAAATGCTGTGTACACTGTGTAGACGTTAGTTTTTCCTCACAGCTAGGGAAAATGTATTAAAGGATAAGTATTGTCAATTTTTAATCCTCTGAAATACCATCCATTGTCTTTTCAATGAATCTAACAGACATTGTTCTTTCAGGATAGAATACTGAAACCCATTAGAGTACTTGGTATGACATGAATAGTAAATTGTCGAGCATCATTAAACTGAAATATAAATTAACTCAAGTGCACAAGTAATATTTCTGTGTGTGTTGTGTTGTGTTGTGTGAATGTGTACGTGCATATGCATGTTGGTGGGTGGTAAAAGGGTACTTGAGGGGTAACAGCATTGAGACAGGTGGGGGGAACATCTGGAGCAAAGCTGGATGGGCTGATATGAGCCTGCATGTGGGTGACAGTGTGTTAAGTGGAATAGGGCTTGTGTTATTTGTGTGTGTGTGTGTGTGTGTGTGTGTGTGTGTGTGTGTTTGTAAGCAGATAGCCTAAATGTTATCTTGAAATGTACAGTATAGGACTCAAACAGGATTGAAACATGCTCATGCAAGTCTAAAACTAGACAAAGGGAATGCAATTACACATTAAAGACAAAAATTACACAGTGTTTATTTATTGTTTATTTATTTATTGACCTATGTTGAATATTTGTATGTGGCAAAAGCATTTGAACCAGTACCTTCCAGAATCATGCCCCCTTCTGGCAGCAATAACTTAAACTAACCATTTCTGATAACTGTTTATCAGCTCTACGTCTCTGCTTGGAGGGATTTTAGCCTGTCCCTCCTCACAGAACAGCTTCAACTGTTGGTTGGCTTCTTTCTTTTAGTTCTGTGCATAGCTTCTCTATAGGATTGTGGTCAGGACTTGGACTTGCTGATTCCAAAACATTAAATTTCTTTGGCGTCTGCCCTGGTTCAGACTCAGCCACCTCCATTTGGAATGGTTATGCAGGGATGTTATGTTTGGCCGTCACCAGACAGAACACTTTTACATTTCCAGCCAAGAAGTTCTGCTCAGATTTTTTACACATTTTGCTTTTGGTGTGATCTTTATTGGTCAAACACTTCTGGAGATGGTAAGAATGGTGTTGAATTGTCTCCATTTGTACATGATCTGTCTGTCAGCTGAATAGTGGACTCCAAAGTCTTTAGAAATTCCTTTGTAACCCTGCTGGTGAGCAACAACAATTCTTCTTCTAAGGTCTTCAGAATCTGGTTTGTTCAAGCCATAACACACTTGACAGACTTTCCAAAATGTACACTGACAACACAGCCTCTATAGTTTTTCAAAATATAGAGGCTGTTCATAATTTTGATAGATTAGAATACTGAAGGCAACCTACTGTAACTTTAAGTAACTCACACCCCTGTCCAGTTGAAGATAAGTGCCCATATTACTTATCATTGTCTAGTCTTTGATCACTTACATGACCTCATTGTCTAGATGGCTTTAGCTATTACATTGGTGTGCTTCTTCTGGGGCATCATACTGACACAGGCAGACGCTCCTGTTACATTCAACTTTTCAATTTGTTTGAGGTAACTAAAAAGATGGTCTTTGAAGCATGTAGGTGTCACCACCGACCTAGACGCCGTACTCAGTGAATCTAATTATCCAAGTACTGACAGTGAATTGATGAACCATAGAGTGGGGGGCTTGGAGTGCATCTGTACCACTATTGGTCACACAGGGGTGCAGCTGTGCCACTGGTGCAGAATGAGCACATGCTTTGGGATTTTGTGTGAGTGCTTGCCTAACACCTAAAGGTCTGTGCAGAGCGTGGCGGAGCATGACAGACAGTAGAGGAGCATAGTGAAGCAGGTAGACTGAGGGCTGATCAGTGCTGTGTGGACTGAAGACTAGTGTCATGCTTGCGCTCACGTAAATTGCACTTACGCGAGCGTAAAGATGGCTCATTAAAACTTGAAAATTAAAATGATGGGTAATAATAGATTAAGAAGAATTTTTTATTAGCCTGTCTGTCAAAATGACGGACAACAAGAAAGTCTCAACAAGTAAGTCAACCTCCACTTGACACACCAGTGTGTCAGGCTGATCTTGACGTATAGGTGTATCAAGATCAGAAAGTAGTGACAATGCACCTACAGTATATTCCAACTGACAGCTCAACTACAGCTGAGCCAGCAGAAACAGAAGTCCTGGTAGATGACAGTTCAGAGGAAAGAACGTTTCATGTCTCCACTAACCATTTTCCTCAGTTCCTCCCTCCTTGTATCTTTTCCTTGCATCTCTCCACCCAGCTTTAGTGGAAGGGTCAAACACATGCAAGTAAAGGAAATGTGGATGGAATTGGAATCTACCCACAGATACAAACAAAGTCGTACGTGTGCCCCGTTTTCTGTGGGTCTTCATCATTTAATTGAATGATTCACTGCATCTCAGCTTAAGGATATAATAACAAATGACTCTCCACACATGCATAAGTGCACACAAATGCCCATCCACACATATGCATCGCTGGTACCTGCTGTATTTGTGCCAATTAAATGCAAAACTAATGATTCAGATCAGAGAGGCTAAGTTCAAAGACACAGAGGACATGGTGTATTTCTCCAGTGTAGCATTGTTCTCTGTCTTCCTTCTTCACAAACTTGTTTATTTTGCAACCCCCATTTTATATTTTTTTTTTCCTTTTTTAAAACATTTTCCTCCCATTCAGTATCACATTTCCTATTTTTCCCTGGCCCTGTTTTTTGCTCTCAGTGCCATCTCTTTCAGCCCTTCCTCATCTTCACTCCCTGTTCCTCTGTGTCGATTTCCCTTACATTTCCCCCATTTTTAACATTCTACTTGGAGACTTACCCTCTCTGTTTACTCTTCCATCTCTTCCTTCTACCACCATTTCCTCTGCTCTTCCAGATATTTGCAAAGCTCAGCAGAATGCCGTTGGCTGTCTGACCCATAATCCCCTTGTTTGGCATCTTGTTGCTGTTTTCATCATCGTCCCAAATCAATGTTTAATTATCCTTTGGCACACCCCCACCCCCACTAACTCCCCCTCTGGCACTCTCTTTCCCTTCATCATTTGGCCAATACTGTCCTTCCCTTGCTTTCCCTCCACCCAGCCTTCAGATGTCCATGGATGGAGGGAAGAGTAATTACAAATTAGACACATCACATACAGTGAGAGAGGGAGAGTGAGGGAACGGGAAGGCAAAAAGCAGTAAATGAGAGGAGAAGTCAGTGCAAAGGAAGAGAGGAGAGGATGGAAGGAAAGAGGCAGCGGGATAAAGGAAGAGGCTGTGGGGCAGGAGGGGGAGGAGTAGAGCAAAGAACAGCTATGAGGATGAGAAGAAGGCGAAAGAGGGAATTTGGACGGTAATTAGGGATGAGAGATGCAAGCCAGTGGAGGGATTGCATCCCACAACGCTCAATGAAATATGAGTAAACAAACTATTCATTAATGATTGAGTTTCCATCATGTGCTTGCACAAGCTTAATATTCATGCATGGTTGATATGTTTTAAGCTGCCCAAGAGCGTTTGACCAACAGTGGGAAGTTGTGAGAGACTATGACATTTTAACAAAGTTCATAATGCGGAATATCATCACTTAGTTAATTTATTGAATCATTACAACTCCTCATATCATTCCATTAGTCCAAGGAAGTTTCCAGGCCATTAACAAAAATTAATAACACAAGTTTTTAATGCAGGCATAAAATGGCACAAGCGTGTTCTCAGTTCTCTGATGGAGATGTGAGCTCAGGGTTGTGCATGATCCAAGTGAGGAAAACTGTGTTGACATTTAAAAACCCCTGCTGTTAACCTACAAAGTGCACATTGTTGTTGTGACTGAGAACGCAGCTCAATAAAATATTTAATTTGCACATTGCTTTTGTATGAAGCTCCACACCTTTCACTTGAGCTTGCTTCCAGACTCCAAATATGAACATGTAGGTCAGCTAAAATTTAAACACTAATTCTACAGTTCTGTACATATGAGACATTTGTCTTTAAAACAGTTGTTGTTGTTAGGACCAGGGTGTGTTTCTTTTTTCCCCTTGCACTGATGGCTAGGCAACAGCCACCATATAATGCTGAACCAGAATTAAAGGACACAAATGGGGAGACAATTCATTTATGGAAAGTAAATATATATGTGTGTGGTAAATATATGACAAGCAGGCTATTTTCTTATTTTTTATTTTTCAATGAGATGTACAAAATAAACTTAACAGTTTAAGAACATCAAAGATCTATTTTAAACATTAAGTCTAATCTAAAAAAATCAGTGAATGCAATGCAGTCCAGTATAGTTCAACAGGAGGTCAGGATGAGATTACCAAAGTTTTAGGTGTTTTTGTCCAGCTGCTTTGTAACTGACTTGGAGTAGTGCTTGTTCATGTAAGACGTAGCAACTTTCATTATTATTCTGTTCCATTCTATTTCTTTTACTCTCTTGGGGTGTTAGTGACATTGATTGCTTCTCACTCCCCATCCTGATTGAAGTCTTATCCTGTTATCCTAAATCTCTAGGGGTGGGGTTGATAGTCAGTATCAATAGATTTTAGTGGTTATGTTTAGGATTAGGGACAGGATCCAGAGAATTAGTGGCAAATCAATTCAGTGTCATCAAAACTAAAACACACCAATACATGCAACTACTAGTATTTGTATTTGGGCAAGAAAGTAACAACAACCATGAAACGGTGTCTTTGCATTTCCTTAAAAATTTCTGTTTGTAGTTTATCCCATATCACAGTGAGACTGTACTTACCGAAGGACAAAAATAGTTATGAAAAGGTGTGTAGATTTGTTGTATCTTTTTATGTTAATATAGTGAATACTGAAAAAAATTGAAAATGAAAAATCTCACAATTCACGATAACATGAAAACTATTTGCCAGCTACCTTTCTTCCCTTAATAGCTATTTATAAGTACATTCTGAAACAAAAATGTTAATTTTCATCTGATTTTACATCCTAAAAATCTGTATAATCATTCCAACCTTGAACATTCCCTCCCCTGTACCTCTTTTGTCTAATACAAGTGCTTTCTCCTGCCAATTTAATGAATAAAAATTGTTAAAAAGCATTTTCACTGATGTTAAAATGCATGAACTTTTTCTTGTTTTTTTTCTTGTGCATGCACATGCAAGATTGAAGCAATCTGCTGTACTGTGTACTATACATATGTTTTATAAAGAACAAGGACTCAACATTTGATACCATAATGAGGAATGAGAAACATGTCTGCACGTCAGTGTGAAACATGATTACAGTAGATGCATTGATGTTTTGTTCTCTAGATGTGTTGGATATCATGGAAAGATCCCTTCTTTTCCTGTTTGTATAGATCTGAAACACAACTCTCTATCTACCTGACATTCTCTTGCTTGCTCCATTATTCATACCCTTGTCCCCTTATTTTTTTTTCTGTTGTCTTCTTTTATTTCCTTTTGTATCTCCCAACCCTTGAAGGGTCCTCAATGAAATACTGTGGCCTCTCTAAATCTCCTGTATTGTGACATAGGTACATGTCTATCAAACTGTACATGCTGTTACACTGATTTGCAATATTGACTGTTAGCAGCTATTGAGCCTGCATTGGGTATTTCCTCCTCACATTATCTCTCTCATTCTTATTCTGTTTTTCAACGTCTATGTATCTCCACTGAGAAAATACACCAACATGCATATATGTTCCAAAAATCCCTCTGTTTGTGTCAGGAAGCATCATTCCCATATGTGGTTAATCAAAATAATTAACAAACGAACACCTAGCTTAATATGAATATTGGTTACGTATTTCTGAATAATTACTGTACAGTATTACAGAGGATTAATGAGTTATTTATAACGTCTGCCTAAGCTATGGCTTCATGGAGATTAAGATTGCCACAGGCGATGAGATGTTTCTACTAACAGGAGCTTGTACGCTCATACATGAATATGTTTAAACGAAAGTTTATAGTTGCTGAAGAGATTGTACATCATGTCTTTGATAAAAATGTATCAGCTGTTCATGATGACAGTAGCTCATATGTCAGCATGTTGAAGTGATACTAAAGCAAATTCATTGAGCAGTTCCTTTGTGGTACCTCATGCTTAATTATCAACACTTTCTGTTCATAAAATGTACCTTTCTTCACTCTCCCATGGCTATAAAGTTGAATCACGACCTTGTTAATTTGTTAAATGTGCTGTGATAATTCCAAGATTCATTCTGCCCTTCACAGACATAAGTCATTATGCTCAAAATGTAGTTTAATATTCTTCCTATAAAACCCAGTCATTAAAATAGCTTACACACTCCACCCTGCAGATGTAAAGAAACACATTCTTTAACTTCAACTTTCCAGTAATGCTCAAAATGTATTTATAATTGGTGCTAACTCAAAGTCACGCCTGTCATTTATATGTGAAGTTTGAGCTCCATCCCCATAAACATTGTCTCTTTTTGGTCCAAATGACATGCAGCAGACAAATATAGCTTTCAGTGTAGTGCTCTTTGATCCTCGTTTACATAAACATTTTTTAAGCATTTAGTTTGTGCTCTTATCCAGAGCCACTTACACTAACTTCAAAGAGGTGCATACATTCATTTTCATTAAACTTGTATTCATTAAATTTTCATATTATTGAGATGCAAGGCACAGAGGGACAAAATGGAGCATAGGGAACAGTGTGAGGTGCAGAGGAAAGTATGAGGAGTGAGATGCAAGAAGTTGGAGGTTAGAGTTGGGGACAGATGAAAGAGGAGAGGTGGGTAGAGAGAGGAAAGTAACTAAGGAAAGCAAAAAGAAAACAGTGAAGGAGTATGGAAGGGCAAAGAGTAAGATGAAAAGGTGGGGAGAGAGGATGGGGAGACAGGTACAGGGAAAACAAAAGGTGGAAGGAAAGTTACAGATAAAAGAAAGAAGAAATAATAGTGGGAGGGAAGAAGAAGTGAACAATGCCTCATTAGGAGTGAGGACCCTGGCTCAGCTCCACACAGTCAACCTGCTGTCAGGGGTCCTACTGAACATGAACAAGACACAACTGACTCACAAAGCTCCTGAACACACAAGCGCCAGCTCCTTTTTATTCAGCCTGAGAGAAGAAGGTGGAACAAACTCAGATGAATAACTGATGAGAGACTAAAGCTCTGCACATAGACACACAGTTAAACACACACAAATTTGGAAGACACACGCACACAGTGCTGCCAGTGAGAAACAATGTAAAGTGAAACATCAGTTGCTGAGTTTTCGTTTTTACCTCAGCACTCAGATTTAAGTGTATCTCAGTGGTAACTGTATATCGCTGTCCTGTGTTTTAGTGGCACAGATACTTGTAGATATATGACTTTTTATTTGATTAGTGCTGGTAAAATAAAACATAAAATATTTTTGGATGTTTCGCTTGTTGAAAATGAATGAAGAGCCTGTCTGAATGTCTGTAAACAAAGGGGGTACAGTTCACTTCTGGGTGACCAAAGTTATCAGAACTGCCTGGTTGAGCTTGGAAAGATGCCCGGACAATTGGCTGTCGGGGGTTCTAACAACCCCTTTGTGTCTGAAAATAGGTTAGATTTGTTTTGTGTTTCTTTTAAGAAGTATACAACAATGTGTTGTTTTTTTTTGTTTGTTTTGTTTTTGTTTTTTGTATCAGGATAAATAACTGAAGTGACAGTGATGCCAAGTTAGGGTCAGAGTTAGCTTTCACAAAGAGGAAAAGAAGCTGCCAGCAAGCAAATAAAGTGCATGCAGTATTTGTGTTTCAGTCTGATTGGATTGCTTTACTCTCTAATATGAATACGGTTCCTCCAAATGTGTCACCATGAAGGAAGCTGATGGGATTCCCTCTCTGTCTGAGACTAAACCTAAAATGATAAAAACCACTATTTTAAAAAATCAGAACAACGGGTTTAGGGAAAGTGTAGATTTGAACTAAAATTATGACTATGTAGAATTTTGTTGTCATGGTTATAGTGTTAAACATAGAACAACATCCACCCTACGGAGACTTCACCTTACTTTGCTCCTATCACATTATTGATAGTGTCACTCTGACACAGTAGTTTGCCTCATTAGTCGTCAAAGTTTATTTTTTTCCTAGTTTACAATCATAAAATAGTCTTCATGTCAGATGAAAATGATTTTGATTATGCTGTTTTAAAGCTAAGTGTTTTATGCCTCTTTCGTGTCCTGAGCTAATCGCACATGGGCACTGAGCAATCACTCTTAATTGTTGAAAACGGCGTCCCATCATTGCTAATAGGCCGATGTCTCAGTAGCAGTCTCTTTTAATTGGCCTATTTGAGTTTGGTATACTCTGCTGGGGTGTGTACTGTATATGTGTGTGTGAATGCACATATGAAATCATGCATGTCTATGTGTGGGATTTGTCATTGACTACTGAGGCTGGTAGTAATTATTCCTCTGTTGCTGTCTGTCATGCTCTAGTCCCCATCTCTCTGTCTGTGTTAATTTGTTCTTCCTTTGTAGCACACTCTCTCTTCTACTTTATTGTACTATTTACTTTTTCTCTTCTCTATACTGTAATTGTCTCTACCTCCACTCTCATCTCCCTCTAATATCCACCCATTTACTCAGCAAGATGTTGCGTTAATGACCAGCTCTTAAATAATCGCACACACTCACACAGTTATAGATGACCACGATTCTAAACTCTCTCACAGAATCTCTCATAGACACCCACGGAAAGGTGTGAGCTGGTATTATGAGGTTCATAAACAAGGAGATGAAGAGAGCAAGGACAGAGAAATGGTGAGACTGGAAGGGATAGAGAGAGACATTAAAGTCTAAAGAGTGAATAATCACAGCTTACAGTATCAGCTACTTCCTGCACTGCAAGGTTTAGATGCTATGCAAATGCAAATGAAAACACAATGCAATCATATAAAACTCTATTTGATTGGAAATAATATAAAGACAACATATCAAATGTTGAAACAGAGAACACGTTTTGGAGCATTATGAAGCAAGAAACAAACATTTTCAACTCTGATACTGTATGTTCTCCTTGTACAATCTTCAATCAGATCAGAACCCAATGAATACTCTTTTTATTTCCATTTTACACAGTGTCCCAACTCTTTAGGAACTCTCATAATTCAAATTTACATATAAATTATTACATTATACATTATTACATTATAATTATACTATAGTTATATTAGTATAAGTGCTCTGTTTTTTGCACATTGATATTATGATGGCTGGTATGTTTATTATTTATGTAAAGGCTGTATTATCTTTTCTATATGTATTACATGTGTGTTTATAAGAGTATTTGATATTGTCTGTTTGGATATTTTATGATTTAAATTGTAACACCTAGTTTTGCCCTAAACAGTCAAAAACACTGGAAACAAAGTGATTTTGGTTGGGATTATGTACAGAGATGTCTGGGTTAGGTTTAGACATTAAACAAACATAGGGTTAGTAAAAATGTAACTTTTGGAGTAAAAATGATTGCTTTCTTTAACATGACATTGATCACATGATGTGTTACAATAACAGCAACAAATTGTTGTTTTATACTGGACTCGAACTCTGGTCTCTTCTGGTAAAGTCCTAAGCTTTGTTGGGCCACTCATCCATCCCAACCTTCTCCCAACAAACTTTGAGAGTACAAATAGTTGGTACCTATGTAATGGTCACTGCAGACATTAGACTTTCTCAAATGGCAATATGTCTGTACTAGTCTTTTTTATCTGCTGTTAAAAACAACCTATAAAGTCACATTTTACTAGAGGACAGTCTCAAAAGTAACCAGGCTAGCTCAGTGAAGAACTTCAATATTAATGTTTTTTTTTTTTTCCTGCTTGCAGTGTTCAGCCAGCCATTAAAGTGAGCCCACTTTTTCTCTTTTATTTTTCATTTTTACATGACACTATTTCTGCTTTTTAACTGTCTATTTGCCTAGTGTTTCTCTGTGCAGCTCACCTCTTCTACATTTTGCAGTAGTTCTCTTTTTTTGTATTTTCTGCTCTACTTTATGCATATTTTCCCTCTAATGCATACTAACATGAAGTTAATACCTTTGAATTCATTATTTTTAATGGATGCATATGTTTAATGCATCCATTAAACATAATGGCAGAACGGGAGCGAATAATCCATAAAAACTCATATAAAAACTTCATATTTTACCAGTATGGGGTTGTATTTGAACACTTTTATACAGTAACAGCAATAGTCCCAAAAAGTGTGTGTGTGTGTGTGTGTGTTATTGAAGGCATCAGACCAATTTAGTTCCTTAGCTTATCACAAACTACAGTAGTTGCCTATCTAAACATATTGTGCATTAGCTTATGAGCAGGCTGAGAATACAAGGAACTGTGCATTTAATTAAAGGATGAAAACAAATCATTATCAGAACTAGAATTATGCAGTTTCCATTTACCACCAGCACTACATTAAAACTGAAGGACTTAGCAGGCCTGGATTTTCTACTTGACAGTATTGAACTGAAAACATGCTTTTCCTGAGCCCCTAGAACCTCCAGTGTGTATCAAGTACAACTTGTCATTGAAGTCAAAGTCTATCCCAGCCCTTACAAGACTCTTAAGCCATTAACAAGCATCAGCTTCTGCCCCACTCTCTCCCCCTATGGCCCACTTAGATGGATGTAAAATTAGGCTCTAATCCGCCAGCTGAACTAAATACATGCTCCCCAGTGTCAACACTGCTCATTCCATAATATTTCATCTCTCTCTCTCTCTCACTCTTACTTCCATATTTATGTTCTCTCTTTTTCACTATCCTAAACCACTTCTCTTTTAATTTTCTTGCCTCTTCTTTTTTGGGATTTTATATATGATAGATGTTGTAACTTTAATACATGACCCCACTGTGGGCACTGCACTTTAAATACATTTAATCTTATCTTGCCATTGTATCTATTTCTCTCTTTTGCCTCCTTTCTCTCTATTTGTGGTTGATGAGCCATAGGTCGTTTGCGGATCAATATTTTTGATAAATTGAAGAAATGTGGCAGTGGCTCATGAAAATCTTAACCAATTGAAGCTGGTTTAGGAGATAACTAGTTAGGTGTCTGCTTTTGTGTGTGTGCATATACAGTAGGTGACAAAATTAATAACAGACAACATGATGAGAAACCGACAGGCCTTGTTGTTTGTTGTTAGCTCTGATACATTATATATTCCCAGTGCACTGAGATGCCCTGTAGTCCCTGTCCAGCCATACAGAAAGGCTGTCTAGTTATTCTTTATTCACATTACTTTTATTACAGTTATTTATTGGCATTATTTATCATTATTGCGTCACAGTTGCACGTTCAAGTCACCAAATTATAAAAGATGAGATGTGATTTATAAAAAAAACACCAGTGCCTTTCCGTCTGCTACCTTATTTGTATGCAACTCCCATTTTGTTGTTCAATCTCTTGCATTTCAAGGTCACAAAAATAGCAACATGTTCTACTGCTGCTTGTGTCAGTTTGTGAAAAAAGATCCCACAAAGTGAATTGGACATGCAGAGGGAGACAGTGACAAGCAGACAGAGAAAACACAGACAACTGTCTCAGTGTTATTTAAAATAATGCTATTTAATGCGGTTGCAATTAATCTGTTGTATCACAAAATTTTATCAGAATAAACAAATTTATAAGGAGATTAGAAAAAATGTCCTTTGGGGGTAATATATTGTTTTTAATCTTCTTCAAATACCACAATCAAACTTGTATGGAACATGTTCACATGGTAATATAGGAGAGTTTATTCTATGTGAAATGGAATTAGAGAGGACAATTCAGAACAAATGCAATGAGTTTCTTGCCTACTAGTTGTATTACATGAACCCAGAATAAATATATCAAATTGTGAGCATTATAGATCCAGGTTTCTGACCAAACAGACAAGCATGTTGACTTCATCTGGTTTAAGGTGGGTGGAAAATGGGTCAGAATATTCATTGTCTCACTGAGGCAGCTGTGTCCCCATTATTTCTATACATATCTGGACATGAGCAGTTTACTGGTGTATTTTTCTTTTGTCTTTTGGAAATGATTTTGTAATACAAATTTTAGAAATAATATATGATTTCACGAGATAGAAAACACTGATTGTAACTAATTGGTCACACCTTCACTGTGATAACACTGATACTTAAACACTATCACCATTTAAAAATGTAAAGTGATAGTCATTCAATGCGTTCACTGCAACAATGTACTCTAAGTGACTCATGGGAAGGCCAACGGGAAGCACAGCAGGACAGCTTTTAAAGTAAACATGTCATGACGAGCATAATTTATACAGAATATCCAAGATAATATGCAATACCACAAGTGTGGATTTAATGGCAAAGAAATAAGCCTTTAAATATACATTTTACAAGCACAAGCTCAACAGACTGCACAGTATATGTAACAGAAGGTATCTCAGTTATGTTATTACAGAAACTTCTGCAAGTAAAGCAAATACACTATCTAACACTGTTGTAATTTGTAACACTCATGTAATTTGATTAGATTAATTTGAGTTATATTGTAAATATTTATAGTAACAGTTAAAAATAAATCTTAGCAACATTATCGTGTATGGAATATATGAATTCATAGCTACCATTACAGGAACAGTGTCTGACTTCAAGAGGCTGTTATATTATAACAGGCTGATATATCAACACTGATGTGATCAGAACTTCAGTTACCTAAACAGCTTATCTGTACAGCTCGTCTATTATAAGCTAAATAAAGGGCTTGTTAAAGAGGGAAGAACATCACTCAGCTGCTTTATTGCCTAAGTGAACTCCCCGACTGTTGAGCCAGACTCACTCATCTTCAGTCAGACAGTTTGGAGGTCTTTCTCTGCCTCTATTCTGCCTTCTATTCCATCATCCCAAATCCTCTTAAAACCTGTATGTCTAAGACCTGTGTCTCTATAAAATATTAAAACAGACCATGAGAACAAGTTTCCCTGTCTCTGTCTCTTTCCCTGCATTTGTAAGCACAAAAACGCCATTTAGAAGTTTAAAAAAAAACAAAAAAACAAGTGTCCTGATAAGACATGATCATTATGAAAAGTCTCCCATCACAATACCGCTCTCTCCCACAATATTGTTGTATTTGCACACAAAGGAGCAGACAAAGAAGCACTCTTGAATTTAGAATGAAGCAATAAATGACAGAGGTGAAAGACAGTGGGGACGCCTTTGTGTTGCTCCCATTAGCTAAATCTGATGCAAAAACTACTTACTGTTTAAATATAAGAAGTGTGTAAATTGTTAAATGGAGCAAATGTTTTCTAACTGTAATCATCTTAAAGCTTTGCTCATGTTCTCATGGGGATATATAAAAACTTTCCATTTTTATACAGGCACATCAAATATTTGACTTGTTCTGATTTATTACATCCAACATGATACAGTCAACTGAATTATTGTACATTAAACTCCCTTTCACTAAAAGTTAACAATCTTTCACATTCATCGCCTCTTTCAGCTCTAATTTTCTTTTCTGTGTTTGGCCGTGGTACAAATTGAACTGAAGAACAGATGAGACAAAGAGTTATAGGGCTAGATGTTCTGTTTATAATTCGATACAGGCAGAATGACAGCGATGTCAACAGATAAGCCCGACTACACATGATAATCCAGTGCAAATGCTGATTACTTGGGGTTTACTTTGTAGTACTTTCAGAAATATAAGTGCTTGTCTTACTTTACTGATAAACAATGGTAACTAACAGTTGCTAAGGAATCCCACAGCTCAATTTACAACCACATGCAACCTTCACACACACAGATTCAGCTTGTGTGGTGTTTCATTTATAACTATATAATTTAGATTTGCAGATACATCCACATTCATGCCTTAGTGATAATACATATACTGTG
>JAUBNQ010000005.1:16015164-16025469 GCA_032353495.1 Ctenopoma kingsleyae | reverse complement strand
CCAAAATCTCCTTCTTCACATCCATCCATCTCTCTCCTTGTTGTTCCGGATTTGTTCCCGCTGTCGGCACTAACCTCTTGAGACTGTCACAAGGCTAATGACGGAGTTCAGTTTGGAGAGGCAGAGGAATTTCTTTTAAAATGATATTATAATACGGGAGGACGGCGGGAAAGAGGGGTAAAATACGGTAGTTTCCCAGCCAAAGCGGGAGACTTGACAGCTATGTTCCTGGAGATTGCGCAGCCTCTTCAAAATTGGCTTCATTTTGTCAAATTATGTCTGACAAAAATTAAATAAATGTATTTTCTTATGACTTACAATATAAATTTAAATGATTCAGTATTGAGTTTGAAATTCCAAGATTGATTTTGTTTTTTAGAAAACACCTTCTGTTCACCAAACTTTGCACTCTGCACTGTATTGTAAAAGAATACATAAACCAAACAATTTATAGCATCTCACAAAACCAAGGCTTTTCCAAAGTTACATTCCTGTGCAACCACAAATATGTTTTTACGAAACTTTATCAATAGATGGAATATGTAAGTTTTAGACAGAGAAATTCATTTCATCCACATTTTTTAGAATCTTTTAAATGCTGAACATCTGGCATCATAAAAATCATCAGAGTATGTTACTTAAGTACAGTAACATTTCTCATGTTTGTGGAGCTACATGGGAAAATAACTTGTTTACATCATGATCCTTTTGCAGGGAAATAAATTCTGGACTTTCTGTCTCTCAATCATAAAAGTGAATGAAGGTTGCTAGAAGCTCCACACCTTAACAATGACTGAATGATACATACCGTTTACTACTCCCTGACACTGTTCATTGTTCTTTCCTCCCCTTTATCCGAAGCCTAGTGTAGTGTAGTAGCTTATAATCTTGACTGAATTATGTCTAACTTCAGTACTTACAAATATAGGGAACATGAAGAGGCTATTTTCATTTTAATATGTGTGTACTAGGCTCTGTAAAACGTTTAACATTTTTTGGAAATATATATCACTTTTACTGTTGACAGTTGACCGAAATGTCAAACTGTTATTCTAAATATGTTTACTGCTCTGGTGTGTAGAGGCAAAGTGAATGTTGATGTATTTGAGCATCCCCTAACCACAGGTAATGATCTGGTAATCATTGATTATATAAACCAAACTCGTGTTTTATACTGCACAATGTCTTTTAAACATTGCATTGTGAACTACATGGTGTTTTTTCACTTGATTTGACAGCTTCCATCTGTGGCCATTTTTCAGCAGCGCTCATATGTCCCTCCCAGCAACCATTTGGATTATTTCATTTTTGAAAGCTACTGTCAAACAGCAGAGTGAGAAATGCATAGACAGTTTTTTCTTCAACCTTAAAGCAGAGGAGATGCAGTGTGTGCTGCCTGTGTGTAGGGTCATTAAGCAGTATGCTGTTGGCACATCTGGTGGCTGATGTTGGCAGTGATATACCTAAACATGACCATGCATACAGATATGTACATGGTTCTATCAAACACACATACTGTACGGACAAATGCATTTACTTGCACAACACCAGTAAAAAGTTTGAACACACCTATTAATTCTAATATGTGAAATATTCCTATTCCTGTTTGCATTGCACTTAACTGCAGCTTTTCTCCTTAATATTATAAGGCTATAATGCTTGGTAACTCCAGCACCTCACAAATAACAGGTAAATGTTTTCAACTGACCATTGCTTGGTCCTAACATTAGTTAACAAGTTTTAGCTTGTGGTTGAATTTCTCTGCTAACAAGTGACATTGTAGTCTACCCGCATAACTGTTGAGATTCATATTCTAATAAGTTTGTGCATGATAGCAGGGAGATGTTTGTGCCAGATGTAATGAAATTCTTTGCAGGCTTTTCTGAGATATACCACTGACAAGAAAGGGACATACATAAGGTCACAGCTAACTTGACCCTTTGACCACCAAAGTATAGTCAGTTCATCCTTGACCCTAAGTGACAATTTGTGCCAAATTTGAAGAAATTCCCTCAAGGTGTTCCTGAGATAGCTCTTTTTCAAAAGAAGAATTGAATGAATATTAGGTGACTGTGAATGTCCTACAAAGCGTTATTTGCATATTGCATTCAAAAGAATGGGGTGGATGAACACCTTTGACCTCTGGCCACTAAAATGTAATCAGTTCATCACTGAGTGCAGGTTGACAGATAAGCCAAATTTGAAGGGACTCCCTAGAACATGACAAGATGAACAGTGCCTGAGGTAAGATGAAGGAGAGAAAAGGGAGAGAGAAAAAGTGGGAAGGAAGAGCGGTGGAAAGAAGTTATAGGAAGTGCAGAGAAAAAAAACAAGCGTGTATAGATAAACAGGTTTAGATGAAGAGATGGGGGTGGAGGGGTGGGATGGCAGTGAAAACATAGAAAAAGAAACATAGATTACAGCACCAGTAATGATCATATCATTCCAATATAGCTTCTTGAATGGAACCAAAAGTGAGAAGAGTGAAAGAGGAGAAGCTGTAAAAGATAAGCCTCTTTCAAAATAAGAGGACATAGAGGAAAAAGCGAAAAAGACAACGATTAAAAGGAGGAGACAGAGAAGAGGAGATGTGAAGATGACAGGCAAGAGTGAACGAATGGAAGAAAAAGATTTGAGTGAAAACGCAAGGAGAACAGTGAGTGGGATGTGTGGAGGATTACTCAGTGTGTATTGAGCTCCAGCTGCATTGTGCTGTGAAGTGTCTTTGGTCCCTCAGAAAGAAAACATGGTAGTATGAATAATAGATGACAACATATACACACAATGGATGTTTATTTTTGTGCTTGTTTGTTGTATGACTACTTTTTCCTTTTTAAATGGTTGAAAACAAGAACAACCAATGGAAGATATTGACATTGATGGCAGATGACGTGCTCAACTGAAAAAAAATGTTGTTACAACATCAACTGATTGAAATTCATAGAAGTTCAAGATGATTTTTGTGGAAGCATCTTGAGACTTCCCATTGATACATGTGCATCTGTGAGAATGATATAAACTTGCTGAGCATGTGTTAATGCTTTGGCATGAATGAGTATGAGTGAGTGGAATGATTCATGTATCAGTCATACTAAAAAGCTGACATTTAAGCCAGTCACTAATTGAAGAGCAGCATCTGAAAGTCACTGGAATACTAAACTACCCTAGTTAAAGAAAAAACATACAGCTTTGTGGGTACTGTTAACATTCAATCAGCATTAAAGTCTTTTTTTTTCTCGTCAAGGCAAAAAAGCTAAAAACTATAACAGTAGTTTTACATTTATCTCAGTATCATTGTTAAACATCATTTATGAGACCAATGCTTAAATTATGAAACACTGCTGAATTTAATAGTGATTTTTCTTTTTCTATCAGAGAACACTTTCACATCACATTCATACTGTTGAAACGGAAAAATATTTGAACTTTAGGTTCAGCACCCAAGAATAACCATTAAATGACTCTTTGATGCAAAAAAAAAAAAAAGGAGCAGAGATTATATTTATAACCATGCTAAAAATTAAACATGAAAGCAACCAAACTGGCTGGCATTTAATGATAATGTAGACTTATAAAAGTCCATGGCGCTGAAGAGCTTTGCTTGGGGTCTATTGCTATGTGGTGTACCGTTCCTTGGCTGAGTGCAGTGGGTGAAAGAGACTGTAGACCTGAATCAGGGTGTTCAGTTACAAGCCTGTTTCCTAAAAACTATGTTAGTATACAACTAAACTGCAATCCCAATTGCGTTTTTGTAGAGAATGTAATTGTTACGTTGTACTGAAATGTATTTTTGTGAATGAATAAGGCGCTACATTTATTAACGCGAAACAATTTGCAAGGAAGTAGTTGGGGTGGATGGAGGGTGCAGGTCTGACATGCTGGAGACCTGAGTTCAAAGTCCCCAGTGAGGTTGGGTTTAGGCAATAAAAGTACTGAGGTTAGAGAAAAGATTGTGTTTTGGTTTCATTTTTAATGCAGACATTGTGTGTGTGTGTGAAGCAACATTTTTTATCCATTAATAATAATAAGCTTTATTTATAGAGCACTTTTCAAAACTTGCGTTACAAAGTGCTTCACATACACACAAAATGCATAAAAATTAAATAAAATGATAAAATAAAATGAAAACAGTAGAAGCAGTGGAACAATAAAGCGTAAAATAAAAACAATAATACAGAAGACATGCCACATAAGGCAATAAAAGCTAAAAAAAAAAAAAAAAACAAGTCAGTAAATTAACTAAAATCAGGGAAGGCTTTCCGATAAAAGTATTGTTTTGAGAAGATCTAATATGCAGATCTAATATTCATGGGTAGGTCATTCCAGAGTTTAGGGGCTCTAACAGCAAAAGCTCTATCACCTCTAGTTTTAAGTCACACCTCAGGAACATGTAGAAGACCCCTATGAGAGGATCTCAGATTACATGTGGGCTCATAAGGTGCTAACAGGTCAGATAAATAACTTGGGGAAAGGCCATGAAGGACTTTAAAAGTCAGCAATAAAATCTTAAAATCAATCCTAAAATATACTGGGAGCCTGTGTAAGGAAGCTAAAACAGGTGTAAGATGATCACTTCTCCTTGATCTAGTTAGGAGTCTCGCCGCTGAATTCTGTACAATCTGGAGCCGGTAAATGGATTTTTGACTAAGAGAGGTAAAAAGACTGTTACAATAATCGAGGCGTGATAAGATGAAGACAGTCCAAAGTCTTTCCCTGATCCTAACCCACTGCTGTGATGCCTGATCCCAACCATAAAAACACTTTAATATCGCTGCACTCACACATCTGGATGTTGAAATGTAATGTCAAATATTTTAGCCGACAGAAAACCGGTTGTAGATCGGATAGTTTGGTCATCGAAAATATTTTGCCTCTGAACATTTCATTGATATGTTCAGTATCAATGTATTTGCGACTTGTCATTTACGTTAACTGTGAACATATGATCATTATGTTTACAGAAAACATAATCGAGTCGCAAATACGTTCAGTATTAAAACGTAATTGAACAGGGCTGGTTCAGTTAGGAAGGTGCTGCCAGGTTTACTGCTTTGTAAACAAGTGTCAAACCTATGACCCAAATGCGACCAGTCAAAGGACAGCAGTGCAGAGTTATGAACGGTGTTGTGATATATCCTTGTAGCTGAACAAAGATGACATGTGCTGCTGCATTTTGGACCATCTAAACAGGCTTGACTGTGCATGCTGATAAGCCTATTAGTAGAGTATTGCAATACTCGAGACAAGAGATGTGGCCGGGACAAGTATCATGCTCTTTTTTTTGTCCCTTTCTCCATTTTCTGCCACACACCAATTTCACCTGCATCTCATCAGAAGCACCAAAATGCACCAAATGTTTGATGCACCTGTTGCACCAAGATACAAAAGCAAAAAACTGAAAAAAAGAAAGAAATAAGGAAGCACTATTCAACAGTTAAACAAAAATATGAAGAAAAAATACCTTGAGATTATAATTTCTTAATTGAGTATAATATAACTTTTAACTATAAAATATAACTGTAGCGGCATCCTGCACTGTAGATTCCAGCAGTGGTCCAATTTACCAAGTACGTTGTGTTTATACTACTCACAATAGAAATGTTGCTGATTTTCTCATAATTCAGATCATGTGTAAAATGTATGCAGTGTGTGGTTGCACACTTTTAGTCTTTAAAATATTTAAAGCAAGTCTAACCTAATCTTAATGTGCTTCGAATGTTTTAATGTCTTATAATGACATAATGTAAAGTGCTGATGAAATCAATTACAGTGGAAGCATTCACACATTAGTTAACTAGGGAGTTTGAGCTTGCACCTTTCTATTTATGTCGCCAGCAGAAACTCATTTTCTTCTAAAGGCAGGAGAGAAAATGGCGCTATTGTTAAATTAGAATCATGTTCAGGTTTTAGCTTCAAATTGGCTTTTTAGCTGTTAATTGTCAGCTCTATACTGAAAACACTGCTGTAGCTTTTTATATTAGGGAGAATTAAATAATGGTGAGCTTTGACAGTGTTGTGAACAAAAGCTCTACAGTGCAATAATGGTTTACTGGTAGAAGTTCATGAAAATCATGGTGTCACAGGTTAAAGAAGAAAGTTTAGTATTGAAAGATAAGGTTTTGTTTTGAAATGTCAAACTGAACAAAGCCTGAAAGTTAATGTTGTAAATGTAGTGTTTTTGTTTATGTTAAATGCTGAATTTATAGCATGACCGTGCTGCAGTAAGGAAACCTGGAAACCACGGAGCCTTGTTTTTAAATACGCTTATATTGATGAATATCGTTTCGTTTGGTACTGTTGACTTTATACATTTACATTTCAAAATTGTGCATTAGCTGCTTTAAATTTTAAATAGTGCAAACTGGAACGCCACAGACACTGTTGCTCATACTGTATTTGTACCATATACACTGGGGAAAACAGTCTGACACAGGGATTTCCTAAACTTTAGCTCTGAACTCACACTAGTGTAATTTTATCCTTGTCCAGATACTGTAGGATTGAGCATCTTTTAATTAAACATCAGTGAATGTTTGACTATGATTAAGATATATATCATATGAAACTATGGTTTACATTTAATCTGGAGGCAGTATTCAGAGAATGCTTTCATGTTTCTTTGTCAGCCCAATTTATGCACAGATGGCAACAGGTGCAGGCAGTGGTTTAATCACTTGGACTAACATTGTCACTGTTTGTCTGAACTGTATAGATCTAGTTCAAGTGCAATGTGCAGGGCTGTCGTGCTGCCACAACATCACAATCTGGGAGTGACAGTTAGATTGAATTTGGCCAATTATAAGTAACAATGTCTAATTAATTGTTCTGTCATGAATCAATCATTAAATGGTGCTCCCTTCCACAACTGATAACTGACTGGCTCAGTTATCAGCCTTGATAGGCTACTGGTGAGAAAATTTAATACACCAGAATTGTGTGGTTTACATTTTAGCACGTTTGACATGTGTTTGTTGATTTCCAAACAAGTGTTTTGTCTGAGGCTAGTGAGGGGTTTGCATCTAGTGGTATGGCCTCTTTTTTTCTGCTCATGAAGTTGAATCTTTAGCAGGTGGTTCAGTGCAGACGGTTTCAATGGATAGACAAATATAGGTAAAGGCCAGTCCAAATGTTTTACTATCTCTCTAGATGGTTTATTTTGTTTTCTTAGTCTAATGATTGCCTTCTTCACCTTCATGGGCAACCATTTGGACCTCAAATTGAGAGTTCCAGTGAACAGCCACTAATTGTAAATGTAACACTCAGAACCACGTCTAGGCCATTTATCTGCTTGATTAGTCAGAGTAATGAGGGAACAGGCCACACCTGGCCATGCAACTGCTTGTCAGCCATTTGTTCCATCTTTATGGGTGTGTGTGTTTAAAAACAGCTATAATTCCTAAGTGGCTACTGCCACACTCGTCAAAGTGTGAATTAAAGCTGAAAGTCTCGACTTTTCTCGCATCTTGAGAGTCAAATTCAGTGTGGTGGTGTACAGAGACCAAATGCCATAAAACACATAAAAGCTGAAATTCTGAAGTTCCATCTTATGTTCATCATTTGATCGCAAACACAAATGTCTTCACTGTAGCAAACACAAATAAATTGGCCTTGCCATTCCAATACTTTTGGAGGCGACTAAATGGATAAAATTGCAATTTTTGCCTATGAATCTACATTTAGTAACCCAGACAAAAGAGACTAAAAATACTAAACTCTCTCATTGAGTGTTGATTGTTGGCATTTCTATCCATTTAAAAAGAAATCTTCAACACTATAAAATATGCACAGTGTGAAGGGGTCTTAATAGTCTATGAAACAAGGTGTAGATCAAAATGGGACAAATAGTCTGTGATGAGATAGACCTTTCCTCTCTGAGAATACAGTAAATGAGAAATAGTCCAATGTGTAACACACAATTGTTTAATTTCTAACATCATAAGTTCAGACTGCCATTGCAAATGCTGACTTCCTGTCCAGGCTGGTGTGCCAAGTTTTCACACTGGTGTTTAGGAGAGCTGATTTGAGTAACCTAATCGTTCAAATTGGCACCTCTGACCATTGTCACGTCTTTTGTTGGAATGCATTCATTTAGCTTCAACCACTTTTACAAACAGACTGCACCGTGTTGTGATCAGTTTTTCTACCCGTGAAGTTGCCAAGTCCTACACATGTTTGTGGACCATGTTTGCACCTGTTACATCATTAGAATTACATAGTTACGACAGGTATACATTTCTTTAATATTGTTTTGGTAGTCAATGCTCAGCTATTTACTATTGCTTGTGCCTCCCATTTCTATCAGTCTCATTTTCTAACAAATTCTGTCTACTTGTTCCCTGTAAATGTGACTTTATATGTTTATAATTTGTCCATTTAACTCAGTATCTTGTTTGCCATTTGGTGTTACAATTGTTGTCTATTTTTAACCAACTACATTTACGTATACACAGTTTCTGCCATCAGAATAATTGAGAACAGCTCCAGCATTCTTCCAAGAGGACTACTAACAATATGACAACTATTCATTTTAGTATTCTCACATTACACTACTAATGAGGCAAGCAGTGGAAGGATTGTTCAAGTTTAACAAGCAGGATGGTGGGCCAGCCAGTTGCCTTACATCACATTGTCTCCATAAATCTATAGTACCTTTGCAGAATGTGTGTAATCATTTATTTAAATGGGGGAATAGTCAGCCCATTTCATGTTGTTTTGCTGGTGTTGAGTGACTTTTCCAACATGGAATCTATGCCAAAAACAAATTCAATTATTACTGTTTTCCCTGATAAGAACACTGCAGATATGACATGAATCAGTCAGAATTTTAAGATTGGTTAAACAATGACGATGTGTTCTCACCAGAGAAAACAGCGGTCTGTCATGGTCCGTCCTTTGCAAATTACAATGGATGAAGTGCTTCTCGTAATTTGAAGTGTGAACTTCTGCTGATTTGTCCTGATCTGATCCACAAGGATACTATGTGTACTGACAAAGAAAACAGAATATGGAAAAAAAGGATGAAACAGGCTCCATAGCCTTATTTGGGGAGAAAACACACAACCACACACAAAAATGCTCACAGTGTTTTGCCAATGACACACAAAACACCAATGTTTGTCTGAAAAATAACATATTTCTTCCAGCTAAACATCTTTTTGCCTCTGGCTAAAATTATGGTATATCTGTAGCTGAACCCAGTTGAAATATTCAGATATTAATTTTAGAGTAAGTAAACCCCTTGCTCTGAGCTTAACTCAACCAACTACATAATTTTGAAAATTAGGTAAATAAACACGGGCATAAACAGAATTGAGCAGCGCCATTTATAAACGCTGTCTGGCCAAATTACTCTACATAAAAATTAACATTTAACACCAAATGACAAGAAAGAGAGAGGTAATCTTTGCTAATAATCTTCGCCATCACTATATTCAATCCACTATATTCAATCCACCAAATTCCTGACTCTCCAGTGTGAAACTTTACAATTTAAATACTTTGCACAGTTAGATTTGGACCTCAATCAATCAATCAATCACTCAATCAACAACACTATTAACCACCCATATACATAGGTTTTCAGATTTGGGGATTAGTTACTCTTAAAAACTTGTAGTCAAACGAGGTGGAACAGTTGCTAAGACCCTGTAGTGTAACACAAACTAATTTATTTTCTCTCTGTCTTTTTGTCAGACCCAGCGATCAGGAGGAAAGCCCTACGTCTGAAGTCAAGAAAGACAAATGGACCAATATAAGAGAAAGTCAAATCACATCAATCAACGCTCCATTTTCATCACATCTTCACTGTTATCACAATTATAACTGTCATCACTGACTAAGTTTACAGATAAAGAGCTCTACGCCGAAAGCGCGAAAAGTTTAACGTGAAGAAAAATATGACCATAAATTGACTGTACCATCTGCATCAATATCTTGGTTGTAGTCACCCATATTCTCTGTGTATCTTCATTGCCACCACAGAGTGTGTTTAAATGCACAAAGTATGATTGAAAACAGGTTGTATCTCACTTAATACTCTATTTTAAAGGATACTTATTCAGATATCCCTTATAAATCATTTTGACTTCATCATAGTTATTGTAAAGAGGATATGTGCTACGCAGGTGTCATGTCACACAGATACTTTCGATATGTGTGTACACATAATTGCACTCACTGCCGTTCCCCAGAGTTGTCATGATCATGATGATTGTAACAAAGTCCTGCAGAGACACAAGGTGGTAGAACAGCAAATGGAACCTCAAACATAACAACGCATACTCGACGAGGGGGGGGGGGGGGGGG
>JAUBNQ010000005.1:15991914-16014166 GCA_032353495.1 Ctenopoma kingsleyae | reverse complement strand
ACATTGTGTCAAAGTGTCATATCATCAGTGCTGTCCCATGAAAAGATATAATAAAATATTTCCAAAAATGTGAGGGGTGTACTCACTTTTGTGACATACTGTATGTAATCTATGATTCAGTGCGTTTACATGCGCTCAAGTAACCAGGCTTTCTTGAGTAAGCGAATTTCTTACCTGTCAAATAAACAGGAAACCGTTGGGGCAGGGGATTCGAGAAACCCGATTTCACCAGGTAGATTTTTCCCAGAGAACTCTGATTACTCAGCCATGTTTAAACATAACAAGGTTTCTAATCAGCTTTTTACAAGATCACATGTGCATGACAAAGGCTGCCAACACTCACCACTTTACTTCTTAAAGCAAATAAGTGCAGCTGGATAAAACGGAGATTTTTACACGGAGCGATACTGCCTCATTTTTTAAGTCGTCCCAAAACCCTTAAACTGAAACCAACGAGAAGTGCCCTGTAAATGTCTAAACAAGTCACATTTCACCTTGTATTTCTTAATTCAGACAGTTTGCGCTGTAAAGGACCATGACTGTCTGTGTGTCTCTCTTAGAGCACAGTTAGTGATCTCCCCCGACAAAGGGGGCAGGAAGCGGTCTCTTCTAACTCTGAACGGTTCTAATCTATGAACCATGATTCCAAAATAAGCCAAAGGTAGAGGAGAAATCAGATTACTCATCTGCTGCATGTAAACGCGAATTTCCAGTAATCAGTTTTGTTTAGTGCATGTAAACTCTTTCCCCGATTACCTGAGAAACCTGGTTACTTGAGTGCATGTAAACACAGTCATTATGATTCAAACCGAAACACAGCTACCCTGGAAATACAGTCTATTATCCCCTTATACTGTTTATAAAACCTTCACATAGAGCTCTGTTTGCACTCGGCAACAGTACCTTTTAAAGGGAGGTAATAGCTTGCTAAGTTTAAAGTCTTTATTCGTCTTATTTCTTTCTCCCAGTTGTTAATGCTTCCTGTGAACATAACCCAGATCTGTCTGCTTCCTCCCGTCCCTCCTCCTCTATTATCTCATGCCATCACTTCTCCTCCTCTCATCTATTCCCCTCAGTCCTGTGTACTTTTCTCCCTCCATCTCTCCTTTCATAACCTCCAATCCCCTCATCTCCCAGTCTCTCACCAGCTCTGTTTTTCCTCCTAACATTATATACCCAATCTGCTCTACACAACTCCATTCTCCTGCCCAGATCTACTCAATTCCACAGTTCTCTACTCCTTAGTTGTTGGATGACAGCCAGCACCAGATCAGCTCCTTACCATTTCTGTCTCCTCTTTCTCCTTTACTCTCATCACCACCTGTTAACTCTATTTTATCTTTGCTTTATAGATTTTTTT
This sequence comes from Ctenopoma kingsleyae, assembly GCA_032353495.1. Lineage (NCBI taxonomy): Eukaryota > Metazoa > Chordata > Actinopteri > Anabantiformes > Anabantidae > Ctenopoma > Ctenopoma kingsleyae. The sequence continues at coordinate 16,012,806 of JAUBNQ010000005.1, read as the reverse complement.
AATATACCCACACATGAAGCAGAAAGAATTAGAATGGACGGGGTATAATGAAAGTAAAATATATCTTTCCTAACAGACGTATAAAAGGGGTATGACTACTCTAACATTACTGCAGCACCATCAAAGACAGAAATGGAAATGGAAAACGAATGAAGGATGAAGAACACAGCCATCCCGTGAGCTATCAGCAGCTGAAGAAAATGTGGCACCTGGGGTCCCATTTTGAGAAAGATTCTAATATTAAAATTTGATTCATGTTTCACTCTTGGAGCTCTATAGCAGGAAGTGTACATGATTATAATAGGAAATCAACAGGGCATAGTAGAAAACAAAATCAAAAACAACCTGATGAGTCATTATCTTCATTATGAATTAATAATTAAACAGTCACCTCTAAATGTTTACATATTTAAATGTTTTCCCCAAAGGGTATGAATAAAACAAGGCGCATTTAAACCGACATCTCATCACAATCACCATACTTGATCTTTTCAGTATGATGCTGTATATTATAAATGAGTTATGGTACTGAATTCATTAATTAAGCCAAATATTTATATCAGCATACTCTGAAAGGTATTAATATAGACTCTAGATTACAACATTGAGAAGTTTCAGGAAAACTGTTTTCTTCTCATTAACATGTAAATCTATGCAGCAAAATGCTCCAAATTTAATCAGCTCATCTTCTCTACAGGGGACACATGTACATACTGAATTTATGTCATGTATTGCTTTAAAAAAAAAAACATCTATGTGGACAGACAGCTCAATACTATAAAAAAATAAGAAGCACAAATATTTATCACATGATCCTTGCCTGTACTCCATATAAATCACCAGCATAGTTAAAATGATTTTTTTTTCCTGCTGTGTGGTAAATTCTAACCTTGAAAGGCAGATAAAAACATTAATTGTAATGTGTTGGTAGATGAACCACAAGGCCACAAGGAATTCATGTTTAATAATGGTAGAAAGGCTAACCTTTCTGTCTTTATTAGACAGGAGTTCCTAAGGCTAGGTTTCTAAGAAACTTGTAGTCTTGATTGAGAAGCCTTGAAAACTTTGGATACACATCACATACTGTATAAGTATATATAAGAACACAGACTAATACACGTAACTTATTTTCTAGATCTAATGCCTTTAAATACATAGAGCACATTGTATTTGCACAAATTTACACATATAGTTACATATCCGAAGAGACGTGTTTGCTGTGAACACAAAGGTTTTACCCCAGATTTCAATTTCCTGTATGTAACATACTAGGTGACTAGTTGTTTTCTGTTTCTTTTTGAAGACATTTTCTCCCCTCTTGGAACTCTCAGTGGGCTGATACAGGGAAAACTGGAGAAGATACCACTGAAAGACATGTGACAAGCATCCTAAGATAGACTTAAACTCAAGATGGCTGGCTGAATCTCATTTGCAAGTGTTTAGTGTTCCCTCCTCATTTATACTCGAGGGGAGTCTACTGCTATACCTGGATGTGTTATGCCTCTGAAGACTGCCTTCTCTCTGATGCAGTCTACTCAGGTGGAGACTGTGCAACTTGATTTGGATTTCGTACTATGTTATTTACAATTATAAGGTATGGAATTGTTTTAATGGATGTAAAAGGTAAAACTATCTACAAGTGTGAGCTATTTCAGTCTTATGATTAAATGCTTGATGTACTAATGGCAAGCAGCAACCATGACTGTATGTTTTGTTGAAAACAGAGGGTTTTAGTTTGTTGTTTATACAGAATACACATATACTGTATTTCTATTCTGCAGTCCATCTTTTGCTCCAGGTTACATATCAAAGCAGGGTTAGGTCAATTTAATTGTTTGTTTTGTCAGGTCTAACTTAGGCCACACTCTCCCACAAATAATTATCAGGGATGAGGTACACATTACGGTATAGTGTGTGCAGTAGTGGTGGGCAAAACAATCCAAAGTATCGATAGTATCGATACCAAGTTGGTATCGTTATCGGATCGAACCTAGCACGATGGTATCGATATTTTCTCTCTTTTACTTTCAGTGCGACTGTTCCATCAGAAACGGTATAAACACTCACATCAACCCAGCGGCACTGAGCAGACACATGCAGGCTGTAGTGAATGATGGCACAGAGAAAGAGGAGCGTCGTGGCATCTCCTGTATTTTACGGTGATAGACGGGGGACTTTGGTGTGGGACTCTGGTCTCCTGCATCTCCATCATGCACAGTAAACAACATCGCGTCGCGTTAATAATAGTAGTGCGTCATTCATTCAAAAATACGTTTCCACGCAACAGCCTGGTAGCTCAATGGGATAAGAATCAGACTGGGATGCAGAAGGTGGCAGGATCAAATCCCAGCCCAGACTCCCAGTCTATCCCCCATACCAGGTGTGTTCCCTGGGCGAGACACCCAATGCTAGCTCCCCAGCACTGCCTGTTGCTGCTCACTTCTCCCCCTAGGGGGATGGGTTAAATGCAGAAGTCAATTTTCATTGTAACATGCAAATGTAATCAATGAGAATAAAAAGCTTTCTTTAACATAACAATTAAGTCCTGTTCAAAAACGTGATCTGGATTACAGTTTAGTTGTATGCAAATGTAATGTTTAGGAGACAGGGTTTGAAAAAACATGAACAAGAGAACAACGAGCTGCAAAATAAAAGAAGAGAGGAGGAGGGAAATCCCTCAGCGACACCCTGTTTTACAGAGACAGAGAACCCCTGGTGGAAAATGCACCCCGTCTCTCCCACTAGGAAAGTGTCACCTCCATGAAACTTACACCACTAACCAGCATCAGTCCTACAACTTCACTGTCAAAACTATTCAATTCTCAGACAAACAGAAACTGTATTTTTAGAGGGGTGCGTTTTATGGCAGGCCAGGTTGTAATTAAATGCACTCTCCTACAGAAATTATTAATTAGTAGCAGCAGGGGGTTTTATTTGTTGTCTTATTACATCTTGGCTTAAGAGAGGTATCCTGGATCTGGATGTGAATTTAACACTACTGTCTTTGTTTGTTCATATGTTGTGCGTTTGGTTGTGTTTTTACAGCAATTTTAAAAATTTTACAGCAATTTAAACATTTTTAAAGCGATTTAAACATTTTAACTTTACTTTTATGCGACGGGGTGCATTTTCCAGCAGGCTGCCCTTATAAGGTAATAGTATTGGATCGGTATCAGCGATACTGGCCCTGTATTTACTTGGTATCGAATCAATACCAAAGCTTGCGGTATCGCACACCACTAGTGTGTAAAATTTGTGGAGCCAAGTCAGATGGATGCATTTACATGTTTTCAACAAATGGCTAGCATGTGTCTAATACCACCTTCATGGATGATTGGAGCCACAGGATTTTAATCCATCAATCCATCTGCCCAAGAGGCAGGTGACTAAATGTAAATGGGGTCTACGACTTACAGTCAAGAAGTTGACATGCAAGACGTTTGAGTCTCAATATTAATTTTATTTTACACGTCTTGGATTCATTCTGAGAAATTAGCTCAAAGGCAGACTAAAGCTGGTTTGAGCTGGTGTTTGGGAACATGCTTGTTTGAAAGATTTCTCAGCCTGTCATACTTGAGGACCATCAAGGCTCCGTTTGAAATTTCCAAACAGAGGTGAACTAAATTAAAACAAATGGTAAATACATTCACATATTGTAACAGAATATGCTGACACTCCCTTGGCGTCTCCATAGTAACAGAAGTTGGACATTGTTCCATTTCTGTTTTTATACCACTTCACGCCCCCTCTTTGCCCCTCCTTGCTCGTTCCCTCCACATGACGCATATCACATATCACACAGAGGCTGCCTCTCACCATGGAGTGAAGTTAACACTCGACTGAAATGAGATTCAGCTAATGTCAGCCGCTGCACGTGCCTGAGCTGACTGAGCTACCAGGTGTCCTCGTGTTTCATGACAACTTAAAATCAGAGACAGAAGGGGTGACTCATGGAATAAAACTACCTGCCTACATTTCACGTAGGTCTCTCTGTGTGGTTAAATCACTAAGTGACTTAACACAAAAAATGTGGTTTCATTTCTGTGTTATAGATTTTGAATAATATATTGAATGAAAGACATTTTCTGGCATTTTGAATACTACAGCAGACAATGACTAATAATGAAACATGAAAAAAAACATGCTGCTGCAACCTTGCTTCTCTGGCCCACTACAGACAGACTTGTAATATCCCTCATCCTTGTTGCAAGTCAACTGAATGGACATTTAACAGACAACCTGCACAGTAAAGAAAGGGAGTGTGCGTAATGAAGGCAATTGTTTGTAATCAGCAGAGTTCAGTATTTATAATAAGGGCACCTCATGGTGTTTTTTGTTTAATCTTCTACAGACAACTATCAGACGTGTTTTAATGAGGACAGCTCACAGTGAGAGAAAATGTAAAACTCTGCTCCCCCCTGGTTTTATCTTAGCTTGGATGCACACCACAAGATCTCATCAAGTTTAGTTCATCTAATTAAAACCAAAGTTACCGTCCTCTCCCAGTCCAAATTTTCCAGATGAGGAAACTGCTATGATAAAGCCACAAAGGAAAAAACAATCTGATGGTTGGATTCTGAAAAAATATTTTCAGAATTTGCATGCATAGGAGTGCTTAATTAGGGATAATTCTCATCAGAGTATGTAGTGTTTGTCCACATTTTGCAAGAAGCAGCAGGGGGCTGGAGTGATCTGAATCTTTATCTGAATAAACAGTATGGAAACCTGTCCTGCCACTATAACATGCTCATTTGTGTCACATCATTGTGTCTCATTGTGCTGAGACATTACACATTACATCTGGCATCACACCTGCACAACATATTGCATAAAACAACCTACATCATAAATATGGAACGTGCATCATCTCTGGATGGTGTGTGTAGCTGTGTAATACATTTTGTTTGCTTGTTATTGTCTGCAGCCTTTCATACTGTCTTTTGGTGTGTTAGTGATAAGGCTTATGAAATGAATGAAAACTCAGCAAATATCAATTAGGGCTTAGTGTTGTGACAAAACAATGATGTCTTAACAATAAAGTTGACAAAATCTCACTGTAATGTCAAAACCGAGCTTTGTGGTTGCAGTTTTCTGTCACTGTCCAAATTTCACAAAGTCAGGAATGCGTTATCTGGCTACACATCAGATTTCAAAGAGACTGACAGCACGTCTAGCATGTTTCCTGCTTGTTGCAATGTACATGGTTAGTGCACAGTTGGTTGTAGGGGCGTGCCATATCATACCATCCAAAATATTACAAGCATAAATATTTACATGATAAAAGTGGCATTTCATGATATAAGCAATGTTATTTATATAAGATATAACATAACATAACATACTAGGTTTTTTTGCTATTTCATTTTTGTCTAGTGCAACAAAATGCACTGTTGAAAAGTGTCTCTGCAGGAACTCAATGCCACCACCAAATGTCAATGAAACCACTGTGTTGAATCTGTTTGCCTTCTGTGTATGTCTGTGCTTGGCTAAAAGCAATAACATGAACTGCTGTTAATGGTTGTTACTGAATGCAAATTTGTATAAAATATAAAAACATGACTCAGAGGCTGCCGTGGTCTCTGTGGGTTCTACTGTGTGCAAAGATTGTTTGACTTAAAGGGTCGGGGAGTGTTTTTATATTAATGTTGACAGGCAATGGACACAAACTTATTAGGGAAGAGGTGCCGATGTTCGGTTTGGGCAATAGTGTTTTCTTTAAGGATCAGCTTCTGTTTATTGATAATCGTGAAGAGCAGAAATAGGTCATAGCTTTGAAGATCATTTGCATTGGACATGTGATGTCCAATGCAATCCTCTGCAAGTTTTTCAGGAGAGAATGAAAATGCAGCTGCAAGCGATTGCTCCCTCGTATGCATGAGGATTTTAAATTTGATAGTTAGTTTGGTTTTGCTTGAAAATAACTAATGAATTTAGGTTAAAAAAAGTAACTGTCAGATTGTTATGTGCAATAGATTTTACATGGCAGCATGTGCTTGAAAAACCTTTAAGACAAATGTCTGTGAAGATTCTCAGTCATCCATTTCATGGTTATCCCAAAAAAGGTTATTCAGTGGCAACTGCACTAGTTTTAGTTCCTTGAATAAAAACTAGTGTTTAAGACAAACACTAGTGAGCAGTGTAATCAGTTAACTCACATGGCAGACAAGGGAAGATGAAAGCACGAAGAAAATAACGTAGTGAAAGTTTCACAAGTCATCGGAGTCTACTTAAAGGACAGCTTTATCCCAACAATTCAATCAAAGATAAACAACACAGTCATCCAATTACAGCAGAGATTAGACTGAATGAGGAGAATGAAATGTCGCTGCCTGTGGCTCAAGTCATCTCAGGCCAGTGTATATTTTTGTGTGTGTGTTTGTGTGTGCCTGCCATTCTTATCTGCTACCACCCTTCACCCTTATTTTAATATCTTTACATAAAAGGACCATATCTGTGGTCTATCATCGATGTTTCAATCACTGTGCTTCATTGGATTTCACACCATAAAGAGACTGTTTAATTTATAAGACCTTTGAAGAAAAGTCTATAATTTCTTTTTGAAAGAAACTGTTTTGAAACTGATGTATTGATTTCTTTGGTATGCAAAAATAAAAAATGTATTCCGAACTTCCAGTTTCCAATTGTAACGTCTGATTTTGTAATTAGGGCTGAACGTAACGATTATTTTTTCCGTTTTGATCGCATGACAGATCTTAAGTCATGAATTGGATCATTTTCTGACAGTTGTTTTGAGAGTTTTAGGAACGAGAGTTCAGAGACACCCAGTGCTCTATGACTGTGTGTGAGTGACACCTCTTACTTCATATAGACAATCCTTGGTTACATATCACACTGCTGTACTGAAACTCATCTCTCCACCAACTGGCAAAAAATACACACACTGACAACCACACTTTTGTCCTTTTATTATTGTAATTTTGAGAAATTAACATTAGTTAGTGACAGCTGATCTGATCTGCTGCTGACATTTAAAGCAGTAAACAAGTAACCTACAGGCATGATAGAGCACAGGGAAAGAGCTATTTCGTTAATTGATTGATGGTGTAATTCTCTCAGATGATTTAAAAAAGCGGGTAGCTAAATATACTCCAGTCATTATAAGACTCGTGCAGCCCAGCAGCCGAGTAATGTGTGGGAAACACTGTACTTTTTTTCTTTTCAGTCCACCTTTGTTTGAAAATGTAGGGAATCATTAGGTAACGTGCACCAAACAACAGGGTTGTAGAAAATAGGTTTCCCTGAGCTGCCACTCCTCTCACATGTACAGGAACAAACAGCACACAAAAAAGACTTTCTTGTCATCTGTCACTATGGACAATTCCTGAATCCCACTGTGAAGCATAGTGGAAGAGGTGTGATGGTGTGGGGGTGTTTTGCTAGTGAGAAAATATGATCCCAATTACCTTAATTGCATCCACGTTTCCCTCACTTGTATGTTTTCCTTGCATCTTAGTCCCTCCCACTAAAGATGGATTGAGGGATACAAGGAAAAGATATGAGGACAGAGGTACAGAGGAAATATTCATTTGGAGAAATGAGACGTCCATTCCTCTGAACCATCAAAACCTCTGAACCAAAAACCTGCACTCTTTATTTGTACAGTTCTCATTGTTTGTTTTTTGACTGCATCCTACAACCATCGAGAAGCTTGAATCTTGGTTGTCAGCGGGGGCCAAGTCTGGCCTAGCATGGCTGTACCAGCATCTGGTCCTGGAGGTGGTCCAAGCAGGTGTCAAGGAAGTGAGGACTAGCAGAATGGTGAGCATGCAGCAGCAGAGGGCAATGACAAGGTGGGATGGAGTGATGGAGAGGAAGCTTACCTAAAATGACATCTGAAAAGCAGAGCCAGAGCATATTCATGATCCAAGCTGTCTACAATGTGCTACCCAGCCCAGCTAGCATGCATGTCTGGGGCAACTTGTCCACTACGTCCCAGATTGGGGACTCCGCAGCACATTCTGAGCAACTGCTCATCAGCTCTTGGAGAGGACTGCTACCGCTGTTGACTTGATCAGATCCTGAAGTCTGTAGCAGAGGCCCTTTCCAGCGCAGTGGCCAACAACAAAATGTCAGCAGTCAGTGGAGAAAAGCTTTTGTAAGGGCTAGAGAGCAACCATGACCAATTCCAACACCAGCAGCCAGCTTAGCCTCATTACACTGGGAACTGTGGGTTGACTTGGGCAGTCAGCTCAAGTTCCCAGACTTTGTAACACCGCCCTCTTTGAGATCAGATGTGGTGCTGACATCTAAGCAGACAGACAGACTCTTACTGAAACTCACAGCCTCTTGGGAGAACTGCATGCAAGAGGCCGAAAAGCACAAGTACCAGGAGCTTGTTTTTCTAACAAGACAATGACCCTAAACACACGTTTAAGTTACTTATGTAAGAGCTATTTGTCGACAAAGGAGAGTGATGGAGTGCATCAGATTACCCAGCCTCCCCAAACAAGTTGAACCAAATCTGAACCAGCATTAGCACCAGCCCAGAACCAGCACCAAGTTCATGTTGTTCGAAATGGTTAGGGGTAAACGCGGATGTAGATAGTGGCTGTTTGTTCAGTAATGTTAATGCTGAGCGAACTGCTACATTACTACTGAGATTGTCCTCCCTGATTAGACATTTATAGTGTGCATTTGGCCACAGTTACATTTGGATTCTAGATTGACGTATCATCCATATCAGTAACATTTTCCACCTGCTCCAGTCTAACCACCTGCTGCTGTCTGGGTCAGGCGCATCTCCGATGGCAGAAGCATTTTCATCCCTTTTTGTGTACATGTAATATTTGTGTGTTTGTCTTCTATGCTATTCAATCTCTTTTTCAATTTCCTCAAATTTCACTCAAAAAGGGGCCATTACAAAATAGCAGAGTTTGGTGAAATGCATCAGAACTGAGAAACATTTTTAAGCTACAAAAATGTAACTTATAATACATGTATTTTATGATGTATAATACATCAAAATGTAATAGCACTAATCATAGGTTTTCTCTGATCTGCAATGCTGCATTGAAATACTGCAATACATTTGTATAGTTTTATTAAACAAACAAAACAACAACAACCAAATTGATACAATTTTTCCTTATAGGCTGTAGCCTATAATAGCTTTACCTTGAGTTATTTTGCATCATACATTCTTTCACCCATGATATGTGATGCAACTGGGATGCCATCACATGGAACTCAGGCATAATGATATTTGGTGGAACCTTACTCAATATTTGCTGAAATGCGGTGCAACGTTGTATTACTATGACAAAACTTTATATGCTTCAGTGATAACCTCCCCTGTTGTAAAAATCAGAAAAATTAAAAACTGTGCAATATTTTGGCATCTGATAAGTCTAAGTACATTAATCTGTTATTTTAACTAGAGTTTCACTATCTCACTAACTAATCAGGTCATAACCAGTGTAGCTTCATACACAGTTTTAACATAGAGCTGTTCTGTTTCACCCTTTCATGCATGTGTCCACATCTACACCAGTGACAGCAGCGTGAGCCAGAGGAGTTCACCTCTAAAAGTAAACGAGGGAGACAACCAGAAGGAAAAGGAAACCGAATAGTCCTGAAGGCACAAGCACCACCAGGGGTCCACTCACTTTTCTCAGGAAAGTTTGAAAACTGTGCACAGTACGAGGAATGTTATTGCTTCAATATATTATGAAAGCTGGAGACCCAGAAGCCAGTAAACATTTTTGGCTTATGTGTCAACTGGAAATTTTCAATCAAGTGACTAGGCACCATGTATGGGTCTTGTACCGAGCTACTATATCCATAAGTTATTCACAATTCTAATTCATCATGTTTTCTACTGTTACCCACAGTTGCTCAGTTTTTCTGTGTTTGTAGCTGAGATTATTCAACATGAACATAAAATGACAACATATTCTTTTTACATGTACTTTTCATTCATTTATTTTCAGTGTTTATAGCAGGATATTCACATATGTGCACAGTTAAATCAATTTTACATTTTTAAACTGAAATTTGGAGAAAAAAATGTATTGACATTTCATCACAATTCTGATAAAAAATAATCTTAAACTCATTAGTTTAAGATTATTTTGGATCTTTTTTTCTTTTGTATAAAAACTTGTTAGCACAAATGAATACTGCTTTTACTTGCATGAACGAAGGGCACTGAGGACACTATACAGTGAATAAACACTCAAAATACAGAACACAAATTGCTGCTTGGGAGTACATTTGGACATTTCTCACTGTTTGCTATTGTTTTGCTGTTAAGATTAGTTTTTGATAGAAGCCACTAAATCACATGTCTGTAGACTAATCAGGATATAATTTTTATTTAGCTAGTGATACTTTAACATCAAAGAAAAGTTTTCTTTCCTTGCTTAAGTAATCCCACTCTGCGGCAGCCAACGTCATAGTCAAAAGAAGAACATGCGCTGTATATGTCTGTAGACTGTAGTACTGGATTTTTTTCTTCATTCCATTTTCCTAACCGCTTGTCCTCATAAGGGTCGCGGGAGTGCTGGAGCCTATCCCAGCTGTCATTGGGTGAAAGGCGGGGTACACACTGGAGAGGTCACCAGTCCATCACAGGGCCGATACATAGAGACAAACAACCACGCGCACTCACATTCACACCTACAGACAATTTAGAGTCACCAATTAACCTAACATGCATGTCTTTGGATGGTGGGAGGAAGTCGGAGCACCTGGAGAGAACACACGCAGACACGGGGACAACATGCAAACTCAACACAGAAAGGAGCCCAGCCGACCTGAGGATCAAACCCGGGTCTTTCTAGTGCTGTATTTGACTCTGAATAACTGTTGGGTGTTTAGTATTTGCAGCACAGTAACTGATGAGAAAGAGAGACAGGTACTAAGTCAACTTAAGAAGTACATGTCGGACTGAAAAATACATGAATCATAAATAAAAAGAGAACTCATAAAACACACATACTGATGAATTCGCTGCACCTCAAGTGGTAATGTTTTCTGGTTTCTGCCATCAGACAAAAATTGTGTATACCAGTACTTTTATGGTAGGCATTGTAATTTTTAAGGTGCACATCTAAATATATTCAGATTTTTTCTATAGAAACACAGGGACACAGTGAATGAAAAAAGTGAAGTATGTCAAGATGAAAGAAAGTAAAAGAGGGTGAAAATGAGAGCTGAGGAAAAACAATTTCTTTATTTCGAGAAAAGAGGGGACAAAGAGTAAGAGGAGGGTTAAGTGGTTATCAGAGAGATAGAGGTGGAGATTTGAGAAAATCACAGATAAAGAGACAAGTATGCCGAGGAAATCACAGAGAGAAACATAAGTCACTGAATCTATCTTGACTTCGAGGACACACACACAGAACCCAGATTGAAAAGAAGAAAATACAATATGAAGCTCTCACTGATTAAGAATGAGTTGCCTTGGTGATTAACTACTGTCATACAGAGAACCAGCGCTTTACAAACAAGTCAAAGAGCTGTGTGAAAACATGGAAGGCAAGAGTACATCACACGGAACAATATATTCAACTTCCAGTGAGTACAAGGACGTGAACCACTACTCTGAAAACAAATGTATTAGAGTCATGTGAGGACTGTGGAGGTAATGGTGACAATAATGTGAAATATCTGTTCCTTCTTCAACAAAAGCATTAGGGAGATTACACTGTAATTTAAGGAGAAGATGGGTATGTTAACAGGGAAATTTTGGGGTAAAATATTTTTAATATATCAATTAATGGAGAATGTATTTAAAGTGCACTACAACAATTTTTTTAAACTTACATACAAAAGCTTTAAGATAAAAGTAAACAAGTATTCATATGTAAGAAATGTATATTGTACTGTATACAGTGTTTTAAATAAATGTATTAAATAAGCTCTGCTGATAAACAGTCACATTGCAATAAAAAGTAAGATAAATAAGAAAATACATGAATAGAGTAAGTAGAGCTATTGTTAGTCAAAGACTGGTCAAGTTGATGTGATCAATATATTTTCAGGTAAACGTATTTTAATTACTACCTTTATTATTAGAATTACTATAAGTCATCATACTCGAGATATACAGGGAGGGGCTCTAGAAAACAATATTTTTATTGATTGATTTCAATCTCAAATGATAATGTATTTACATCTGAAAGTATTTTGTGTTAGTTTTGTGAGGCTGAACCAAGTTCAGGCCAGTTATCTGGAAGCTTTCCTTTTTCTGTTCTTGTACATCTTCACTGAAGAAACACTTCAGCGAAAATGATTTCATATAAATCACTGTATTTGAAGTCTGGATTTGGTTTCTTGTTAAAGTAAGATTTTTTTTTTCATTCTGAGAAAAATTAACATTAATTATAAATCTTCACACCTCAGCTGCCAACATGCACCTTCCACCCCCTCTTCCTGCATTTAAAAATAACTACATCTCTACACTACATCCAACAGAAAAGGAACTGAATTTGATCCTGTAGGTAAGCTGAAGAAATACTTTTATTGGTTTATTAAACATCTATTATAATTAATAATTGTATTGTGTTTTTGAGAAACACTCATAATCTCATTAGGTTGTGGTGCTTGATGTTAACATCGCGATAATGATGCTGATCATGTACATCAAGACAAGTGGCATCCAGAGTCAGTGAAACACAAACGAAAATTGAAAAGTCAAATACTATATACGTGGTGTTCTGGTCTACATTGTACATTTGACATGTCCTGTAAACAGACTGTCCGTAGCCAAACACCCAGTTTATGATTAGAGCTGCTGCATATTGACTTGCCGATCACTTCTCCCTACTCTCCACAACACGACAGATTGAGCCACATCCACAATCGACCCATGCTGTGTAAATATTGCCCTGTCAGTTCATTATGCAGCTGCTGTTGTTTCAAACTGCAACACAATCTTTTTTTATACAACAGATGAAACGGGGGGAAGATGAAAGAGGGAAGGACAGATGAACAGTGAGAAGGAGTGTCAGCAAAGAAGGAGGGCAGAGAGGATGGTAATCAGATGTCAACTCTGTCTTATCCATCCGTGCAGCTGTCGACACACGCAGATGTGGTGTAGTGATTGAGCGCATGGATCAAGGTTTGTGCCCTTTTGTTGACCTTTTCTCTCCTTCCCACCTCTTTCTCACTAACGTTTTTCCATGTTTCTATGTATGTCTCCTTCCTGTTTGTGCTTTTAGTCTGTACATCTTCATCCATATGTGTGTATCCCTCTCCCTTACCCTCCGTGTATACTTTTCCTGTCCCAAAGGATGTGTCCTGGTAACTGTAAGTTAAGCACAAGCTATAGTGGGGGGAATGAAACTTTGACCTTCATATCAGCTTTACTTCTTACCCAATCTCCTTCTTCCTTTGTACTTCTTTTTCTTGTGAATCTTATACCGTATTCCCTTCTCTCAATCTCTCAATACAGATTTCATCAATCCTGTCTCCTGTCAGCTTAATTTTGCCCTGTGATTACTCAGAAAGAAACAAAACATAAAGAGTAATGGGTAAAAACTGAGGAAGCTATTCAACATGGGAGCAGAAAGTCGAGAATGTGTTCTCACACCAATATCTAGTTAAAGGAAAATTTGCACAACTTTCTAATAAATTGTTATTTAATATTATATTATATTATATATTTAACATAAATTGTTGTTTAATATCTGTGTGACAAATACAGAGGAGGTAATAGATGGATCAATGTGCAGTGGTCATGGTGCAAGTACTGGTTATTTGCACATGTGTACACAGTTGATGCATACTAGAAAGCCTTAAGTGTGGATAAACAGCACATGCCAAATGCTGTAACACCTTTTAGGTGTGTATTAAAATCAGGCTACTGTTCACGTGTGAACAAATTAGTGTTGCAAAGTGAGAAGCTTTCTAGTTTCTTCCATGAGAAACGTTTGCTAAGTAAAAGTCGTATTTTGCACATAGACTACAGAATGACAAACTACTGAAAATTAACCATAAAATTAGGTTTATTCTGTCATTACTTAAAATTGAGAGAATAAATAAATAGAGAGGCCTGAATTAAACCAGATGATCTCATTCAAAATCTCATTGAGTTTGAGAGTGAGTTTTTTTTCCTCAACATGTCTTGAAAGATGTTGAGAAGAACCACTTGATAGCATATTTTTGAAAATGAATCCAGTATCCTTTATTCGGTATCCTTGACTTTTAGCTGTTTCATCAAATACCATAAACTCTTCATATTCGAGGCAAACATGAACATGTCCTTTGTTTTTATTATTCTCACTCTTTTTTATCAGTTGTGGCGTATGCTTCATATTTTTGTATGAAATGTATCAAATGTATAGAATTAAATTTTATAATTATTATTGTTCTTGATCTGTAAAGATACGTGTGTTAATGTTTTATAACATATCTGTTTAGTTTTAGGTCCAGCTGTTTCAGAGATTTTTCTAAAGACAGAAACAACCAAAAAGAGGAGGAGGGAAAGATCAAGAGTGAATGAAAATGAAAAGCAAGGGTCGCAGCTATTTGCTCGCACCAGCTGGGTAATTCGATGGCATTGTGCCTTCACTGAATGCCTGCGACAGATAATATCATCCTATCACTGCCCTCATTCGGAATTCAGAGACACTGAAGATTAACTAAGATTAACTAAGCCTTAATTTCTTAATACAGCTGGGCAGTTAAGCTGGCAGTTTGCCACTTCAATAAGACAGTTCCTTTTGCATATTATCATCACATCATTGAACTCACTTAGCATATAACAAAGGCTTATATTAGTGAAGCCTCTTAATTTTAGATGCACTAATAGTTTGCTGGCAGTCAGCCACTTTAAAAGGGCTCTCTTCAGTAAGGATTTAAATGTGGACTAATGATTTTTTTGTCTCCATCATAAGGGCACACAAGTCTTTTCATGTCTATCTAAACAGTGGGAAACCACAATATGATGTTTAAATGCCAACAACTGCTTCTGTACTAAAGTAGAATAAATAGAGACACCAAAAAAGCTTTACCAACTACTAGAGCATTGCAAAGCAAGTCACATGCATAGCCTTCCCTGAGTGTGGAAATCTACACTGCTCAAGCTGGGTTGAATATCTGAAATATTTGTATCTGGACTCTCCAAGCCCACAAATAATCCAGAACTTCTGGAGAAAACTGGAAAAAAATCTGTTTGTTTTTTGTTTTTTCCTTGTATCAGTGTCAGTTAACAGTGTTCCTGTTTTCGGGTCCAAAATAAAATGTCTGGCAGCTCAGAATAAAGAGTGCAAATGAAATACTGGGTTCTCCTCAGTTACGTTTAACTTAACTTTAACTTCCAACCCCCCTGGGAATGGCTCAAGATTCAGACTTCAGCCTCCAGATGAGAAAAGTGCATCCACTCTTACAAACCAGCTGGTTGAGGCAGTCTGAGGCAATCAACACCAGCAACAAACAGGCATTAGTCAAAAAACACTTCTGTTTCAATACCCATGATATTTCCAACTGCTGAATAACTATAATAAAACACATTCAAAATAACTGTCTATTCTCCCATATGCTTGTATCAGATTCACAGTAACAGTTATATCTGATTTCAGACAACAGATAGTTACTTTATTTACTTTGCTTGAATTACAGCTGCAGCTACACATTATGCTAGCTTAGCCTCTAGGCCACAATTAGCTGACACAGCCAGGCGGGTAATTAGATCATTACAACAACATATTAATTTCATGTAACACAGAACATTCCTTCCTGAATGATTTCGCTTTAGCAGATGTCAAAACACATGAGTTAAGTCTTCAGAATGAAACTCTACACAGTTAACTAAACTAACTGAGAAGCTCACCTGGAAAATCCACTTAATTAAGAGGAGCACCATCTCTTCCACATCCATTACAGCTTAGCTGATTCTTTTCCTTGGAGTTAAGTAGAACTTAACTGTAATGCAGCACATATATTGTCAAAAATAGCTTGCATGGAATTTTGTGACATCTAATGAAGTTTTCTGCTTATACACCTGTTGAGTTGTGTGCACGGCTCTAGTCGTGTAAGAGAAGGGGACTAGAAACCTAAATGTGCACAGTACTTACGCAGAGCATCTACTGCTGCTGAGAGATGGAAAATTATTATTTCTTGTCTTTGAACAAATGCATTCCTGTAAGTGCGAGAGTCTGCTGACTTACCTACAGTAAAACTGCACAGATGCTGTGATGTGCGATGTCATGCATTGCAATTGGTAATTGCTTGTTAAATACATAGGCTACTCTAGCCAACTTACCCCGGGACAATGTCCTGCTGAGCATTTCTGTTGTTTATTTAATACAGCCTTCATTTAAATAGTCAATTCTGAGCAAATGTTAATCATTTAGGGAAAATAAGGTGGGACTGACAGACACTGCCTCTGATAAAGAGTCGCACAGCTGCTCTAGTGTTGCTAAAATGCATTCCTACCTTCTTCCTTTGTGGTTTTGTATACATGTCATGGCCTCTCTAAATCAAGTAAGCAAAATCAAACCTTCACTACTATGTTTACTGGCAGTCTTGACTGTGAAATATGTATTGAGTAAATATACAAAATATGGTTAAGTAAGGAAATTCAAATCCCAATTGTGGCTGATTAAAGTGCTACGGAGTTGCAGAATGAACAGAATACCAACGTGAACTAAGGAGGGTCTTGATTGACAGGCTGCTTGTTACCACTCCAATTAGAGAGTGTTTACCACCTCCTGGTGTGTTTGTGTGTGTGTGTTTGTGTAACTTTGTACATATTTATGTTAGTATGGTTGTGTGAGATGGTGTTTCTCTGAGTACAGTTCCTTCCAGCATTTTTGGTCCTCTCTCCTTTAATTGGTGTGTACTATAATGACAGCTTGGTGCAGCAGCCAAATTGGCACATTGCCAGATGGATGGACAGGGTGTCCAGAGGGATGTTGGTGGTGGCCTTTTGCCAAGCTGTCCTTTATGTTTGCTTGAGTTTATGTCACAATAAACAGTTCCCTTTTGTCATATTTAAACATTAAACAATATAAGCGTTTCCTTGCAGATGAATGACATTTTAATTAATGGTCTAAGAAATAAAACTTCTTTTGGGTCCTGCTGATATTTGTATGGCTGCGTAGCTCAGAATACCATCTGCTGAACAGTCGAAAATCTTTACGTCTGATTATTAATTCAGTACCTCCAACACATTCTGCAGGGACCGGCCTGCTTGGTCATTTTGCCAGCCAAAGATAAAGCTGGCTATTATTCTCATTTCGTTCTAAGTTATAAATCATTTTGCAAGATTATGTGTCACTTTCTCCCAAATGGTCAATAGTTTAAAATCAGAAGTCAACATTTTAATCTCCGACTACTGACCAAAAAGCAAATCCAGAACATTTCAGTACACTAAAATAAATGACTGAAGTCAAACATCTTGACATTACTAAAAACCTCTGGTCTTTGCTTGTGATCAGTTTGTAATAAGTTATAAAACGATACTCAGCTGGATGCAAAAAAGAGGAGTGACATGTTTCTGTTTGTTGCTGAAAGGTCAGTATACGACTGACCTATTGCAATTGGTGTAGCACCATCAACGTGTGTTTACAGTAAATGAACAATTAATAGTGACATGTCTTGTGTACCGTGCAACACTGAATTTGTTCTTGTAATTGTGTTTGGCATGTAATGGTGAGAGTCAAGTTTAGGGTAACGAATTAAAGTTTTCAGACATGTGTGTGTGTGCGCGCGCGTGTATGCGTGTCTGTTTGTGTGTGTGTAAGCTGAGATAGTGAGTTTTAAGTTGTGTGCCTCAGGTCTCTGCTACTCTTTGATGTACGAGTGCTGTGTGCTTTTGATATGAAGGCATTTAATAAGCCTCACTCAGTCTGTCTGTGTATGTGTGTGTGTATTTAGCACCAAGAAATTCAATCTGCATTTCTTTCTCAATGAGCAATTGTATGTGTGTTAATTTGGAGAATTAACCCTCACTCTGCGCTATTTACCAAATGTTTGGTCAATTTCCAGTTCCCCCGATTCCTGGCCACATATCAAAATGTCCCTAGATAAGACACTGAAATGCCACAGGATCTTGGCTTGGTTGACCCTACTTGCCATCTACTTGGTTATGACGTTCCAGTTGACGCCCTACCTGGTAGCATCTTGCACCATGCTGTTATGTGTTGGATTTTTCAATCAGTAAGGTAAATCCTTTCCTTGTAGCTTCTTCATGGATGCCATTTGCCTGCGGGATTCCAAGGTGCTTGTAACTGTCCTCAACATCTTCTATGTTTCCTTCTGGTAGTGCACAGTTCCCCACAGTTCTGACTACTTTCCCTCTCTTTGTTGCCATTTGACTAAACTAATACAATCTGAATGACATTCACGAATGACGTCGTTCTTGTAGATCCTGGTGATGTGGGTTGATATGTCCAACTTTTATTCACTCTTGGCATACAGCTTGGCTTCATCCAGGTAGTTCAGTTGGCTGATGTTTGCTCCATTCCATAGTTGGTACCCATAGCCGGTCTTAGTGATGATCTCCATGGTAGCCTGTCAATCTCCACACTTGATTACAGTGCCAGCCCGACCCATGTTGGCGCCCTAGGCGAGATTACGACTTGGCGCCCCGTAATCAATTGCCTACAATTGCACCACCCCCACACATGCACGAGTGCACACAGTCAAATATGTAGCTGCAGCAGACAGAGACTTGTTTTGGATAGCTCAGCTGTTAAGAAAATGTTCTTGCACACACAATCCCAGGTTCAAGACCAGTCTAGGCCATCCTATCTATCTATCTATATATATATATATACTTTATTTTTTTCATTTGACCATTCCTGTGTGGCTAAATTCATATTTTAAAACAATAATTGTCACAATTCTAATAATAAGTAACCTTTGCTGTCAAATTTTTTTCTGAGAGACCCACAGGATTCTTTATATCATCATATCTATTGTCTATAAAAAAGGTTTGGACACCCGCGATATATTTGTTCTTTCTACATCTCTAATATAGTTCGCCACATTTTCTCCACTTATTCCCAGAAATTGTCACTGTGTTGCTCTGTCAGGCGGAGGTGTGTGTGTGTGTGTGTGTGTGTCAGCTCAGACTGTTCGCGAACGAGCCGGCACTAAGAGCCGATGCTTTGTAGAGAGCCGGAAGAGCCAACTTCTGTTGGGGAAAGCCGAAACTTCAGCTGCTCTGCTCAGCTCTGCTGAGAATCCATGCAGGCCGGGGCGGGACTTTATTTTGATGGGCACGCTATGGCTAATCACATGCATAGACAGACTAGGATGATACCATTATGTGAAAGAAGGAAGGGGGGCAAATGCTCTGAAGACAGTGTAGTCGTATAGGCCAGCTACACGGAGCCACGGAGAGACTTAAATGCAAGTGCATTGGGAAAAAATTTATAAATTAGCAAAATTTCTGAATGCCAATCTGTAGTAAAAATATTTACTGTATATAGAGTCATAATGTTAAAACTTTGTCCTTTATTTATTTGATCTGTTCACTGTGGTCCTGTGTTTAATTGTTCAGTTAAAGGTTTGATTAAAATGTTAAATAGTAAGTCTGTATTTTTTTTGTAGTATATATTAAATGCATAAAAAATAAGACATTTATGAAAACACTGTACAAAAATTGCTTACCAACACACAAACCATTCATAATTGCTAAAATATAAGGCTTCGAGTGATACTAAATGAAGAGCCATTTGGGAGCTGTAAGAGCCAGCTCTTCTAAGGGAGCCGAGCCAAAAGAGCCGAAGCTTTGCAAAAAGCCGGACTTCCCATCACTAGCGCAGTAACCGATGAAACGGGGCTGTGGACGGCTACCGGCTGTAAAACGACCAACTATCGCGTTTCACTTTAATGTGGAGAGAATCATGAGGGATTCATACAGGGAGAAAAGACCAAATAAACAACTCCACTTAGAAAACGAGCTCAAAAAACCCGCAACTGATGATATTTGAAAGGAACTTTTTTTGAGCGCTTGCAACTGCGCCCCCTCCAGCGAGTGGCACTCTAGGCGACCGCATAGTTCGCCTATGCCAAGAGCCGACTCTGCTTGATTGTGACTTGTGCAGCTGGCTTGAAGTTGCCCTGTAGGGTTGTTTTCCACAGTCTCATTGAGGTTTTAATGAAGGCCCTTCTGGTTGATGTTGTAGAGTTCCAGGATCCATGAGTGAGGCAAAAAAAACCCCTACAAATTATTCACAAAATTATAAATTTTATAAAGCAAAATATACACACAGACTTTTCTCTCTTTTTTGTTCTTGTTTTATTTAGCTCCATACACAATTCTATATACAATTTAAATGCTCTAATAATGCTAAAGCACACAAATACATGTTATATGTACATATTATAGTTATTATATAGTGTATCTTGGTAGATCAGATCAGTTTTTTCTTGCATGCAGTTTAGTACACACAAACCTTTAGTAAATGTAAACGCCCCCAAAAAAATCTTTATCAGATGATTTACATTGCTTGTCCACACACATATTAACATCAACATGAAACAAATGGCACCTACACATACACAGACACTAGCACAAACTGTTATAACTTTGGTTATGATATAATAATAAATAAAGTTGTGTCATATACCTGTGCACACACACACAGTAAATCCTGCTCCAGTCTTGTATTTTTTACTGTGTTTTCATTTCCAATCAATACTGGAAGAGCTGACTTGAAAGGAATTTAGCATTTTAGTGCTGAAGGACACTTGAGCAGGATGAATAGTTACTGTCATACAGGATTGAACATACATAGCTCCTGCAGCTAAAGGACAGTTTCCTAGCTCACTAGCGTTTGTCACCGTGCTGTCTGTGTGAACTCAAGTGTGAGTCAGTGGAGCATAGTTATGAGTGACAGCAGAGATAGACAGAGAAAGACAGTATCTGACCTGTATGACAAAGGCTAAGACACAGCAAAACACACTTGTGAAAGA
>JAUBNQ010000005.1:15918822-15935515 GCA_032353495.1 Ctenopoma kingsleyae | reverse complement strand
TTTGATAGTAACTTGTAGTGTAGCTAACTACTTTTCCAAAAGGGTAGCTTGACTGTAGTTTAACTACTTTAACTTACAAGTAGCTTGTAGCTTGTCAAACTACAGTTTCAGAGTAGCTTCCCCAACACTGTTTATAAGATTAAATTAACATAAAAATACACTTTGTGTTTTCAGTCATTTACTATTTTTAAGTACATTTCGCCTGCAAAGTCCAACGGCCCCCAGAAAATGCCAGGATTTTCTGAGTGTTCACTTTCATCATGATCGCGCAACGTGAGCTCAAACACACCACAGAATATAATGCAGTTTATCATCTTAGACAAAATGTATCGGTTTTTGTCCCCCTCCTCGTTATGTCATCTCATCATGACTAGGGATGTTCGATATTGGCTTTTTATACCGATATAAACCAATACCGATATACGCGTCCCCCTCATTAAAAAAAAAACAAAAACAAATCATTTTAGGTAACTAACATTACATATCTCCTATCATGCATACTTAAACTTTAAACATTATTGCAAGGTGTGCCAAACAAACAAAATTATCTCAAAAACTACACCTCGGATTTGTCATATTTTGACATTTTGAGAGAGAGGAGAAGTAGCTGAAGAGTGATGTATAATATGTGCATGGTATGTAAAGGTTGTGTCATTAAAAGAGTAAAAACCGATACCAATAATTTCCACATTCTACATTTTAATGCCGATATCGGCCGATAATATCGGTGGGACAATAATATCGGCTCCCTAATTATGACCTATCCTGTAGCTTTCATTAAGCTGCGTAGTGATATTCACATTGCTAAATATAACATGACACATATCATTTTTCATGTGGCTGCTAGTCTGTTCATGTTTTCTCACTTTATCAGGAAAATGTATAAAATCTGTATTACCTGAATCCACACTCGTTCTTTTCCTGACAGCTGACAGAGGAGGCAGGTGAAACAAAGCAAAAGCTCCAGTCTCAGTACAGACAGTTAGCCAGGACTTCTTCTCATACCAGTTTCTGGAGAAAGACCCAGTGTAATTTCTGTCTTTGATTGTTTTTTCAGAATCTTTAAGCCAAATCTTTTTCCTGTGGGGTTCTTCTGTGGAATGGTTCAGTTTTCTAACAACTGAATTTGATTTCTCCATGACATAAAATGACTGTAAAGAAAACACAAGCACTGCTGTTTAAATTTCCGTTTAAATTCTGGGTCTGGAGCTGTAACCTCGGTTTTGGGCGCAAAATTTTGGGCGCAAGGTTCTCCTGTACTTTGCATTGGAGGGGGTTCCAGTGCGCATGCACCAGTTATAGCGTAGGTCTATGGTAAAGATTTTGGGCCCCAAAGGAACAGGAAATATGTCAAACAATCGTTCAGTCGCAGTAAACGAGTGAGAGAACATTTTTAAACTACACTTTGATGCAGATTATACACTGTACTCACGGTCTGTATAATGTATAGATCGTTTATTTAAATTTTAATGCCATCCATCCATCCATCCATCCATTATCAACCGCTTATCCGGGGTCGGGTTGTGGGGGCAGCAGTCTAAGCAGGGAAGCCCAGACCTCCCTCTCCCCAGCTACCTCTTCCAGCTCCTCTGGGGGGACCCCAAGGCATTCCCAAGCCAGCCGGGAGATAAAATCCCTCCAGCATGTCCTGGGTCTGCCTCCCGAGGGAGGCATCCGGGTGGCATCCTGACCAGATGCCCTAACCACCTCAACTGACTCCTCTCCACACGGAGGAGCAGCAACTCTACTCTGAGTCTCTTCCGGATGAACGAACTTCTCACCGTATCTCTAAGGGAGAGTCCAGCCACCCTGTGGAGAAACCTCATTTCGGCCGCTTGTATCCGCGATCTTGCTCTTTCAGTCACTACCCAGAGCTTGTGGCCATAGGTGAGGGTAGGAACGTAGATCGACTGGTAAATCGAAAGCCTCACCTTTTGGCTCAGCTCTCTCTTCACCACGACGGACTGGTGCAGAGCCTGCATTACTGTGGATGTTGCACTAATCCGTCTGTCAATCTCCCGCTCCATTTGTCCCTCACTTGTGAACAAGACCCCGAACTTACTTGAAATCCTCCACTTGAGGCAACACCTTGTCCCCAGCCCGGAGAGAACATTCCACCCTTTTCCGGCTGAGAAGCATGGACTCGGATTTAGAGGTGCTGACTCTCATCCCCGCCACTTCACACTCGGCTGCGAACCGCTCCAGTGAGAGCTGAAGATCACTGCTGGATGGAGCCAACAAAATGACATCATCTGCAAAAAGCAGAGATGGTATTCTGAGGTCACCAAACAGGACCCCCTCCACCCCTTGGCTGCTCCTAGAAATTCTGTCCATAAAGCTTATGAACAGAATCTGTGACAAAGGGCAGCCCTGGCAGAGCCAACCTCAACTGGAAACGAGTCCGACTTATTACAATGCGAATCAAGCTCCTGCTCCTCCTGTACAGGGACTTAATGGCTTGTAGCAATGAGCCCCGTACCCCATACTCTTGAAGCACACCCCACAGGATCCCCCGAGGGACACGGTCGAATGCCTTCTCCAAATCCACAAAACACATGTGAATTGGTTGGGCCCCCTCCAGGATCCTGGCCAGGGTGTAGAACAGTTGACAGCTCAGCCCCTCTCTTCACCCGAGTGTCCAAGACATAAGGTCGCAGGTCCAATGACACAACTACAAAGTCGATCATAGAACTGCGACCCTGGACGTCCTGGTGCCAGGTGCACTTATGGACACCCGTATGCTCGAACATGGTGTTCGTTAAGTTCGTCAAGTCCAACAACTGAACACCACTCGGGTTCAGATCAGGGAGGCCGTTCCTCCCAATCACGCCTCTCCAGGTTTCACTGTCATTGCCGACGTGAGCGTTGAAGTCTCCCAGCAGGACAATGGAGTCCCCATGGGTTGCGCTTCGCAGCACGTCCAGCAAAGTCCAGCCTCTCTCAAGAGGAATGGTTCCAGAGCCCAGACTGTGCACAGAGGTGAGCCCGACTATATCTAGTCGGTACCTCTCGACCTCCCGCACCAGTTCAGGCTCCTTCCCCGTCAGAGAGGTGACATTCCATGTCCCAAGAGCCAGTTTCGGGAACCGAGGGTCGGAACGCCAGGGCTCCCACCTTCGGCCACCACCCATAACACTACACACCTGACCCCTATAAATTTTAATGTTTTTCTAAAATTATTTTATGTGATTCCTGTCTTCTTCTTCTTCATGTGAGACAGGTGGGGCAGCGCCCCAGTGCCCCCCATTGACGAGCTGCCACTGGTTGGTATGATGTTCCTTTTCTGAAATGCTGTGTTACTTTTGCACCACTCCTGGGAAGGTTCACCACAGTTCTCACTGTGGTTTGCTGGATTCCCAAAGCTTTAGAAATGGCTTTATAACCTTTTCCAGACTGATAGATCTCAATTACTTTCTTTCTCATTTGTTCCTGAATTTCCTTGGATCGCGGCATGATGTCCGGCCTTTGAGGATCCTTTGGTCTACTCCACTTTGTCAGTCAGGTCCTATTTAAGTGATTTCTTCACTGAAAACAGGTGTGGCAGTAATTAGGCCTGGGTGTGGCTAGAGAAATTGAACTCAGCTGTCCAAAGATGTGATACACCACAGTTAATTTATGTTTTAATGAGGGGGGGCAATCATTTTGTCACACAGGGCCATGTAGGTTTGGATTTCTTTCCCCCTTAATAATAAACGCCTACATTTAAAATCTGCATTTTGTGTTTACTTGTCTTCTTTGTCTAATATTTAAATTTGTTTGATGATCTGAAACATTTATGTGTGAAAAACATACAAAATTTGTGGACCTAAGACTGGAGTGTTTGAACTGATTTTTCAACACCAGAGAAAAACAACAAAGAGTACTGAAGAAGAAAAGACTTGGTTCCGAGTCATAGGTCAATTGTGAGGATACAGTAGCTGCAGGGAAAAAGAGAAAAGAAAGAAAGAAAAGAAAAGACAATGAAGACATCAGAGAAAAGAAATTCACAGTTTAGGAGCATAAAAACGTTTTTTTTGCTTTTGGCTCTTCTGATGATTTGATTCACATTGAGTGTGTTGTATTGCAGTTATTAAGCAACAATGAGATGACTAATAAACAAGTTTACAAATAGGGAGCAGAATGACCACCAGATGTCATAAAATATTTTTACCATATGTTGGACAGCATCTGTAGAGAATTACACAGTTTGTTTATGATTACAAAGGCATGCACTGCAAATTACAAAGTCAAATGTTTGGGACAGTTATAGTTTACTAATGTATCAATAAGATGAATTCATTCATCCTCTAGTTTGTCTATAGAACTTTAATATTCTATTGGTCTAAGATTTTAACACATATGGTGTGTTCACATGCATATAAAGGATCAGTTCACCCGAACACGATCAAGAATGATATTTTCCGACACCCAAAGTGGTGTTAAAAACGACATATCTGGTGCTAACTGGTCACCTGGTATTTCACAACCATGTCATTTTAGGGCACATTTGCCAAAGCCTCGTGTTAACGTGTTATCAAGTAACAGTAACATTGTGTGCATTCAAACATAGTGATAGAACAGAGTACTTGACCTTAAACATTGTGACAAAATACATTTTGAAGATACACATCGTCCTCTAGCAAAAGCAGCACAGAACTGTCTTTTAAAGTGTCTCTTAAAATTCCTGCAAGGCTTTTCAGCAGTACACCTCTTGGGTTATGGTAGTTTTCTGCATGAGCAAGCAAGCGAATGCTGGAGAGGAGAAGAGAGAAAGACAAGGTGAAGCTGGTCAATAACTGTGCCTCTGTGTGTGTGTGCATGGTGTTTTGGGTGCTTCTCTGAACAGCGATGGAAGGGAGGAGAGGAATAATTGTTGAAGTGTTTTTATAGAGCTTTTCCTGGGAGATTTGGATGCAGATTCATTAATCTAAAAGCAAGATGTATGCCCTCTCTCAGGATTATCTGTGGAAAACAATGCACCACAGGAAAGAGAGCAGCTGCACTTGACTTTTCCTCTCCCTCTTTCCTTCTCATTTTCTTTCAGTTTCTTTGTTTCTTTGATTCTTGCTCTTCATTACTCTCTTTCCCTCTATTTCTTCAGAGTGGTTTTCACTGCAACAACACACTGGATATGAACACTTGACTACAAAAATGGTGCATAAAAAATACAGTGAGCTGAATTATTTCAGTTCAGTATAAGATTAATGGAGCAATGATTTCTGTCTTTTAAATACCAATGATTAATGGCATGTATTACTACATATGTTATAAATAATGTTATGATACCTGGTGACTTAATGTTACTTTGACACATTTTTACATCTGATTTGTGTAGTTGCATTTTTTTCAGGATTGCCAGGGGCTGACAACGTTTAATGAGGTGAGTGAGGTCCTGTAAAATATTATAACAGAAAGAAAAGTCAACACAGACTCCTAGTCTCAGTCATGGTGTCCTTAACTTTAGAACTCTTAACATAAGAATAAGGAGAAGCGATCATTTTAAACTGCTACTACTAAATTGAGGAGGCAGGTGCAGCAAGATAAAAGACATGGACATGAAAGAGTAAGTTTGCTAATGGTGGAAGACCAATAGACTGAAAATCCTGTCAATCAAACAAACGCCAGTTCTGAGCATAGCAGTAACCTCTAAAATAGTCGCTGAAACACACAAAGACACAGGGGTGACCAAGTTGCTGAGTAAGGTAGTGAGACTGTAAAGTACGTACTTTGTCTGGAGAAAAGAGACTGCCCCTAGTGACGATGACAGGAATGGCCGATTAACACACTTCCTGGGGTTAAAGTGGGCCACTTGGCCTTTCCTGCAGGGTTTGCAAGGTAAAAATCCACCATATGTTGCCACATCAAAATAAAACAGACTCATCTTGGTAAACAGTGAAGCTATTATATCAAATGGCAGGTTATTATCTCTTATTTTCAAATTGGTGGATGTAATTGTTCTCTAGTTAATGTTTGCATTGTGCTTTGTGTTTATCTGTATGAGTGTAGTGCGTGTTGACTAAACAATGTCTGACTGGTGACTTGCTCGTCTCACAAATGTGCTAAATTGAATAGACTGCACCTGAAGGTGTCCTGTTGGCTTAAGCACACATACACAAAAAAACATACATGTACACGCACACCTGTGAAAAATTAGAATAAAAAAATATTAAGTACTGATAAGCTTGAGTGCACAAGGACAAATGCTGCATTGGACATACAGTATTTGCCAACACACAGTTACACACATGCACGCACACACATTCATATACACCTGTGGGAAAATGCAGAGAAGCTCTGATACGGCTGGATGCACAAGGTCAAACCCTGCATGTGAGTATGCAAACCACACACATACACAGATACACACAAATTAGGTCATACAAATGCATAGTGGCACTTGGTTTTGGCTACAGGGGGTGAAAAGAGAGAAAAAACAAGTGAGCAATAATGAGAGGGAGAAAGGAGGACGGAAAGAGAGGGATGAAGAGAGAAACAAAGGATTGAGAGAAAGAGTGAGCTAATTGGAATGTGCTATAGTAAGATACAGAGAAATAATAAGGTTGAAGAAAGGAAAGGTAAAAATGCATAACCCTTAATTTACACAATAATTAGCTTTCTTGATTAGTGCTGGACTGTCTCACGGTCACTGTGGTCAATCCAGATTTCAAACATAGCATCAAACAGTTACAAAGAGTTAGATCAATATCCAAAGTATGTTTGCAATAAAAGAAAACCAATATAATTTTAAAGGAATGTAGTCATTTAGGTTGATGGCTGACATGCTGCTATTTCATAAATATGTGGGGCAAAGCAAAGAAAGAATAGATGAAGGACAAAAGTGAGGCAGAGACATAATGATAGAGAGGCAGCACTGATGGTTGTTAGTTTGTTTTTATGCCGAATTCTTCATTTAGCTTGATGCCAAATTACTGCAAGAGATGCCAGGTACTAACACTCAGATAGAAACCGTAATAACGCAAATGGTAATTTCACACACAAACGGTACACAGATACAGTATACTGTATGTACGCAGAGCTTCTGATGACCACACACACACTCTGTCACACATTCACCTTGCTAATATTTGTTTTTTCTTATGTGGTTTACCACATAACACTGAATCTGGGTGAGCCACTTTTATCTGTCTGTGTAAGTATGTGTTTGAGGGCTGCAGCGGTTTGTTAGTTAGGTTGCTCAACAGAGAATAATGGTTGGCAAGAAGAAAAAGCATTGGAGAGGAGGGGATAGGAAGTGGAGAGTCAATGAGAGACCTTAATAATTCAGCTTCTGGCACAAATTGCTGAAATTGAAACGATTGCAGATTACCTCTGAAGTAAACTTCCAGTGAACTTTCCAAAGTTGTAATATGTTTACTGTAGAACAGGAGATGTATGTCAAATGCAAATATTTGCTGCAAGCTTGCAGAAAACTTGACCAAAACATATGAGGAGCATTTTTTGATAGAGATAAATAAACATCTATAAATATTACATGTTTTTGGAAAAAGGTTCCTTAATACAAAACAGTGTGTTGGTATAAGAAATTGTAATTGTCCTTAAAGCTCATACCCAAATCAACATAATGTTACACTGCAAAATACCCTTAACAAAACGTCAGGGTTTAATTATTCTAATTAATTTGATTCATGTGGTTTTAAAGTTGTCTCATACTAAAATACATCAACTGTCATGTCATCTTACATTGTAGACTATATGTTTTACTAACAACTTGTAATATACTTTAATAGTCTGCTAACACTAACAACATTACTATTACATCTCTTAATATGTGACAGGATTTTCAAGGTGACTTCACACTGACGCTGACTTTACCTCGTGTCTGTACACTGACTGTTAGCTCACTGTGTGAGACTCTGCAATGCTGTAACACATAGTTTCACCCCTTGGGGATCAATGTAGTATGATTTTTGAGTGACACAAGGTTTCTATTCAAGTACAGCTAAAATGGAGACTTAAGACTGTAGTGGACTCTAGGCGACACAATCAGTCTCACTAGCCAAAACAGTTGGCTGCATACAGAGCACTGAAGAAAGGCAAAGAACCTGAATCATTGTCCCCTAAAATGACAGCTATTTAAGAGCTTAGGGTTCATGTCAGCTCACTGAATCGTTGATTTCCACTGAACTGACTCAGACTTTCACAAGTATAAGCCTGTGGTAGAAAAAAAAAGAAGGGATCATTGATTGAACAGGAGGAGGAAACAAATGTGATGACAGTTACTGTATAAGCTGTACAGTGAATGACAAGGCAAAGACTGGAGGGAAATGTAACGGGTCTCAGTATAGGACTCAAATATGCAAAGCATGCTCAGATTAAGGTTAAAAGATATTTACTTAAATAAGAAAGGGTACCTGATGCCTGAAGGGAAGCAGGAACTGGAGCAAAGGACAGGTAAGAGTGGAGGACCGGTGGATTCTGGTAAGTATGACGAGACCTGAACACAGTTAGGACAAAGCAGGGCTAACTCCAGAGTGTTGAATATAACTCATGGTTTGGTGGTGAACTAGGAGACAGGAGATAAGGAATGAGTCCAGTAAAACAGGAAGCCAGAAGTGCAGGGGAAAAGAGGATGCTGGGAACTTGAGTCCAGGTGAACGGGAAGCGTTGGAGGAGAGCAGGGGATGATGTGGGATGGAGTACAAGTGAACCGGAAGCCGGGTTGACTGGAGGTCAACTGGCGAACAAACTGGAAATTATACTAAGTTGTCAAGATGAGATGAGTTAACATGAACACTAATGTCCAAGTTATATGACAAGAGATGATCAGGGAACAGAACAGAGAGGGTCAGACAGGAGGCAGGTCAAAAGCGAAGCAAGGAGTCAGAACCGGAAGGCATTTCACAAGGCAAGTAATTAACTTCTGACTCCATATCCAAAGTCCAAGGTAGAGAGCCAGGTCAGAAAGATACTCAGATAATTACTCACAGATTCAGATCTGAAGCAGAGACAGGTACTAGTCCAAAAAGGGGTCAACACACAGAGACAAGATGATAACAATGCATAGTTCGAAATCCGAGTCATTTGTCCAAAATCCAAGGTCAGGTCAGAATACATTGTTAGACATGCCAGAAAACCCATGGTTCCAGAAAAGGGGTAAGAGGCGGAGATCAGGGTCAGGTCAAATCAAGTCAGATCAAGTCCGATATACAAGTGCTGGAAAGTTGCTTCTGTAGGCAGGTTAGCAGACAATCTGGCAGAGGACTGAGGCATGCTGTATATTATTTTTGATTTTTGGTATAAGGATGCATGAACTGTAGATGTGCCTTCTTTAAAATGTCAACTAAACTGATGTATTTGGATTTGTAATATGTTTGTATACACTACCAGTCAGAAATTTGGACACATACAGAAATGACTATCGTTTTGCTTATTTATTTATCATCAAATTCTTATCTAAAATACAATGTAGACATTGTTAATATAAAAAATTACTATTGAATATAGAAACTGTCTTTTAAAGGAATATTTACATAAACATACAGAGGCCTATAATCATCAAACATTAGTATTGTCTTCCAATAGCACATTATGTTTGCTAATGGAAGTTTTATTATAAAACCATTTTGCAATGATGGAAACACAGCTGAAGACATGTATGTTTTCATGGAAAAGACGGTAAAGCCTGTGTGTCCAAACTTTTGAGTGGTAGTGTATATGATATAATATGTTCATATTTGGAGTTCGATTCTCAGTCCCCCCAAAGCTACATGTTGAGGTGTCCTTGGACAAGACACCGAAACCCCATAGTAGCGCTGACACAGGTCTAGCAGCTGTCTAAACAACACTTTCCCCAAGGGGATCAATAAAGTATAAATTATTATTATTATAATTATTATTATTATTTGTCCAAATGTTCCAGTTAAATTTAATATGTTTTCAGTGTTACAGTAGATGATTTCTTCACAGATATCTTGTCATTAGAATGACAAGCTTGATAATGTGTGTCAGCATTTCTCATGTACCTGCATTTTTCCATATACTGTACATTGACTTTTGTACACAGTCTACAGAGCTTGACAACCATATTCTACAAACTAGGGAGATAGATGTTTACCAGGTGGTCAGTTGTAGAGACAGTATATTACTGTAGATATTACTGACATCAGGAGGAGAGTTCTTACATGGTCAGTGCAGGCAGACTGTGGCAAAGAGTAGTCATCACGCATCATTCCCCTGCAATGATCTTTTTCTTTTTCATGAGAGTCATTGTATAGCTGCAGCTCTTTAAGTGTCTGCTTATGTCTTATTATTAAATGTCTCTCTTGTTGTGATGGACTGTGATCTTTTTATCTGTCAAGTGCTATTTCCAGACATGTTCACTTCAGATAAAACCAATTAAAAACTTAAAATATTGGCCAACTTAAACCCACACGTCTACGTACAAACCATACAATTTAATCTGGAGTTAGTATTACAATGCTATACATCTCTTTATGTTAAATGGAAGAGCAGCGAAATGGAATGGGACATGAGACATGAGAGAAGATGAGAGGAATCAGTGAAGGACATAAGAGCACTAGTAAAGCCAAGCAGAGTCAAGGGATGATAGACAGAGAGAGAAAGTCTGAGGATGACAGGATCACAAGACAGAGCGAGGGAGATGAGAAGAGCAAGAGGGACACAGTGGGTGGACATAGGGAATACATAGCCAGAGGCCCTGGAAACAGAGGAGACAATTGGCAACACTTTGACACAACAAAGGCCAGAAGCACATTGCTGCTGAACAAAAATCTGTTTGCTGCCATAGGGGTGGCAGGGTGAGAGGGGAGGAGAGACAACAGAGAGAGAAACAGAGACAGAGGTATATTGATGTGTGCAAGTGAAACAGAAAGCGATGGAAACCAGGGACATGTGTGTTGGGAATGTGTTGGCAGTGCAGCACACTTTTCAGAGGACAGAGAGAACATAACTGTCTGCAAGCAAAACTTAGATCCAGGTTCACCAGAAGAGCAAAAGAAATAACAAGAGGCAGAGAAGGACACAATATTGCAATAAGAAATTTTAATTAAATATCTGCAACATAGCATTTGATTTTGTGTATTATCAGTTGAAAATACATGCAATACATATAAGACTGCAGTTTTCAGTTGTAACACATAAAACACAAAACGTACATTATTCAACTTTTTTGTCCTCTTTAAGGTCGGCACAGCATGTGCTCAACATAACATGATATCACATCAAGTTCTTATAGTGATAAAAATTCCCGACAAATATATTTCTTTCTTACTATAGGTGTGTTTTGGTTTTTATCCCCCAGGGAAATATTTACCTCTTCTGAAAAGTTTTCACTCAACACTGCTAGTCTGTGTTGTAGGGGACAGCATAGAAAGCATAGTGAGGGCCAGTCAGGGAGGGTTTACTGCATAGATACACAACCTTGCTGTTCTGTATATAAGGTACTACACTGCCGTGAGGGGTCATTGTTGGCCCTCCTTTAAGCCACCTCAAGAGGTATTGTCAGAAGTGGGGTGCTTTCACCCTGACGTGTTTGTAAAAGATCCGAGATCCGAGGCAGTGTTGAGTGTTGTTGGGTGTGGGAAGCTTTATTGTGAGATGAGCTACTAGGGTTGTTTCTCCTGGGAGACTCTCCCACGTCCAATTCAGCAGGAGCAATAATTACAACATGATTTGAGCTCAAATACAAATGTCATAGATTGTGTTCAGTATGTTAATTATTATAGTTACATTGGGCTTTGTTTGAGCAACACGTTTAAACGATTATACATACAGGTTACAGTGGAATTGGGAAGACTTGCAAAGGGACGCAACAACATAATAATGATTGGAGAAAGTCAACAGTAGGTATGAAGGTTATAATACATTTACTACAGAAGACATAAATACAATGCGGAATATTAAGGATATACCATTATCATCCAGTAGAACAATATAATAAGCTTAATCACAAATAGACATCCCATCAACAACCAGTCACATTTACTCATGCCCAACAAGCAAAAATAAATATATATATATACAGTATATATATACATAAATAACATAATCAGGAGCTAGCCAAGCATAACTCATGATGATAGCAACACGATGAATTCAGAGGTTTACAGAAATACTCCAAACAAATTTCCAGAGAAATGCATCAAATGTAATTGGGAAGAGCTTCGTCATGCAGCAAGAGATTTATGGTTTGAATTGTTTGAATTTGAATAATATAGAACAACATAGACACATTTTTGTCTATTCTACAAACAAAGACAAGAACAAGGGATGATAACACTGCTTATGGGTCTTGCTGGCAGTGACGGCTCCATGGAGGGAGCTGCGTCAGCTCCAGACTCCACTGTTGCCACCTGCAACAAGTCAGTCACCTGACCTTAACACAACTGAACATGCACGCCTCAACTGCTGAAGAGGAGATTGAAGGGAATAAACAACTGCAGGAGGCTGCAGTAAAAGCCTTAGAAAGCATATCAAAAAAAGAATTTGGCAATATCAGTGAATTGGAGGCTTGATGCAGTTATCACAAACAAGGGATTAGCAACCAAATATTTACATTTGGTTTTACATTATTTTTCACATTCTGAGAGGGAAAACATTTAAACCAAATACTTGATGAATGAGTAAAAGGACAGGTCACACATTCAGAAACATTGAGTTTGGAGTGATGATCTCTAGACAGTTTACATGAAAAAGAAAGCTGTGAAACTAAGAAGAAAGAAAAATCTAGTTTACATGACTCAACTTCCAGATTTGGTGCAAAGGACTTCACACATATTACATAAACATCAATAGGAAGGTTGTGGATGATGGAGATGAAAATCTGGTTGCATCCTAACAAGAAAAGTCCAGGATTTGAGATTCATTAAGAGCAACACAATGTGGGAAGTGCATTTGTCAATATCTTCTTGCTCTGATGGTTGACAAGTGTTACTTTGTATATGACATCATTTAAATTTGTTTATATTTTGCCAGTGAAAGAGATAATGTTGCCCAGGAAGAGTGACAGTGCTATGACTGTGACTAAGCTGTAGAGACAGTTGCTAATCATATCATTAATTAATGTTTGTGCTGCATAAATTAAATCATTATGACTGTCGAGTGTTACGTGTGGATATAGGGACTGGTCTATGGTAAGAGTTAATGTAGCAGAAGGAGAACTCAGGGGGATATTTGCCGGCAATTACACACGGTGGCCCTGCAGGCTAATGTCATGAAATGATGATCTCACTAGTTCACAACTTATCCAGCTTGTTGCACATAGGCAAAAATAATTGCACAAATTGCTCATTCAATAAAGAAGTCCCAGTAGAATAAGTGAGAATACAGTGCATGTATACCTTAAGTTGCACCACTTCCAGACAGCCATGACTTGATGGAAATACATAAAAGTCCCTTTTAGCGAGTGTGGTGCTGGACGAGTCTGGCAGCAAACAGCTCATCAAAGCTGTGTAACTGTCTACTTTCTTTAAGTCTATATGGCTGCCTTCTTTTGTCTGTTTGTCTACTTAGCTGGCAGACTGCGTGGGAATAAGAGTTTAGACATTGATGCATCTGTAGATGGAAAATATAATGAAGAATCCATGACAAGCTTCCAGCATAATAGCACCACACTGACTTTGAGTGAAACACCCCATACATCAGTATGCATTTAAAGTACATTACACTGAAATAAAGTTTCCCTCCATAAGGGTTGTCTGGCCCTGTTCATAATAAATTGTTGAAGGACTGACATTAGATCATAGTTTTCGGGTTTCCAAGTACATTTCAGGATGCAGAGTAGCTGAAAAAATCATGATCATCAACATTTTCTTTTTGGATAAAACCGAGAATGTAGTATTTCTTTCTTGTCTTCTATTAGCAAAGGAAAAAAATAATTTCCAAATTACTTTTTTATGTTATTTTGAGTCATATTGCACTGATCAAATATAGTTGTTTAATCAGTGCAATCAGTTATAGTTTTTTTTTACTTACTTTACTTTTTTACTGCTTTACTTGGTCCTTGGTTGTGTCTTTCCATATACCTCCTCTCTTTTCGATTAATAATAATCTCTGTTGGTATTCATTGGAAGAAGAGAGACAACACCCTTTGAATATCTACTACTATCTAATATGCTTACCTGGACATCTGTACTTCGAATCACTAGCAATGACACAGGGATTTGTTCATCTACAACAAGACTGACATAAAGCACATTTTAATACTTTCTTTCTCGTAAACACCCACAACTTTGCAAAAAAACTGAAGAACAGCCAGCAGCCAACACCCAACAAGCATACAGTATATACAGTGTACAAACAGATTGTTCATTACCACTCCTGGGAGCTTTGTGGGTTATATATGTGTAGGTTTTATTTACAGTATATGTGTGTTACCGGTGTGACTCTAAAGTGACAGACAGAAACATATAGACAAAGAAATATACTATAGAATCACATACTGAGAACATGCTGTCACCTTGTGTACATAAATAAAAAATTAGATTGTTTGTCACTTGAGTGAAAAAGTTGCTACTTCATGACTGAGTATAAAATAAGTGTTCGATGTGATGAATCCCAAAGAAGAAGCATCTAATTAACTGTCCAGTGACTTCATCAACAAAACAAAAATGTTTGAGTGGGAGGTTGATTTTGATGAAGTATCCCTGTTGTCATCATCAGCAATGAGGATTAAAGAATTGCTGTCCCTGGTGAATCCCCCAGCAGCAAGATTAAAGCTTGATTCCAGTCAGAAGCATCTTTTTTTATTTTTCATATTTACTTAATGACATCTAAAAATGAAAATCCTTCTTAATGAGATGATAAATGGGATAATGGGAGAATTCAAGTGGAGATTCTAAATGTCATATTAGTGTAAATGCCACTTTCTAACTATGCTACAGCACACCTCTGGAGATAGTGTTGTATGTATGTATGTATGTATGTATGTATGTGTGTTGGTTGATTTGTTTTCCACTGATTCAGACTTATGTATCTCAACAACATTTGGTCAGATTGCCATTTATAGTCCTAGAGGAGGAATCCTACGACTATGATCATTTTGTGGTCCAGCAGGGCCCCAGACACCCAGTTTGTTTTTGTTTTTTTAGAGCAGGTGCATCGCCATGGTAACAGTACTAATTATTATCATCTTTAAAGCTGTCCCACTGCTTAAAGATTCTGCATAAATAGTGAAGGGGGTTGTGTGGGTTTTTTTCCTTCCTGGGATTAGATATACAGTAGTTTGGTTTTCTTTTTTTATGCAAAGTGTTCGCCAGTCAATTGCATTGAGGATCTCTAGACAACTTACATGAGAAACAAAGCTGTGGTGTCTTAATGTTGGGGCAGTAATGTTTATAAACTACTTTCAGTCCTCCAGGAATCCTCTCTGAACTTTGGCAAAAGGCAAATGAGTTTCTTTGTGTGGCTTTATTTTCTTGGGTTATTTTATAGGCATGTTCATAATGAAAGATTAGGTGGTGACAGGTGTTTTGTCTTAGTCACTTCTCAGAGGCATATTCACATAACCTTACAATTATTCTAGTCCTAATTTATTGAAAATGTTTTATATCTATATATTTGTTCCAATACTACATGCATTTTCGTGTAGTCTGTAAAATATTCTTTGTGCAATTAGTTTTGTTTTTTCATCACAGTGATATATTTTAGTCATTAGTGTCATCTTACTGCTTTGCAGTTTGTCCAAATTGTGTTTCAGCTGAAGAAGATATCATTATGAATATTCTGATGTTCTGTCTGATGTTCCTGTCTTGAAATTGTACCTGTGACTTCATCATCATTTTAGCACTGACAAACTGCATTTATTGCCTCACAAAGCTAGTGTTGACTTTGTTTCCGTTGTTTTATTTTGCAGAATGTATCATCAAAACCTGCTCACAGACTAAAATAAGTTCCCCCTTTAATATCAGTGTTAGTGGTCATTTGCGATGATGTTACCCTTACGTTGTCCATAGGTCTGCAATTATATGAATTCACTATGGGGATAAATTACACAAGACAACATCATATTACCGCAAACCTCAACAACATGGTTTAACTGTGTATGGCAAGCAAATTTAATATTTAACAGGTAAACAGGATACACAATTAAGATGCTCAGATGTTCAAGTTACTACTTCTCAAACATAAAACATATAAATCACTTTATATTTTTTTCACAGATGATGCAGATCTCCCTTATGAAGTAACAAAGTGCCCTCACTGGCATGAAGTGAAGCCAGTGAGATCAGAGAGAAAAGTAGGAGGTGGAGAGGGTGTATGGCTGCTCCTTCAGTGTGACTGACAGCATTTAGCATCACAGCACTAACAAGCAGTAGTCATCAGCTGTGTGTGTCAAATACGTGCTGCTCTGCACACACACCACAGAGTATGAATGCGTGTACCTGAACTTTTAAATTACTTAACATAACCGTACCGATAAATTCTGTGATCCTAGAATGGTGCCTGCTGGGTGGCAGCAAGTTACAGCTCCTGTCTTGTGTGTTGTTGTCTATATTTCTTCAAATCATGTTGTCACATTTCTGAGGTGATGAGCAGTCTTACTGGGTTTGTCACTTAGGTGACTATGTTGGGAGGCAAATGTTGCTATGGATACAGCATAGTTTTTTTTAACATGGCAACAGCTAGCCTGCTATTAGCTACTAGCTACTGGCCCTGCAAAATGGTAAATGGTAAATGGTCTGCACTTATATAGCGCTTTTCTACCTAGACTGGTACTCAAAGCGCTTTACACTGC
>JAUBNQ010000005.1:15887433-15897531 GCA_032353495.1 Ctenopoma kingsleyae | reverse complement strand
GCTTAATTCAAAGTCACCAAGAAATTTAAACTGAAAAACTGATGCAGCAGGTTAGTCCAATTTGCTGAAATGTCATTGCAGCATCTCAAAATGGTACTCAGTAGTTTGTATGACCCCACATGCTTGTATGCATGCCTGACAACGTGGCATTCTCCTTATGAGATAACGGATGATGTCCTGGGGTATCTCCTCCCAGATCATGACCAGGGCAGCACTGAGCTCCTGGACAGTCTGTGGTGCAACCTGGTAGCATCGGATGGACCTAAACATGATGTCCCAGAGATGTTATGTTGGTTTTAGGTCAGGTGAGCGTGGAGGCCAGTCAATGGTATCAATTTCTTCAACCGCCTGCATAGTGTTGCCACATGAGGCTGGGCATTATCATGCACCAGGAGGAACCCAGGACCCATTGCACCAGTGAAGGGTCTAATAATGGTCTAATGATTTCATCCCGATACCTAATGGCAGTCAGGGTGCCATCGTCTATCCTGTACAGGTCTGTGCGTACCTCGATGAATATACTCCAGACCAACACGGACCGATCACCAAACCAATCATGCTGAACAATGTTGCATGCAGCATCTCCAGACCCTTTCACGTCTGTCACATGAACTCAGAGTGAACCTGCTCTCACTTGTGAAAAGCACAGAGCGCCAGTCGAGCTCCACGGTGCCGGGCAGTGAGCACAGGGCCCACTAGAGGATGTCGGGCCCTCAGGCCACCCTCATGAAATCTGTTTCTAATGATTTGGTCAGAGACATTCACACCAGTGGAGGTCACTTTGTAGGGCTCTGGCAGTACTTATACTCCATGCACAAAGGAGCAGATACCGGTTCTGCTGATAGGTTTAGGACCTTCAACAGTCCTGTCCAGCTCTCCTAGAGTAACTGCCTGTCTCCTGAAATCTCCTCCATGCTCTTGAGACTGTGCTGGAAGACACAGCAAACCTTCTGGCTATGACATGTACTGATGTGTCATCCTGGTGGAGATGGACTGCCTGTGCAACCTCTGCAGGGTCCAGGTTTCGCCTCATGCTACCAGTAGTGACACTGAACCTAGTCAAATGCAAAACTACTGAAAAGCAGTCACAAAAAGATGAGGAGGGAAAAAATGTCTCCACCTGCAAAACCATTCCTGTTTTTGGGGTTGTCTCATTGTTTCCCTTTAGTGCACCTGTTGTTAATAAAATTAACAACAAAACAGCTGACACTGCTACTTAATTGACAAGATCAATATCCTTGAAGTTGACTTGATACTATACTCTGATTAAAAAGTGTTCCTTTAATTTTTTTGAGCAGTGTATAATCTCTCCAGTGGTATTACACACCTAAGTCCAGTATCATTATAATGTACAGTATATTAATCCCCCATTATCATGCAACATATTCTTGCTATGATCACTGTGAGCCCTGAAGAAAATTCTGCAAAACTAATTTGTGTAATGT
The DNA here is from genome assembly GCA_032353495.1 of Ctenopoma kingsleyae. Taxonomy (NCBI): domain Eukaryota; kingdom Metazoa; phylum Chordata; class Actinopteri; order Anabantiformes; family Anabantidae; genus Ctenopoma; species Ctenopoma kingsleyae. Next base: position 15,896,086 of record JAUBNQ010000005.1, on the reverse strand, counting down.
ATGTAGTCTGGTTCAGATTGACTGCAAAAATCGATTAAACCTTTCACCAAAGGTGACTCTGGGTTCAGTGTTTCATTTTGGGAAACAATGAAAGCAAAATAACATGTAGGAGCTAAAGGCCACCTACCATGTGTTGCTACCTATTCGCAATCTGAGTTTTCATAAAGCTTTCAAGAACATTTTTAGGCTGGTTGGTGCAGATGATGGAATATTGTGAGCCGCTATTTGCACTTTTTCAATCAGCAGTGGGGTACATTTATGGCCTATTCTCCCGCAGGTCTCCCACACTCCAGCATAAATCAGTGAAAGCCCTGAAGGAAGGGTTTCTCGGTTTTATGCTGGCATTATTTCAACAGGGAGAGACGACAGAGATGTGATGCTGATCTTGGTAGAAAGTGATGGGGTTGAAGGAGGATGGTGGCAAACAAGACCCTACACAGTTTCGTGAAGTACCATTTGGTACCCCTGTTGTGCAGACTTAAACCCAGATGACGACTTGAATTCAAACAATCATAGATACTATTTCTTTTTGTTATATACTGTATATGGGTTATGCTTAATAACAATATATGCTTTTAGTGTAAGACTGAAGATATTGTACAATAGTTTTTTATTATTATTATTATTAGATATCAAAAAGGAAATAAAATTTTTTTAGCAGTTTTTACATAAAATACAGACTTACTGCTTGTTAGTGTGAAATAATAGCTAGTCCGCTCATCTTTGACACTACAAGCATTGCACTGCCTCTTTTGTCAGTATCTATGGTAACATATAGACATAGAGATTGAGGTCAACTATGTCTTGTTGACCAGCTGAACTACTCCATGCTCCAGACACTCAATTTCCTGCCCTCTGTTCCACTGTTTCCTGCTGTGCAGCTGACTTGTTAAGCATTTGGCTTCTTCTGATGAGCTTATTTATTTATGATTGCAGGGACCCTTTTACATAGCCAACTCCAAATCCTCCTGGGATCTCTTTAGTTATTCACTGAGCCATGGATGTGTCTGGAACAAAGAGTCTGCTAAACAATACAATAAATATACATTGGCAAACCTTTAAAGTGAGGAAAAGTGTTCAGTGGTCAATAGTATGTTGAATAGTTAAGATCAGAACGGTGAGATTCTTCCAGCATACTCACGCTCTGATCACATTACACATTGAATGTTGTGATTATTTTTAAACATTTTCTTTTAAGGCAAATAAAAAATTTTGGATCCAATAAAAAAAGGACCTTCAGTCTGGGCTGACACAAGCAGAGTACATCAGCATATCGTGACACAAGCAGAGCCAAGACTCAATTAAATAATTACAAGGATTTTAAAATGGTCATATTTATAAGTTATAGAAGGGAAATTCCAAACCTGGGCAGATTTTATACTACCAAACGTCTACCAGTTTTTCTAAATAATAAAACATGGGCTTCAGGCTACTGGTGGTATAGGCAGTCAGTCATATTTAATATATTTAACTGATCTCTTTTATAGTAATATCTGTCAAGTACCTCCTCACTTAGTGCCCTGAAAGTCACTGCAGAAAGTCAATATTTGATAGTGAATTTTAAAATCCACCCACCGCTATGGCACAACTTGATTGTTGATCGGGATGATACACATGTCACGTAAGCACGGGTGTGTCTGTGTAAACCAGATCACAGCCTCTGATGCTGGTCATTCCTTCTCACTTTCCCACCTACATGTACACACTCTACCTCTGCTGCCCGTCTGTCTGATTAAAACAACTCCAGGATTTTTCTAGTAGGCTCCTGAATGTTCACAGAGGACACTTGTGAAATTGTGTAATGGTTCAAATGTGAATGTGTGGTGAGTAGGTTATGTAAGTGCATATCCTGCGTCTGATTCATGTGTTCTCAGATCTGCATGAGTGTGTTTGTGTGTTTGTTCAGGAAGGGGTGGTACTCTGAAAATTGTGGAGTTGAGACACCTTTCTGTGCCCCCCAGCATATAAACATTCAAAGTCTTGGAGAGACACTAGCAAGGCCAAGCGAGTGGGTAGATTATACGACTGAAAAGTGCACACCCACAGAGACACATCCACACAAACACCTGCAAAACTGTCTGAGCAATTCCAGTTTCACTAAGAAGGTCAGAACACAGACGTGCACGTTGTAGCAATGATTCAGTTCCCCAATGTGGGGAAACACATTTGCTTTTTAAAACCTTTATGTGGGGGAGCTAATTGCAAATCCAAACATGAACTTTCTTGTTCCCATCAGTCCAGTCATGTTTGTTCAGCTACTGATTTGTTTTTTCCACGTTTTTCCTAAATAACCTCTCATCAAAATTACTACTTTTTGGAGTAGTAGTAGTAGTAGTAGAGTCTACTCTACTGACAGTGATTAACATTGATAACCATTACATTGATAACCATAGGAACATGTCAACATTTTGTCGGCCAGCCGGAAGGATATTCATGCTCCACTCAGGATATACAGTACTATAACTCTGGTGATGTTTGACTTTGACATTAACACATCCCATAAATCCATCAATTCATCATCCTTACATAGTAAACATTATACCTGGTAACCACCAGCAAGTTAGCAAACTTCCAACTAATTTCTCTGAGGGACAGGGATGTTTTAGTTCCACTGCCCTGAATACATCAGATAACATGGTTGTGGTTTCACATTCAAAACATACTTTAAGTATGCTGTAAATATGGAAGTATGCTGTGTCTTTAAGTGTAAAAGTCTTTGATATTGTGTGTGAGAGTGAAGAGCTACTCTGCTGCTGAACAAGGCTCAGTCACAGAGGAAATAACGGGGGTTTATTTCCCAAAACAGACCTGAGTAATAATGATACCTTTGTCCACTGTCTTACAGTCTCAAGCAGAAAATAATGATAATAGTGCACTGAGTAATTGGAACACAGTTTTTCTAATGATCACAGTATAAAGAGAGGCTCATACAGCTCATTAAAAATCCTAAACAGCTGGGTTTTTGTTTTTCCACAAAAACCAAGCATGAATTGTGGTTTAATTACCTGAACACAGTACCTAGTCCCATAAGGAGTGACACAGATGAGGCATGATGAGCTGAATGTTTCCTGTCTTGTTGTCATGCTATTGGCACAGATGGCCTCAAGATGTCACTAAAAGTCATTACAATATTCCTGATGTCATATAAACCTGAACATAAGCTGTGAAAAACCAAATGAACAACTGCTCACATTATGTACAGGGAGGCACAGCTATTTGAAAACAGGTTTTAGTAAATGCTTACAGTATAAAGTACAATGTAAAATCTGATCAAAATCTAATTGTAACTAAATATCCATCCTGTTCAATCTTTTAATACTTTAATACTGTTTATTTATGGTGCTCGAGTTTAGCTTATTTCAGTGTTATCAGTCAGAAATAAAAAGCATTGAAAAAAATTGCCATTGTTTAACTTAATGTTGTTTTCTCATTAATGTGTTGTGTGTGTGGCAGCCTACAAGTTGAAGTGTGGCTCATTGTACAATGTGTGATCCTCACTGTAAAACTGAGTCTGATTTACTGTCTTTGATCAGCAGGGGGCAGTATCACATTAGTGAAACAGACATTAATACAAAAAAGGAAGGAAGCTGAAAAACTACACACCTTACTAACATGTAAAGGCTCATAATGCCCCAAATTACTGGAAATGGGGAAAAATGAATGCTGCTGACTTTGGTGTTTTCCAGGCTGCTCTTGTCATATTGTGTAAAGTATGATTCATACATATGTTTGAAGAGGCTGTTTCCAACATTGTAAAGAACAAACAAATTTGACCTAAATATGTCCTGGGCAGGTGATGAATGAATAGTACATGAAGACAGCGTTTTGTGATTATGCAAACTCAGCACATTCAACCATGGTAACACTAAACCATGTTTTCACAGTTATTACAGACCTGGCGGAAAGCTGACAGACAGGTGAGCAGCAGACAGAAAAGCGGGCAGACGGGATAACATTTTTGCAATGCAAAAATGTCAGAGGTTTCTGTTGCTTCTGCTTTGTGACCCAGCCCACCACCAAGTATGTTTATAACAAGATTGTTTTTGTTGTTCTGTATTTTGCTTCAAATGATCGGGCGAGTGTCAGTGCTGGCCAGTCAAATCTGTTACGGGTGAGGGATTATCAGAGTTCAAGGAGAGTCATGAAGCGAACTTAACTCAGTCCAAAACAGTTATTAAAAATATTATATTCATTAAAATTCAACCTGCTATCTTTTAATTGCTCATTAATTTAGTCCATGTGAAGTCTGACAGCTTATTGTATATTTTGGTCCTTATGACATTGTCAGTTTATTAATAAGAGAGTGTGACTGCACCAGGAAGGGCAGTACCACCCTTATTGGTTGCGTTTAGGCATGTTTTTGAATATTCAGTTTACACAGTGCTGCTACAGAAAGAAATTTGAGGGAAGGTGTTGTCAGGCAAAAACACCACATACTGTACATTTTGGAACATTCACAGAATACAAAATGTCAGACACAGATTTATGGTTTAGTCAGTTACACCTGGCTCCAAAACACAAGCAGAAACCTGTTAGCATTACATGAAGAGTGTTGTGGCTAGAGAGCTGAATCTAGTTTTGCTTTTTGAAGCACAGCTCTACCTCAGACAGAGAGGAAATGGAAAGGCTTTCAGAAAAGGAAGTGAGGCCCCTTAGTACGTAGGAGAGGAAGGTTCCACTGGGAGTGGGGGGGGACTGCTATTCATGTCAAATTAAGAACCTGCTTGGTACATGATGTACTGTACATAAAGTTACACTTGAGCTCACATGCTCACCTTCCCTTCCGTATGTTAACTGATGAGAAAAGAAGCCATTACTCCTGTTTAGCATCTTATTACTTCACATTCGGCTGCTGCTACACTTAGCTGCAGTCATTCCATAAGAGACTGCTAACATCCAGATGTTAAAATTGATCATTACAAACAAATTACAAACATTTGTGCTTCACACAGCTGATGGACAGACACTCCCCAGGATTTTATAGGAACTGAAATCAGAAGACTGTGGACGACATGTTGTTAGCTTCATTTCGCCGGAGTGTTCCTTGAACCATTCCTGTAAGATACAGGTGGAATTAAATGAAAGATTTAAATGAATCTTTGAATATGTTTATTTTCCTTTGTGCTAAGAGTTAGATGACCTTTAGTAATGTGAATGTGAAGCTAGTAACAGCTGGCTGCTGTGGCTCATCTTAAACACTGCAAACAGCTATCCTGGTGGCATCAAGAAAAAAATCTATTAAACATATACATATGTTACAGTTACAGTAACAATGTCTGGATGGTCCATTACATCTGAGACCATCAATGCACTGATGCATCAATAAGCAAACGGTTCAGTGCTGGTTTCTCAAACAATTGTTTACAATTGTCAGGAGAAGCAGTAGCCTGTCACAGTTTAATGCCATAGTCCCAGTCAGTCGATGACGCCCACGTGCATCTACGACAAACCAAATGGTGTCTTGCAGTTGGGCACCTGCTTTTCAGCATCTGTTAGAGCTCTATTCAGTCTTACTCTTGGTCTACAGATTATATGCAGAGTTATTGTGGAAATAGATTCCCAGAGTCAACACCTTTTGTCTGTTCCAGCATGTGCACTCTGTGAAAAACCACCTACAACTCCCTAACACAACTTTAGAGTCACACGTGGCTGCTCCAGTCTAACCACACTGTTTTTTCAATAAATGGTGAAAGGTGTTTATAATGTCTAACTGACTGACTCAAAGAGGGTTGTTTGGGGATTTACCTTCAATAAGTGTAAACTGAACAATCAATGAGAGATATACTTCGCGCCTGTAGCTCAAAGGCCTGTATGTGAATTAGTACATGTTAGAGTCTCCCCAAAAATCCCATAGACCCAATAAGAGCTAAAAATATTTCTACCTAACTGTTCACCCAACATAATAACAACAATGTGTGTACTCACATTATGCAGTCACATTTTGTTGAGTTCCAGGCAGCTTTTAATTTGTTTGCATTTTATTTTCTTAGTTCTCCACATTTTAAATCAAGCAGCTTTTCATTCAACTGTGGCACTATGAGATCCATTACTCATTAGGTGACCTATTCTATTGGCTGATGGTGCAGATAGAGAATCTGTCTTAACCTAATAGAAGATTTTTGTTGTAAATGTGTCATGTATCATAAAAAAGGTTTAATATACAGGCACTCCTTGAGGCAGCTATTGCACAAATAAGTAGTAAGTAAACGTGCCATCAACAGATGTATGTGAATGTGAAACAGTCTAGTCAGAGTGAAACAACTGAGTCACAGAGTATTTGCACTCAGTTTTAATTCTCACTACAAATGTGACCATATGCTTTCACTGTGACATTGTACCACACATGAAAAACTACCAGACATCTGTAAAATCTTGACATCAGCAAGACTTTAGGCACAAAATTAACACCACCTGATGGTTTTCATTTGTTTGTTGGCTATTAGACAGTGTAGATGATGACCAACAGTAAAACCACCTGGCGATGTCCAATGACTAAGCAAATGGTCCTCCATACTTAACGACTGTTAAGTACTGTCAGACTGAAACTTCGTATCAGTGCAGGCCTCTTAGTGATACAGAAAATATGCAAATGTGTTTAAAATGTCCTTTCTGTCTTTTGTAGATTGCAGGTCTGGGTTATTGTTTAAATTCATTAAATTTGCAACTTTGTGTTGCCATGACATCTATACTTTTCTATGGTTTGGTTGGATCTATGGCTAGTCTCACTACTCTTTACAAGTAACTGAGTATCAATATAACCATTACAACCATGAATTACAATATGCCTAATGGGTGCCATCCTGCATCTGCAGCCACCACTACTTTGAATGTACAGTTATTCACAAGTAGCTTTTTTTTATTCCAAAACAAGGTCATGCACTGACATTTTGGATTTTTATTTTGTTTGATTCGATACAATGACGGAAGATTAAGTGTGTAAAAGCTGAGCAGTTGACTTTCCAGACTAATTGTCATTAATTATGAGGTGATTCAGACATTGTCAGACATCTGTCTGACTCTTGGGTTCATAAAACACTTCAACATGGATGGAATAAAACAATTAATGTGTGAACTTCACCCACTCATGAGGTTGGGCAGTAGAGGAACTCTGACGTCAGCCAAACTTCACTGTAGATCCTTAGCCAGTGCAATAAACACATACAGTACATACACTCATACTGCATGAGCACTCATACAGTATACACATAAACTGCACCAACGGTAGGAACACACATACTTAAAAACTACAACACACAGCACTAAAACAGATGTACACTATCATTTTGTCACAGCAATAAAACATATAACCATGTGTAACCACATAAGTGCCCAGACTTAAACAGAGAATGTGACTATATCAGCAGGCCCAAAGAGAAAACATATTAAAAGTTCTCATTGTCTTTCTAGCAGCCTAAACTACCTTTTATTGAATTATGATGATGTTGAAATAACAACTTCCAGTTAACCTTCACAAAAAAAAACTGGACAGGTGGGATGAATAGTAAATGAGCATGTTTTCTTGTTGTAAGGTTGGAGTGGATGGGACAAAACACAGAATTCACAGATGGTAGAAAACGGTTTGCTTCCTGTTTCAAAATGATGTGCCTACTTTAGTAAATGCTTAACCACAATCTTTCCCTGTGGCTAACCCTGATATGTTATATTTTTAGTTTGGTATAAAGTGTATAAAGTTTTACAAGAGAAATGTTCGAAGAGATAACATTTGAAAAACAAAAGCGGCGTCAACATAATGCAAGACATTACATACAAAGAGTAGAACAATACTGAACTGACAGAAAACAGTCAATCCTCAACAAATCACTGAAAAATCCACATGTTAAGTGTCATTGATATGAAACGTTTCTGTTTCGCTGCCAGTAAATTCCTTCCATAGCCATTTGTTACCAAGGTTCTGATTGGCCTGGATAAAATCCTGTTTCCAAGATCGGTTTCTCCCTGTAACTGAGCAGGCACATACTTTGTTTTATTATTTAGATGACTTAGATCAACACACATGAGACTGCACGTGAAAAACATACGTAACAAATTCAAATCCCAAGACTGATTTAATCGGAATGTTATTATTCTTTTCTCCCAAATGGCTCCATACATGTAATCTAATCTAATGTGTGTATGTATTTGGGTTTTTCTCAGAGCCCCTACCCACCCACCCACCCACACACACACACACACACACACACACACAGCGTGACCCTGACAAGTGTCTAAAAATGAACAGCACCAAGAGGAAGTTAGCATTTAATAAAGCTTCCAGCAGTTCTGCAATTTGATTAAAAGGCTGCTCTTTGCACAAACAGTACACAAACACACACTCACACATTTTTGATGAACTGACTTATTTATATATAAATAAATGACATGAGCTGGCTTCTGCTTGACAGAATTTCCATAAGCAGCTGCTGGCTGCTGTTTCCATAACACAGCTCTGACAGGCCAAAGTCTGCTTGCTGTCTGTGATGGCTGAGAGGCACATGGCTGAACTTTGGAAGCAGTAAAAGAAATCGAAGAGATTAGCAGTTTTGTATTATTGACTCAAACTCATTGTTACCCGTGGTATACAGTACAGGCCAAAAGTTTGGACACACCTTCTCATTCAATGTGTTTTCTTTATTTTCGTGACCATTTACATTGG
>JAUBNQ010000005.1:15873968-15887329 GCA_032353495.1 Ctenopoma kingsleyae | reverse complement strand
ACCAATGTAAATGGTCATGAAAATAAAGAAAACACATTGAATGAGAAGGTGTGTCCAAACTTTTGGCCTGTACTGTAATGTTGTGAAATATTCACTGTATTACCAGGAAAAAGTAGAAATTTAATTAGCAGTATGACAGCATACCATTTGCATGACTAGGTGTAGTTGGTAACCTAGTTTGTGAATCAAACATCCTCAGGGTTCATACAGTACAACACTTTTATACAATAAACAGTATATAACAGAGCTTATACTGTATTATTGCACTACAACACGGATTATCACTATAGTTTTGTGAATATTATCAATACTGATGCTCTTGTCACTGAGTACAGCGATAACTACAGTGTACGTTCATTAAATTTACTTGGGTTTATCATTTGTCTACGTTTTGGGAAGAAAATAATTAATTAATTTAGAGCATCTTGGTGACCATGGTTTTAATGGTAAATATGTCGTTAGGACTAGCGAACAAACTGTGACCAAGCTAAAACCAACAGCTGTCTTCTGTGTTGATGTTTGATGTTTTAGTGACCCATCCATCTAACCTGACCTCAACAAAATCACCCGGCTTCCTCATAAACCATCGTAACCTGATGAAAAGTGATATGATCACTTACTGTTGTACGTACAGAAATGCACTTAATTTTGATGAGTTCACTTATCAATTCCTTCAGAAGTGCACTGAAAACTGATTTAGTGTGAACTGCTTAGTCAGTGGTTTTATACCTCTATAGACAATAAATGACTATTAAATATTATCAGTCGATTTCAACATCAAACTACACCACTGGCTAAAGGTAGATATCAAAGTGAGGTTAGATTTGTGTAAGACTTTGATACTAAATTCGATCAGCCACTGTTTCCATTATGGAAAAACTGTTCTCCTGCCAAATGTATGATCATAATAACTTAACATTATTGTGCATTGTCTAATCAGGAGGTCATAAGATAAAAGCTGTCTTGTCAGCTTTTCCATCTTTGTCCAGTCATGTGACACTGACTCAAGTGATGTCATCCATTCTCCAATAATATTACCGAAGTGATTCACTATACATTTATGTACACAAACAACACACTGACTACTTTATTTCCTCTTATGACACGTTTGATTTGGAAACCAAGTCACTGTGTGTGTTTTTCTGTCTGCCTACCAAATCGCCTCACTGATATCCACCCTCCAATAGGGTGTGTATTTATGAAAGTAAGCCAGCTATGCGGCGCTGACCTGTGTACGACATACAAAGAAATTCTGAGGTACATCTAAACATTATCCAGGGGTTGCTAAATCTTACTTTTTCTTTTGAGCAAGCAGAACCACTACCAAAAGTATATTGACAGTGGGGCACAAGAGATTTTTAAAACAATCTGAGTTATTGCTAATGCTTTATTTGAGGTAAGGCTTATAAATGCCGATGGAAATTCCCTTTGAAATGTAACTAGAAGTGATAACATATTGAAGGCTAAGTGTTGTCCATCTGATTGGTGTGAAGTTGAGCGTGCTCAAGAGCTGAATATTTTAATCTGTTTGTGTACTTCTCAACAAAGGTTTAAATTTCTCACCAACACAGCTATAAAGGTTTTAACTAACTGTACTTATTTATTGTGTTTTGTTGTGGCAAACAAAACATTAAATATGCTGAATAAATTAATATCTTTGATGTAAATGTCTTATACAGCTTAAGGTAAATTTGGTAAATGTAAGCTACTCATTGTAAAACTGCTGCAAAACAGCTGAGTGTATTAAACTGGGTATTTGTCTGGTATTTCAAATTTGTTTTCATTTTTGCAAAAGGAAACAAATGTCCCTTAACAGAATGAAAACTGTGACTCAGGACACAAATATGAGCCATAATGACAAACATATTGTAATATACAGTAACTGGTACAATACGTGAGAATCTATACAGTTTCAGACTCAAACCAAGAGGCTGTGGTGATGAGTCACTCTTGTTAGTACTTTGAAGGTGCCTATCCTCATCATGTGAGTGTGTGTCATGCGGTTTCACACTGGAGAATATGCGCACTGGCTCTCAACATCACAACAAGGGGGGGAAATGAACAGTGAAGTGGTGGGAAACAAAATGTATTATCAGGGCTGGAAACTTCTCTGTAATTTCCTAGTTGGTTGTACTGACTTCAAAGCAAAATAAGGTGGCTAACAATATATGTCTATTCTAAGATGGTACACTGTTGCCGTGATATGACAAAATATAGCTGAGCAGGAAATCTCAGTTCATTATGTCACAAACACTGAGCATGCTGCAGAACAGGTATAAGAAGCACTGAACCAGTCTCTCTTATCCTGCATGTCATTATGAAGTATGGACTAACAGTAACATGCATTCAGATTGTAGATATTGATTGTGTTATGTACATTTGCTTGGTAACTATTAAACAAACTTACCATTTGCTGGTTTGGTGTCTGCATCTTTGTATATTCTGAGTACCTGCCCTTAGAGTACAACGCATTCTTTTTGATAATCCAGTAAATGAACTGGAGGTGGAAGCAATGACAAAAAGACAGGACACATATCTGGAGGTGGCAGAAATGAGGATGCTGTTGCAATTATCATTGGGAGTGACGTGTATGGGAAAGCTTGCAAATTAAGGTTGTGCATCTCTGGTGTGAGGCCAAAATATGATAGGTACTGTATCTTGATACACTGTCAGCAACCCAATACATATGCAGCAACTATTGGTGTCAAGCAATACATTTTACCCCAAAAATGATGAAGTGCAATTCAAACGCAATCGAATTCAACACAATGCAATTCAATGTGATGTGACGTGACTGGACAATGCAAAAGAATGATGCTATGCAATTCAATGAATTTCATTATCTAGTTATCTAATAAAATTAAGACCTTTCACAAACTTACCTTATTTCAAAAGTTCTATACAAGTGTTCTCAGTCTGTTTCAGGTTTACAGTACAGAACACTTCTAATACACTTGGATCACAAAATTAAGGATGCTCAAGATCAACAAGAACAACAACAAGTGTAATATGAAACACTATGTACTGAACTGTACTGAAAAGAAAAGACACTCTTGGGAGAATGTCTGTGCACTGGCAGACACCTGCATGGTCGCCACTTCAGATACGTTCTAAGGTTAGCTGTACTGCCTTTGTACTTTACAGCAGCATGACACATTTTGCAAATTGCACCTGACTTGTCAAGCTTCCTGTGTCTGTTTGATTTGTAGTTCTCCATTGGGTATAAATGCTCAGCCTCTATCATGCTTAGCCTTTGTCAAATTTGTTGTGCTCAACTGCGGGATCTGTACAATACTAACCTTCCATGACACACATTAACACAAAGTAGGCCTAACCTAGGAGGAACAGAAAATATCAAACTATTAAAATTTTGGGTCGGTCACATTTCTAAGTAAATAAAGCTGCTAATAGTCAAATAGATCACATTTTATCAATCAAAAAATGTAATGACTGATGACTCTTGATTTCTTTCCACAACTGCTTCCATTCCCATCTGCTCTATTAATGCTCTTGCATTGTACCTGCGCATGTTCATGTATCGATATAAATCAGTTAATCATCCCATCCCTAACTCAAATGAGTATTTTTGCAAAACATCACAGGTTGGACAGTTTGGAGACAGAGAAGAGAGACTGAGATAAGCTGGGCATCTGTGAAGGAGGAGGGATATGGGCTATATCGAGAGAAGCTGGGGAATGCTGGGGACAAAATCACCAGACAGGAGGCAAAGAGCAAGGCCAAGGAGGAGATTTATGGATGTAGTGAGGGAGAATTTATGGGTGGTTGGAGTGAAGATGCAGAGGACGGAGTGAGATGGAGACGGACGATCTGCTGTGGTGACCCCTAAAGGGACCCGCTGAAAGTAGCGTATATTAGAGTGTGCATAGTGTAGTTCATTGATGTAACAGAATGGTTTAAATATATACTGTATATTGTATAGTATACACTCACACAATAATTTGATCTGAATCATTCATACAATATATTGTGTTAAATATATTTTATTTGAATCTTTGCATAAACTAGGTCAACAGACTCTTTAAAACTCAGAGCTGAATATTTCCAGAGGAAATGAGGCACGGACCTGGGAAAGTGTCCATACTTGCATTAAACACCCATGACACAGTCAGACAATGATATAATCACCGCTCCCCTCCTCTTGCCTAATTGTTTTAAATACCTTGGTAGTTAATTATAAAAAAGTCTAATCTGCTCTAAATTTTTTGCTTGTGTTAGAAACATGCAGTAATACGTTTTAGTGAGTGATGTGTCAACTTACACTCAATACTATTATTATTATTATTATTAGTAGTAGTAGTAGTAGTAGTTTAATGCAATAGTTTATTGCATTCCACAAGATTTAGCAGTTTCTGGGTAGGTACACATGGTACCCATCAGCCTCCTTGGCTGTTGCAATGCAAAAGACATCACCCAACAGAGGTATAAAGAGGTCTTGTAACAATTTATCACTGGAATTTGTCAGTAAGCTATACAAAGTGGCCAAGACATGGCCTGAAAAACTTACTGTTTTGCATTTCTCTCAGGGATTGACTGGTGACTCACTTAGCATATTTTTAACAGAGGTAATGAGTTTAGTGATATAGTGTAAGACTCTCTCTGCTTAATGTGAACACAGCTGGGTCATTTGGGTAGGGCTACTCATTAACCTGGTGTCACTTGCCCACTATTTTATTTCCATGAATCATACAGTTCTAGGATTTGTATCCATATGACATCATGAGAAAGCCTCAATTCCCGTCACTGAACTTTTAGAGTTTTGGGAGTGACCTTGTGGTCACAATACTTGTTGTTTTTTTTTTTCACAAGTGTAATACCACAGACAGAGTGGTCTGTGTCCTACATATGACAACTTTTCCATTTGTCAACAGAATGTTTCCATTTGACTTCCATGTATTTATAGACACTTACACTGCCAAAAAGATTGGTCTGCATTCATAATGACGTACGTGATATTTGTAGTGAATGGAAAAAATATTGTGTTAGATTTATTTTCTTGGGAACCCAGCCTGATTGTCAGAAACAACACTGATGACTGTGAATGTCATAGTGTTGTTTTCCTCTATAAGAGCTGACAAGCTGACTAAGGAGAACAGAGTGGAAACAAACGCTTGACAACAATTTGTGTTGATGATAAAAACGTGCAAGAAGGAGTGGGAATGATTTGCAGTAACTTGTCCTACGATTTCCCAGAACTTTCTATAAAACTTAACGGACATTTTTTGTCAACTCTTTCCTTCAATAGTTTTTGTCACTTATTGTTGGATTATGCTGCTGATAACAGGGGCTGCAGGTCTTTGTGACAGGGGAGTTTGAGAAATCCTGAAAGGAAGATGAAAAAGAATAGTGTTTTCGACTAAATGTCTGTTGTGATTATGATGAATATCAGTGTAACCATTTACTTGGTAACACCAAGTGGACAAAGCTGCGATGATAAAATAGTTTTTGAAGCACCTGGATTACATTTTCCACAATATACAATCTTGCAGTACAATATCCAGCTTCTCTGACTACAGCATTATTAAACTAGTTGTGTTCAGGCACCCTAAGGTTAGGGTTAGAGAATGATTGTCATTTGGCTTGACAGAGAAAAATGTAAGTGACTTTACATCATGTTTACAATGATCTTTCAAGTGATACGATCTTTCAAATGATCAAGTGCTTTTCTTGTCTAAACTTAACTACACATGGTGACTTGCTTTCTGTTAACAAATATTCATTTTATGTGTTCAACACATACCACAAATTGTACTTGTACTTTTATTTAAATAGGATTTAAATGCAGTATTTTTTTTAATTATTGTATCCTCCTATTATTTAGGTAAAAATCAGAACATATCTTCTACCAGTTTTCAATCAACAGTAGATAGCAGGGATGCAGACAAAAACCACCACTTTATTTTAGTTTGACAAATGGCAGTGTGTTTTTCTCGTCCCGTACGTGGTTCATTTGAACGGCTTTTTGCTGTGCAAAACACAAACGCCTTAACATTGACCTTAGACTGACAGTTCTGACAAATGGTACATTCCTTTAAGCTTGTCAGACATAGCATGAAGGGTCCCAGCTGCTGTCCTGATGCTGATGCACTTAGCTCTGCTCAAATCTGCATAGCACACATTCCTCACTGACTCACCAACCTTGTATGTACACTCACTGGCCACTTTATTAGGTACACTTGTACAGCAGCTCTGTTGTGAATTGTACTTTTACAAGTTTTATATTAGGAGGTGGCAGGTGGTGTTATATTGGTGATATATTTGTGATTTATGTAAATAAAGTGGCCAAAACACTTCCTAATATGATGCACTCCAGTAGAACTCCACCAACTACTGATCTCAATAATAAACATATTGTAGAATAATCACCTTTCTGACAAGTGAACTGAAAAAATTACAACCTTGTTGATTAGAGTGTATATGTGTGTGTTTGTTTGTTTGTTTATATCATCTTTTTACCTCTTTTAGTCCCTCACACAGCTGAGGCATCTAAGACAGTGTGTGTGTGTGTGTGATGTCTATCATATAAACAAGTCAGTGACTCAGTCCATTATATAATATGTTCTGCCCAACCACTACTTTAACAGCCAGTCAAACCACTCAATCCACCCAGTTACTGTCTGTTAACAGGAAGTGGCACCTTGTCAAGAGCTACAGTTTATACTGAATCGAGAATTATGGATTTTTTCTGGTTGTGTATACATTTAAACACAGCATAATGGTTCGCCTCATTGTTTTAACCCACAAGCCAACACTGAGATGAAAGGATTGTTTTCTCACTGTACCCACATACACAAACACACACCGGTGCCTGCATCATTTCCTGCCACAAACTGAAAACAGGTTTCACCTGCTGATGTCATGCTGAAAGACCTCGCCTTTCTCAAACTTACAAGGGCAGACCACACCCTAGGACTTGTCTCCAGGCTTCGCAAAACATACACCTACACTGACAAATGCTCACTAAAACATTTGTTGTATACTAATATAATGTAACATGACATTATTTTAATCCATTATATTTTAACTATCAGCACAGTTATTATGCATTTTTTTTATCCTCAACTCCCCTGGCTCACTGTCTAATAACATATTGGTTACAATAGTGTAGCTATTTGTTAACTTAATTTTCTGAGACCTATACATACACACAATATGTGTGCATAAAGAGAATATCTAGTTTTGGTACTTTAAGTATGTCTTGAGGTAATACTAATAAAGCCCTGCATTCAGAATGTAAGTAAAAGTACAGCGTATTTCTACATTGTGATAATGATACTGTTGCTTAAATAGAGGTTATTACTTCTTCCACCACTACTTTTCACAGACAGTGAAAGGAAGGAAATAAGATGTATAAACTAAAGTCTGAAATGTGAAACTTTACACATCAGACAACAGCAGAGCTGACGGAGCATCTGGTGCATTTGTGAAGCCGAAAGTTTACTGTCACTGTCACCTGACAGGTGTGACTTGACAAACCAGATAAACATTTTTTATCTACATGCAAACTGTCTACTGTTTGGCCTACTATTATCAATTAAATCATAAGAACATGGAAAAGACTGCTGTTGATTCATATAAATTTCCACTCACGTTAAGACTACAATAACACTGTACCAGAGTTTGATAAGTGCATTCCACCCTGCCCAGCACTAAATTTAAAAAGGTTGTTAGTTTAACGCTGACATTTGACACAAGCAAGAATAATATTTTGGGCTTTTCAAGAACAATAACTGTTTCTGCAATAATGTTAGTGTGTTAGTGAGTCACGTTAAATTGCTGCTAAAGCCACATCAGTACTACAACTTCTATCTATCTATGAGCTGTATTTATTTATCACCACTGAGGCATTTGCATCAATAGATATAGAGCACTGATCAAAGATCAACCTGTGTGCCAGGGATTTTTAGCAACTGCACCGTGTTTGCTGTAATGTGAATATAACTTATGATAAATTCAGATACTTTTTTTAACAGCTGTGCTGCTAAAATGTTGGTGCACAGTAACATTCCTAAGTGCAAGGTTTCCTCCATTTTGATTTGCAAAAAGGATTTGAATGTGACATATAAACATGATTTTGTGTTTTTACCATCTCTGTGAAAAACAGACATACACCTCTACACTGTTACATCTTTACACCTCCATACTGTTCACACACTTTACAAGAGAGTCTTTCAAATGTGAAGCAGCAGCATAGACAGTGTGTGTGTGTGCGTGTGTGTGTGTGTGTGTGAAAGAGAGAGGGCTAAAGAGAGAGTGAGGTCCTATGTGTTTGTGTATGTGTCAATAGTGGTAGTGTGGGAAATACAAAGTGTATGTGAGAGAGAGAGAGAGAGAGAAAGCCGAGGGACTAAATGGAGGACAGAAGAGTTTTTGTGTCTCTTGATGCAGTTTCTTTCTTTGGAAGTCATACATGAAGCAGCATATATGTAAAAAATATAAATATACTGAACATCTGCTGGAATTATTACACACTGTACATGTACACATACATATGTTTCAGGTCATCAGTTCAAGGTGCTTAAGATACACTCAATATTTTCTAGTTTGTGTAACAAACCAGTTGTGTGTTTATACAAAAATATGCAGTGAATTGAAAATAGAACAAGAGCAGAAGTTCAACAAGGACAAGGGCACTTTTCTCTGATCAGTTATCTTTCTATATAGTACCTCTAAAGTCATTTAGCAAATATTTGCCTCTTATGACTGTCAGTGTACTCGACTGTCTCAGCATCCAGGATCACAGGTTATGGTTAAGTCCATCATCTCACCGTAAACTCACCTGAAATTCAACCATTAATTATAGACTAAACATGGTGGAGTCAGTGTCATGGTTGATGTCCAATTATCCTGTGTTATAAATGTCTAAATTACAGTAATTAAGCCTTATTATCTTGTCTGTCTTTCGTGGTTGAACTGCTGTATGAAAACAAGCCCAGCAGACTGTCATCCATGTTCTACAACAATCATTTTCAGAGCTTCGAAACTTTTAAATATCCTAACTTTGATTATAGCTACAAAGAAAAAAAAAGCAGAAACATTGAGCTTTGCTGACACAAGGAAATTTTACAAAAGAAAACAATCAGCATGGGAGTACCACTACAAGGCTGAAGCACATGTGTGAACTACAGTATGTGAAAAAAAAAAAAAATCGAACTCTGCGTGCCAGTTCTTGTGTAGCACTATCATTCTGTCCAAGAGGCATCTGTGAAACTCCCTTCTTCGCTCACTCTCCCTCCTTCTGTGTCTCTCCATGTGTTGTAGTGTAGCCAGGAACATACTTTTCCTTTTAAAGAAACAGTCAGGAGAGAGACAGACAGAGAAGAGAGAAGGTGAATAGGCAGAACACTGTCAAACAGGTAAGGTAGGGCCGGTACAAGTGAATAAGGCTTAGAGACATAAAGGTGTTATCAGCTTTCAAGAAGGACTGAGAGATAAGTGAAGATTGTAGCTCGACATCAAAGAGGCAGGCTGTGCAATGACGTGGAAGATGATAACTACAAATATTCATACTCTTGAATATGAAACAATATGACAGTTCCAAAGAATCCTGAAGTTACACTGAAGTATGCTGATTGAAATCTTTGATTACTGTGCTTCTATGATTAGACTACTGTGGCTTAAGGTTGCAAAGACTGATGTTTCTTCTGGGCACATAAGGAACATAACCAGAAAAATCAAATTTTAATAACAACTCTTGTGGTACTTTTTAAATCAAATTCAGTCAAGTGGTTCTTATCTTACTTTGAGGTTCCTGGATGGTTTACCAAATCCTTATCTTTGCTCGTAAAGGTTCTGTGAGCAGTCTTCAGCTCTGTCCTTCCTGTAATACTGAATCTAGGCTATCTTAAGGTTCACCACAGGAGTCTCACTAAATTTTCTGGGGAAAATTCAAGACAGATTTTTTTTAATATATATATTATACATTTAGAATTCTAGAAACACAGTCTATTAGGACACTGGTCTCTGTCTTTGTGTCATGTGCTTAATTAATAATAAGTAGTTTTTTACTAAGCCCTTACTAACTAAGAAATAGGTGAAATAAAATAACAATAAATTATATAAAAGCCATAGGTGGTTGTTCAGTTCAAAAATGTATGTATCATGCATGTCTGTATCATTCAAGTTCAAGAAAAGATGTTTTCCACTGTCCTCTTTGTCTCCCTTTTCTCTCCACAGCTCTTGCTCAGAGGCTGCAAACATATTTTTCACAAGGGACTTTCTATGTTGCTATGAGCATCAAATTTAAACATTAATGGAAAAATCAGTTTGTAAAGCTTTGTAAGCTGCCTCTATAATTTGGACATTATAAAAATGCTGATGACTAATTTGAACTTTCCTTGTTTTGTTTTTAGGGATGTTTTTCTCCTCTCATCTAATTTAAGGGCAGTTTGTAAACTTTAGGAGCAGTTTCAGTGCGAGCCCAGGCTCATTTCCTGGTAGTCGCTTCAGGCTGCACTTCAGAACATTTTGTTTCATTTGTATCATTTTCCAACCGTGGCTTCCCAGTTATCCCTCCCCCAACCATTCTTCTGTATTTCTTCATCCTAGCCCTGTTTCCGTGTGAGAAGGAAGAACTCTGGCTCTCTGAAAAAATGGGAAGGTAAATGAAGGAGGGAAGAATGGAGGCTGGCTTTTTGTGAAATAGTAGAATTTCAGAGAAATCATTAGGATTGGCAGTTGGAGGAAAACCACATGCTTGAAGGCTAAAAAAAGTTTAAAAAGTAGTAGTAAATAGATTAAGGGTGAAAGAAACTGACATCCTCAGCTGTGTCTGTTCTACTCCTATTCTGTCCTCTAACTATGCCTATTGCTCAATACTGAAAAGTTTGTGATAAGCAAGTTGAAAGGTTGGATTTTTTTAAATCCTCCCAACAGACAGCAGATCAATGATTTCCTGTGAATGGGAGAATCTAACTTCTTTCCTGGAAATACACAGACCCACACAGCATGCAGCTGCATTTACTCTTCTGTTTCTGGAATCGAAACAGGCAACCTCTATCCTAGAGCAAGCAACATCTTCCTGGTACTTCTGTTCCAGTGGCATTGTACAAACTTAAATGTAGAACTTTTTCTTAGACTGTAATTTAATCACCACTGGAACCCAACTTTCTCTACGATCATTCTTATTTTGTTTCCTGCTGAATGAGATTTGTTTTTCTGGGTGTTGTCAGCAGTCAGTGTCGTTACAGATTTGGCAAAAGAAGACCATGATTAAACAGTCCCAAAAATAAAAGCCCCAAAACATCTGCAGAGTTCCTGAAGCTAACCGTGGTGCTCTGGACATATGACAAAACCTGGACTGCAGCCACTGAGCCAGAATCACAGGAGATCTACCACAGGGCCAGCAGAGCAGGAAAACACCTCCACACTGAATGAGTCATAAGGTTGTGACCAACGCAGATATGTCCTGACAGCACACAGTGGTGACCTTGAAGAGAGGGAACCTGCAGTACACATGCACACACACACACACACACACACACACTGAGGGACAGATCACTAACTTGCTGATAAAGCATATACTGTGCGAATGTGCTGAGGTTTCTAAATGATAGCTCAGTATTTGAAACATATTTTCCCAGAAAACGTCAGACTCTGTGACAGGTTACTACTATTATGTTTTATGCATATTTGCACTTGGAGGCACAGAAACAGTTGTACTTTTGAGAACATAAGTACTGGTACACAACATAGTACATCTTGTGCAAAGACTGACACTATTTAAATGCTTCAACTATGACTCGTAGTGTGACAGTTGTTTCAAAACAGCTCAAAGAGCTTCATCTTGCAACACAGCTCATATCTTTTTTCTCTTACACAACAGAATCCCTCCAGTTACTCATCTCTTTTTGTCTATCAATTTCTGTTTTGCAGTCATGACAGGTAAAGTAAGTCTGCTGTGTCCACTTGAAAGAAGCTGTAAAGCTGAATCAGAGATGATTTTTTTTTCTTTCGTGTTGTATTGTTATGACTGACCAAAAAGTGAAAGGTTTTGATGCATTTGTCTTTACATGAGAAGATCAAATCAATTCTGCAACACAATTCGATTTGTTTTTTTGCACCACAGTCCTTCACACTGACTGTGAAGGATTGTCAGCATAAAGCTGATGTGAAATCTGTTACAGTAACTGCCTGTTTGCTCCTGAGGGGAAAAGACTTCACACTGAAAATTTGTTTGAGATGTGGATGAGAAATGTATAACTCTACAGAGAAAACACTTTTTCAGAGAAGAAACACACGCACTCACTGCAGAGTTCACTCTGTTACAAGAAACCACGTCTTTTGACTCCCCCGAGGCAAAAAGGCTAATAAATAACTTTCAAGTCCTACGCTGGAAAGCACAAGCATTAATTGCAGTTGCAGCTGTCACAGTAAGAATTGTACTATTGGTACTATTTTTATTAATACATTTGTTTGGCCCACATTAGAAATTCCTCCAAAATCACAATCTCTGTCGCACTGACAGAGGAAGCAGGATAGATATTTCGACATTACTGACTGGCACTGCAGAATGACTCTATATATAAACATTGACTATTCTGTGTACTGTTTAATAAGATCACGTTACATTTGTACCGTCTGTACATTTGTACGCATTTGCAATGATTTGTTCCTGCCAAGGTCATGAAACATTGGTAAACACTTCCTTAAAAATGTTTGTTTTTAAGGAAGGAAGTAGAAGTGAGTATGTTTTTCATCAGAGCCTTATATGGTCATATGCCAACTGTATCCATTAAGAGCCGATTTAAGCCCAAAAGTTTTTTTTTCTAGAGTAATAAAATGAAAAATTTCAGTGGTCAAGTCTTGCAGGTCTTTGAGAGGCATTACTCACTACTTATTATTATTTCTGGACTCAGCATGTAGACAAGAAAGATGTGTGAATATGTAGTGCTTTTGAGTGTTTATCTGCATCATGCATCATGCCTAATCACGCCTTAAGAAGAAACCCTGCAGAAACAAGTCCAACCAGTCAACTGTCATGCTGATCCCTGCCACAGGCTACACCTTTGTGCTGTGTGCAACATTAACCCCTCAGTCTTCACTGTCTGACAAATCTAGACAAGGCCCGTCTCTGTGTGACGAGAGCTTAAGCTAAAAACTGAAGATCTCCTTAGACACTGGGTCAACTGGAATTCATGCTAAAACTGTAAATGTAAAATGTAAAATGTTGTTGTTTTCTTCATATATATATATATATATATATATATATACAGTACTGTGCAAAAGTCTTAGGCCACCATTAGTTTCGGGGTTTTTGCTATTATAATCATATATATTTATTTTTGTGTTTTTTTTATTATTCTTTTTATTAGAATACATCTAGGAAATATAGACAATATGTA
>JAUBNQ010000005.1:15852008-15873868 GCA_032353495.1 Ctenopoma kingsleyae | reverse complement strand
TAATGTACTAAGAAAACTAAGAAATAAACATATATGGACATCATAGCACTGCTAAAAAACTAATCTAGTGACCAACAGTAGTGGCCTAAAACTTTTGCACAGTACTGTATATAGATATATATATATATATATATATATATCTATATATATATATATATATGTACAGTACTATGCAAAAGTTTTAGGCCACTATTGTTGGTCGATGTCGATTGTCGATGTATGCTGGTTGAGAAAGGAAAGCACCAGACTAGGATTGCCAAATGACAGTGTCATGTTTCCCTGTTGCTCCTAAAAACTGACACCTACACAAAAATTTTGACCAGTCATCAGATTACTGGTAATGGCCTTCACAAGTTACTCAGCGTATGGACTGATGTAAACGCAGAGACAGGCAATTGCTACAATGTGGGGATTTTTCTTTACTCCACCACACAGATACAACACATATTACTGACATACAGTAATATATGCACAGCTGTTAAAAAAATGTGCATATATTACTGGCACACAGTTCTAACATCTGTCAAAGTACAACAGATGAAAACCACCGCCATTCAAATTTAGCCCTTTTTGTCAGTTAGGATTTAAAGGTTTTGATTCAGTTTCACACCATTTGCTGCTTGAAAACAACCATGTTTGCACTACGACCTTAGTCAGAAACCTGTCCTTTAAGAGTCACTTCTTCCTTTAAAGTCAAATGACTCTCATGGTAACGTTTCAGTTTGCACGTTCACAGTGTATTGCAGTGCAGTGTGTGTACACTGCATGATTTCCAAAGTCCACAGTCACTATCACATTATCCTATACTGAAGCCTCCTTATCTGTGACATGACATAGGCTATATATGATAAAGACGAAGACCCTGCCACCTATATCTGCCTCACCAATTAAATGTATTTATAGAGGCAGGTACTTTCCTGCTCATCTGAACATGGGCTTGAACCACTGACTCACTTTCTGTGTTCCCTCTTCATCCACAAATCTCTTTCTATCCTGATGAATCATCTGGTAAATTCAGAGGCATGAGCAGCCTGGGCTCAGCACATTTCTGTGGCAGACATGTTAGCTCTACAAACCTGCTCCGCAGATGTTGCTAAGTAACTGTTGAACCTGTGCTGCATTATGTGTGCAATGTTTGGCATGTCACCATAGCGTTGTTATGGAGGACATGGTTAAATATTTGCAAAGTATCACTTATTAGAGACACAGGCTGGCCAAGCTCTGTGTTTCAGGGGCTTTAGGTGAAACTGATCCTGGAGTAGAGGGCTAGAGATATTGTGAAATGAAAGGCAATAGAAACTGACAGAAGAGTGGAGATGTTGGGCACCATAATTAGAGTTGTCAATTCTGAAACCTGACACTAAAAAGTTCACATATTTCAAAAATAAAATCTCAAATGATGAAAATGATAAATCAACAAAAACTGATTTATTAATATTGCTGAATAAATCAAGATGGAAATGTCATGGTAAAGATTCATAAACACAGGATCTGTACAGCGCTATTCACCATCAGCACCTTCATTTCCTTTCAGGATAAAAGAAACCGTAGCAGCCTCAGGTCTTTTGTGTATGTTGCCCTCTCCTGAATTTAATCATGAGCCATTTGACAGTGACTTGGCAGTTTACAGTCATCCAGTGAGTCAGACTCCTAAAAAGTTCCCCTTAGTTTGACTCCTGTTAGGGCAGAAAAGCACGTGTTGTTTCTTTAGAAAGTAAACCCTGAGGGATAAAAATATACTAGCACCATAAAAACGTTTTCTTTTCAGCCTTATTTTAAGTTAGTGTCAGTTGTTATGAGCAAGAGAAACACAACACAGTAGAAACTTTCGTTAATAATTTATAATATTGTGTATTAATAATTTCAAACTTAAATATTCTGATTATTCTGTGATATTCATATTTAATGCTTACTTTAGCTATATCCTTTGACTCAGACACTTGAATCCACAATTTCCATGCTATGTTGCTGCATACTGCACTAATTCAGAGGGAAATAGTTTTAATGCACTATATTTATTTGGCAGTGAGAGTTCGTAGTGACTTTTGTCACTAAGATTTTACATACGAAAATACAACTATAATATGACACACTTTGACAGATCAAACTGTGTGAATAATGCTGTTAAATCTATAGTATAAGGAGCCTTTGTTAGCATAACAAATATCTTACTTCTACTTAGATGTAGCTGTGATCTCTGTTCTTTTACTTAATACAGTGTAATATTTACAGGGCTGTATTTCTGTACTGGATTCTTTCACCAGCTATCAGAGTAATTCATTCAATAAAAATCATTAGAAAAGAATTCAGTTCATGTCAAACGTATGCCAAGTTAATAAGTAATTTTACTTGCCTGTTGAGGCAATTTTCCCAAAGTGAAATTTATCATTTAAGGTAACTGACTTTTTTAACAGTTTCAAACATTTCATTTATAGTAGACACAGATGCTACATACATGTATGTGCTGTGTATTTAAGGTAATGATACAGCTTAGTCACATTAAGCACTTGAGGTCCACAAATGCAATGCAGATGCAATGCAATTTGTCTTCTCACTCTGTTTAATGTGCATGTAATTAACATCAGCTTCAAAACTAGATCACTTTTGACTTCTATAATATAATGTTTCTATTAGGTTTCATGCCAGAAACATAACAGAAAAATATCTATTTCATTTTAAAATGTCACAGCAGAACAATCTACTCATAGCTTCTTTTAAAATATAAAACACAAAGCACTTTACGATCCTAACTTATTAGAAAGCTGCAAGTATGCTGGCGAGTGACTTAAGAAAAACCCCAGTGGAAAACTTGGAATTGAGCACTCACTCACTTAGTCACCAAAGTGGGGAAAACAACACAACAATCTGGAGCCAGAAATGCTCCTTTAAGCGTGTGTTTGTGAGTGTCTTTATTTGTGTGTGTGTTGTCTGTGAGTGAGTGAGAGCCCCTCCCTGTTAGAGTGACTTTCCTCAGAACTGAGGTAAGAGACAGGACAGAAACAAGTTATAGGTATCCATAACACACAATTAAACGCAAGCCAGCACAGAAAGACACACATGCCAGTGCAGCCATTTGTTTCACTTACCATTGCTACTAATTTACTGGACTACTGGTGAGAAAAAGTTTGAGGAAAGTGGAGGAAAAATGACTGGGAGAATGTTTCCACGGCCTGTATGTCTCTCTGAGAATCTAATGCTGACATTTTTTTATTTAGGCAAGTTATTTATATCTGGTTGCAGTTATTAATAGCCGAACATGAGAGGCCTGTTTAGTTTCGGTTAGCCTGTCAGTATGTCCGATAGTCTGAGCATGAGGCCTGATTGCTGCTAACATGGCACGCGAGAGTGGGTGTCAATGGAAACTAAATTAATTCATGAGAAAATATTGACCCCTTACATAATAATTTATTGAAGGAAAAACTACATTACATCATATTATTTGAAAAAAAAAGTCCTTTCTTTGCTAACTTCGATTAAATCAACAGGTTTAGATATTAATTACATATAATACTGTACAGTAGATGACCCTATAGATGACATATATGCAGTAAATATAGTTACAACTATCTGTTTGTTGTATATTTTCATTCTTTTTGAACTACTGTTGCCTAGTAAAAAACATTTAAGAGACTCTTACTTAATTTCTACAAATTATTCCATTATTATCAGTGACATCTGTCTTCCTGCACACTTTACAAATTCCTGTGTATTTTACGCCTTGGCCTCAGGTTGAGACTGGCGGTTTTGCCCATGGCACTCTTCTTCTCTAATTATCACTGCAGTGACTTTTCTACGCTTGCACAACATTTATTAGAACATATGCGCTGTCATTGCCAGGACTGAAAATGACTCATCTGAGTGGTGCATGACACATGCAGCAGGAACACAGAAAATAATGTAATCACCGTTTAGCTGATATCAGCACAACAATCTTATTAAAAACAAAATGGAAGCTGATAGATGTGTTAACATGCATCAGCTATTTCTATGATCATTTACTTTAGGTTTCACCAAGTCAGAGTCTTCTCTTGAGTCTTTTTGCTTCACTCTTACTACCATTTTCAAGAATCTCACATAGGAGAAAAGGCAATTGGATTTAAATGTGTTTTATTAAGACGAGACTGATTTCATCACGCAGGTCATTCCAGAGCCTTGGAGCCCTGATAGAAAAAGCATGGTCCCCCATGTTTTGTACTGAGATGCTGGTACAGACAGAAGCCTACTGCCCGAGGATCTCAAATTTTGTAAAGGTTCATATGGAATTAAAAGATGTGATATGTATGCTGGAGCCAGACCCTGTAAAGCTTTATAGGTAATCAATAAAATCTTAAAATCAATACTAAAACAAACAGGGAGTCAGTGGAGATTAGCAAGAATCATTGTAATGTGGTTGAACCTCCCTGTTCTAATCAATAGCCTCTGAGTTCTGAACAATTTATAGACGTTTTAAGTCTTTTTGATTAAGAAAGGAAAACAGGGTGTTGCAATAATCAAGAGATAAAAGTATGAATCTTAGTTTCTGCATCTCTGTAATTTAACATAGATCTCATTTTTGCAACATTCCTAAGATGAGGAAGTATTGTGAAGATTTGCAGTAATAAATTCTGAGAAATAGCATCCTTCGTCATTCTGTTGTAAAGTAACAGCAGCTGCTTCATCACCATGAGATAAACCTGGAGCCAAGATTTCTTCTATCTACACTGTGTCCTCCTACATTCCCATTTCCATTTTTGCATACTATCATTTAGCCAGAGCTGTTTCCTGGTCTAGTTTTCAAAGGAGCTATACAATCTAAGGTTGAAGCACAAAGAGAGTTAAAAGACTCAAGGGGACATCAAGGGATACCTTAACAGCAGAATTAAACAGAGTACAAAACATAAAGGCACTATGCTCGTTAAAAACCCAGTCACAAATGATTACAGTCTGTAATTTGCAATTAAAAACAATAGCTTTGACTTTTTTTTTAGTGGCACGTCAGAGGGTGTATGGGGGTACCTGAATTTTGCATGAGCTGCATGAGAAGAGTGACTCCCTCCCTTAATCCGGGCCACAACCCAGGACAGAGGGTTTTCAATTTTCAGTCAGATTGGTTTCATTCATCTGCTGCAGAGGGATCATCCAGTGAGAGGTCCAGATAGCTAGCTTGCTGTAGCTAGCATTTAGCAATTTAGATTTCATCAAAGAAACCGAGTCAGTGACACAGCTCTGCACAGATAATATTATATTATCATAGACTTAATCTTAGTGTTTTAACAGGCTGCAAGAAAAGTGTGCGTGACATTTTTCTAGATTTGAAGTTAGACCACACTTTATGAAAGCATTCTTGTAATGTGTGGGTCTAGGAAATAACCCTTAGTGAGTGCATGCAATTGCAAAATATTACAGGATAATAGTTAGTCACAGACACTCACTGTTACTGTATAGATTACTGTAACATGTAACACTACCATACTTCCTCTCAATATGAGAAAATAACTAATAAGATATTCATTTTTGTTTGTAAGGTTAATTTGACATTTTAAGACAAAAGACTTTCCATTGTAGGTGTGAAAGTGGAAGGTGTGAAATTTCCATAAAAACAGCTCTGTAGCATGTGACTAATCATTCTATGTCTGTGAGACTTCTGTAACGTGTGCTTAACATACAACCTGAAAAATAATTTGTGTAAAATATCACCACCACTTACCAATAACAGACTGGAAACAAATGTCACAACAGGTCTCGAATAAACACAAAATAGAGGAAGAGATCAGAACATGTAGCTTCGAATGTGCAAGTAGATGAGAGACAAATCTCCTATTTGATTATGTGCCTCTCTTGTTTTTCACTCACTTCTGTTCCAGCCCGACACGTTCTGGCTTCCACTAATCAATACTTTACTTTAATTCTGATAACTGTCAGTGCTTTGGTGGGATATTGGAGCTCTTTTGTCATAACAGAAACCAAAGGAAATAAGGGGAACTGTAGTTGCATGTATTCTGGTAAACAACAAGGTACAGTAATGTCTACTTTCCTTTCTGCGGCTAAAAACATTCAGAAACTATACAATATGTGATTAGGGACAAGATGATTTATAACAGTTCCTGAAAGCCGACGATTAGTCATAGGAATGTATACATTGTAGAACACACGATTACGATTACTCATTTGGGTTGGCGTTCACTACAGTAAAGCCTCCTTCTACTTTTTCAATATGGGATGAAAAAGATCAGGTGTAAACAAGCAACCACTCTGTGTCATTGCTCATCTGGATGGTTCTGATACACTGCAGAGAGCTGCAGTGATGTATCACTCTGTGTAGGAAACCTGTCATCGTTCATAGGAATGAATGTGTACACAGTCTGAATAAATAAAGTGTAAAAACCAAGTGTAGTGTACTATGTGGCTAGGTGGAGAGTCTGTACGAGAGCTGTGTAAATAAGTCACTTTGCTTTCACATGCCTATGAAACTGAAGCATTTCACACAGCCGGCTAAAAATACACAGTTTTCTTTCTTCTATTTTTTTTTACTCCCCGCCCATCTCTGAGCTCACTATCTGAAACCTGAGCTGGAGGGAGGATATACCGCGTCATATCACGGGAAACTCCTCCCCCGTCTGAGGAGGAGTTCTGTTTTCTTCTTGCCTGAGCTTTTATAAAAGCCTAGGAAACAGGACACAGAATAACTTGACTTCAGTCTGGACACAGGTATCAGACAGTCATCTGCGGATCAGAGCAGAATCTTCTCCTTTTGGCAAAAGCAATACAGCATGTCCGAAATGCTTGACGACATCCGTACAAAAGTGAGTCAAAGTTTTGTTTTTTTTTTCATTTTGTTTTGGAAAAAAAAAACAACAGAGGAGTTGAATTGGGTGACTCAACTCAATTACAAACCCCACTGTGTTTATGTATTCAATCCTGGTGATTTTATTTCTCTGTGAAAGACAAACTTCTTTTGAAGTCTGTTTAGTCACAGCAGATTTCTTCCATTTACAAAGATTGGGTTGTTACTGTCTTTACTTTACTTTACTTTACTTTACTTGGCAGACGCTTTTACCCAAAGCGACTTACAAGGAAAAGACACAAACAATTACTATTCGGTTTCTGTAAATTCTGAGTTGCTAGTGTTTAATTCTTATCTCCCACTATCAGAACATACACGATAAATATGAAATAGTCAAAAACGTATCTAGATTTATTTATCTTTTGTGATTGCATGTAAATGATAAATATTACATATTTTATTTAGTGAGTTTTGTTTAGATCTGCCTTCTTAATGATTTTGTTTTGATATTTTTTGTATGCAAGCATTCATTGGAAAATGTCTTTCTTTGAAATGAAAGACATTTTCCAAACTAAAATAAATGACTTATTTAATGTAAGATTGTACATGTATATTAACGGTTTCAACCATCTGTAACAGAATCTTCTGAACCTGGTCCTGGATGATAATTCCTTGTTCCCGACACAGTCTCAACTCAAAGTCCCAGGGCAGAGTCGGCTGAACCGGTCAGCTTCCTTCTTCTCTCCCCCTTCCCCCCCTGCCTCTTTGAGCCACAACTTGAGCACTGAGCATGTTAACAATGACAACAACGCAAGCCCTTTCTGGTCGTCAAACATCTGGAGCCAGGCCCCCGTCTCCAAACCAAAACAACCTTCCTTCAGACCAGACCGCTCCATGAGCCTGACAGAGTCCAGCAGCAGCCTGGTCTCCTCTTTTGGGCGGCTGAAAAACATGGAACCTCTTTCTATGGGCACTGCTACTACTGTGGCTCCTCCGCCAGGCTTCCCTCCCTCATCTGCCCTCCCAGCTCAGGTCCCACCAGCTCTGTCCTCTAACCGTTACAAGACTGAGCTGTGCCGTGGCTTCCAGGAAACAGGCAGCTGCAAGTATGGCAGTAAGTGCCAGTTTGCCCATGGTGAGGCAGAGCTACGTGGACTACACCGCCACCCCAAGTACAAGACAGAGCCCTGCAGAACCTTCTACAACTTTGGCTACTGCCCCTATGGCTCACGTTGCCACTTCATCCATGAAGAGAAAATCAGCAGTACGTTAACATCTGCCAAATTCCAAAATCAGTGGAAACCAACTCCCACCAGTGGTCAGAATCCACGCCACCAGCTCCGCCAGAGTGTCAGCTTTGCCGGGTTCCTGGGCTCACGCAGTTCACCTCCTCCATCATTCCATTCATCCTTCAATGATCCTAACCTGGGGTTCAGCCGTGCTCCCTCTGTTTCTCCACCTCCTGCTGATCTCCTCTCCCCAGTGTTTGTTGACTCCCTACAGCGGGATGCGGCGGCATTCCAGTTTGGCGACCATCAGACCCGTGCCAGCACTGGAGACATCCACAACATTCCTCTAATCCTGGAGCCAAAGGCCTCACGCTGTGTGTGTGGCCATGGAAATAATTTTAGCAGCAGCAACAACAGAGTTTTCACCAGCCTGGAGGAGGACGGGCACCAAGAGGACAGCAGTATGTTGTTCTCCGGCCCTGGAAGCAATGGAGCATTTATGAAGCCGTCTGGGCTCCAGCGTTTCTCATCTGAGGACTCCCTGGAGGACAGCTATAGCAGCAGCAGTGGCGGTTCCAGTGGAACTGAGTCTCCTACATTCGATGGATCAGCCACCAAGAGGCTCACTGTGTTTGAACGTCTGTCCCTGTCTGACTGAGTAAAGATCCAAAGAACAGAGGAGAACTGACACTTAGTTAACTGTGTCAACTTTAGACACAATAACACTTAAAATGCTTAATTTATGTTTGTAAAAATAGAACTTATCTCGGACAAACTACACATACTGAGATGATTTTAATACCCAAATGTTATCAGACTTTATTTTTCTACTTAAAACTTTGTGTAGCTTATTAGACCTTTGTATGCGGTCTTCCATTAGACGTAACTCACTGCAGGTCTTGACAGCACCAGTTGTCTGGTTTGTAATTTTTGTAAATCATTACTGATAATCAATAATTCCTGTGCCTTCATGATTATCCTTGCCTGAAAGGCTTTTCACTCGTATTGCCACAAATAGTATGTTTGATTCAGTAGCCTTAGTCAGTGAGACCTGACATGTGTCATTGATGCAATTTTATCTGTGATATGCACTTTACAGCTAATTGAAATGGGAGAAACTGTCAAATCTCCCAGTAGCATTTTACCAAAGCTTTATACATCACTCTGCTATGTGTGTGTATGTGTGTGCATGTGTGTATGTGCATGTGTGGGTGTAAGTGTGTAACCCTTTTTTTCTGAGACCTGGGGTGCTTAAGTTAGAGCTCAGTGTGCTAATAGAAACGTGTATGACAGGGAGTTATCAGAATATCTTTATGAAGTCTGTAAAACATTCTCTATGCTAACTTGTAACTGCACCCCATCTTTACTTTGTCCCCTGTTTGTTTGACAACCTGGTTCAGGGACTTTCACATTGCAGTATTCCTTTTGGTTATTGGTTGCCTTGTGTTGTTTAACTTAAACTAAAAATATTTATTATATTTATTTGTGTTTAATGGAAAAAATGTATTTTGTATTTTATTTATGAGAAATATTTCAATATCTGTGAAATATCAATGTGACAGAAAAAAGAAACAAGACAAAAGGAAAATCTTATATTTTTAATTGCTTGAAAAGGGACAAAATAAAATTCTGAATAAAGAAATGATGTTCAGTGTTCTTCTTGAATCATTTATTATACAGTGGGAATTAAATACCACATATTGTTCATTACATAGGCCAGTTACACAACATTAAAATGAAATGTTTATTAAAATCCTACATGTTTGTACTCTTTACTCCCTCGCCTCTATTTAAACGTTTGAGGGAAACTATGTGGGTATAGTCATAGGTATATTTTGCCTTTAATGTGGGTTGGTATTAATAGTAAGGGACATATGAATTGATGTGTGGATACAGTCAACACCTCTGGTCTTGTGCTGTAAACAGTAACTGGTTTGAACAAAAGGATTTTCAATCTCACAAGTAAAATCACTTTTTAATTCAGTGATTACTAGATTGTTTTAACTAACCAGGTTTCACCTGAGAGTTGTGAATCAGTTCAAGACTCATGACTCTGATTCATACTGCTTTAAGGACCAGAGTTAGGGAGATTTCAGCACCTTTCTACACTACAGCTACTGCACCTACTGTCTTTCTCTGTTTCTCACTCCTACTGTTGTGTATACAGTAGTGTATATAGATCACCTCACGCATCCACAGCATCACACAACCTTTCATTCCCAGATTAAAGCTGCAATGTTTTGAGAGCTGTATGCTATGACACTCCAAATTAGTTGGCTAAATACAAATATGATGAATCTACAAATTCAGCAGAGTTTGCCATGCAATTTCCAGTCTGTGAAACAAAAAAATCACACAATTACAGTTGATAATAACCTGACTAAAGACCTGGGATGCATACACAGTTCATCTGACCCACCCAGCTGAGTAATGGTAAAAAGTAAAACACTTGGTAACAAAGGGAAAACCTAGATCTATAACACTGATATATCAACAAATACTTGCAGCTCTAATCATAAGGGCTTCTACAAAATTTCAACTGACTTAAGACATGATTTCTGTTTATCTGACATAAATTGTTTTGGAAATAAAGTTATAAGCTGCTGCTGTCATTTCAAGCTTCCAAATGATTTGATTTATTGCCTCTGCTTTCTGAACTTAATTAGGTTACCTTTGTTCAGAGTATAAATGACTCGCTAGAACATGGGACTGTGAAACTGTTTCAGACATGGTGTTGTGTAAGCCACATTTAGTTGTTAAGCAGAAGTTCGTGAAAATACCCTGTTGCAATTTCCACTTTATACCCCTAGTGCAATCATGTGTTGAGTAACCTACCACCACAGCCTCCACCCCTCATACTGTCAAAGAACTGGATTCTTTGCAGCAAGGCTGCAATCTGGAAAAGCAACAAAGAAAGAAACAAAACAAAGAAAAAGGAAAATAATTTGTAATTGTTAATGATAAACAATCACAAACTAAATGTACTTGTAAATGTAAAAAATGGGGGAACATGTTGCATGAAAATGGTTTGAGACATATATGTGTTGCATTTGGAACTTACATTATTGTACAACTGTGACTAATCTCTGCTGTGAGTGATAACGATCCTGCTGATTACATGCAGTATCTAGATTGACATTTTTATCGTACGTACTGCTGATTTTATTTAGATGTTAATTAACAACAGATATTATAGTGTAGATCTTGACAGTGTCTAGCTAAAAAAGCCTCTGGATGTCTGTGGGTGTAGAAGTGTGGAAATCTGTAAATCAGATTTCCGAGGACCATGTGGGGGCTGCATTTTTTAAAACCTTCAGAGCCTAAGAAGTGGATATGGGGGATTTTTTACAATGCTACACTGTAACTACTTCCTAGTAACTCGTATTATACACTCTTATTTTTCCCACATCTATTCGTCCATTATTCTAATCACCTTTTCTCTTCAGGGTGGTGGAATTGCTGAAACCTACCCCAGCTGTCACTGGGTGAAAAGAGGGGTACACCCTGGACAGGTCGCCAGTCTATCACAGGACTAATCTTAAATATTATTAACGTGTTAAACCTCAGCTGTTTGAGTCCCTTGAAATCATCTCTTGCATTTTTGCCTTTAGGGTCTAATTCATTTAGATGGTTTCAACATTGCTGTTGGTCAAACATGGTCTAGGTTCATGATTCCATACAAACTATAAGCAGTTTGTTGGTTTTTTTTTGTGGTAACAACACACAGTATCCAAACCACAGGACTGTGTGACTGTGTATATGTGTCACTTTTAGGATTTGAAAAGCTGGAATAAGCATATCTACACATTTTCTGTTCCCTAAATATTGCAAATGTACAAGATCATTTTCATAACCATGGTAACATGTTTGACTGTCAAACTGTGTGTGTGGGGGGGGGTTCCCCCATTATTCAGGGTTTATATAAATTTTCTGTATTTCTAAATAATGCAGAAACGTGTGATCAATCTAACTTGTAAACATATGACCAACACCATGAATCTCAACTGTGGATACTCCTGTGTCTTGTATCTTTGAACCTTGTTCCCCTTTGGACCAATGTCAGGATGTGTTGCTATGGCAAGGCACAATGACCGCAAAGTGTAAACAGCAAAGACAACAAGAAGGGCGCGTGTGTGTGTTCACAAATACGTATTAACTTCGCAGCCCGTTCTGTACGAGCAGACTGGTTAAAGTTCACCAAACTCTACAGCTCTCAAAATACTGTAGAACCGTAGTAAAATGACAGTAGGATTACATACATTATCCTTTGTCAGTCTAACTGAAGTGAAAACATGCCTCAAAGACTCACGTTGACAATATAGAAAAGCTATTTCTTTTGAAAATGAACAGGCTCAAATGAATTACAGACTTAAATCATGTGTTTGACATAGCTCACACTATTGTTTGGTGTCACAGTTTGATATCCTGGAGAGTATTTTAAGAACTAATTTAATAATTACTTATGATCTGTTAATTTTTGTTTCATGTCACCTTATTACTCTCCGATTCAACCAGTGCAATAGGTCATTCTTAACATTACCACCACCTTCTGTGGAACTGTTAATGATCAACCACTAAGTTGCTCCTGTCAAAACTTTAAACCAGAGTCACCTGAGCACTGTACACACAACACACGTGTACACGTACACATACACACACATCTATAAAGTTTAAACCTGGGTGGAGATCTATTAAGGCAGTTACATATTATAGATTTTAAAGGTGAGAAGTAGCTTAAGAGATGAAGACTTAAGCAACGGTTTCAAAAGAACATAACAGGTATTCGTCTGTCATAACTACAAACTGGCTGTTAAATTAATAGATAAGTAAATGATAGAAAACAACTGGGTGGATGGAAAAGTTTAAGAAAAATCAAATTAGAAAAGGTGGAAGGAACCACTAGGAAACTCTTTTAGATGATCAAGAATGTAAATCTGGTCTTATCACCAAGTGGATGGAGTCCAAAGAGGGGTTTCTGTTAGTAATCTGTTTTCAACATTGCTGCTGGTCAGTTGGAGCTTCTCAACCTGAGGCAATCAGCAACCAAGACAGGATAAATCATCCAGAAACAAAACACATATTTGCATTTCTGTCTGTGTATGTTTATATCTATGTTTGTCCATTTGTATACAGTACTTAAACACAGCCATGGTTTCAGCCTTAATATTTGAACAGCTTCCCAAAAACCTTTCCCTCCCTCTCTCTTCTCTCACTCTGTCTTAACCTGCAGATTAAGCATTATGGTTGAGTAATCTTTCAACTCCAGACCTTCGTCAGCCGATGAGAGAATGACGGAGTATGTTATGTAACTTCTTCTTTACTAACTAGGTCATTGGAAAGCGCTATCTTTTATTTCTTGGAAAACATAAAGACCAGATGGCTTAATGCACCTTAAAAGACTTGAAAAGAAAAAGAAATGTGTATTGGTCCTAATACACACCCCAAAACATCCTCTTCTAAGGGTCTCGGGTAGTGGCCTTCAAAAACTGGCCAGCTCTACAACGCTTTCAAAAGAAAACCAGAACAAATTCGATAAGACAAGCGACTTAAAGATCTGAAGTGTGATACAATTTAATTCTTCTACTATTTAAAAACATTTCACATCCATTTTAATGTTGCATTACTGCCCTCTACTGTTCAAGATGTTAGGGTTACCCATAATGTTTAGCGCGGTGCACATGATTAACATGCAGATAGTATAGTTTTCTTTTGTCATCACTATAATTCACATTAATGTACAATCTGAAGGGAGGAGGGTCAAAGCATGAAAATAACATTAACATTACTGAGTGTTGTGGATAAAAGTTATATCTGACATGACAGTTGAGGAAATTAAGTATTTGGGAAGATCACTTGCGATATACTGTATACTGTTCAGTACTCTAATTGAAGACACTACAGTTTATTATATTACTCAAAAAATGACATAAAAAAACTCCTCTGACCAACTGGTGCAGGTTGTTAGCAATGATATTCACTGAAAATGGCCAACATTTATAGTTTCATTATGTTTTTCACCTTTTTCTAAGTTCCACATGACACCGCGTGCAATTTTGTTTAAGTAAATTTACACAAAGTACACAGATGCTATTAACAGAATCTAATTATCTAATTTCTGTATGTTTTCGTAATGCAAACAATCAACTTAAAACAAATACAAATAATGGGTATTGCTAGAATGTGACTATACTGGTCTTTTACCTACTGTGAACAGGGGTCATCATGAGAACAAATGTAATGCAAGCAATGATCAATTAGTGTCAGAACACAATGCGTCATGGAGCTGCTCAGCTGCAAACCAGTGCCCATGCTGACCTCTATCCACCACAACATTAAAACCACTAGGCTCTATTGCTGCTGATATGTGTGTGTATATTCAAAGTGCACAGAAAGTGAACAGCTATAGATTGAAATGGACAAGATGCAACTTCTATGCTACCATAAGGTAGTGTGTATAGAGATTAAACTGTTTTTTCTTCCATGCGCTAAAACAAACATCCCTTTTCACTGCTAGCCTATATAGATACCTACTTATTTAACAAGAACCCCAGAGAAGTTAAGGACAAATAGCAGTGTCAGTAAGTCAGGCTTGGAAGGGAAGGAAGGAGAAAATATTTGAATAGTGACATCACAGCAACAGAGTGGAAGTGCTATCCTTTTATAGCCATGTTCTCTCTCTCTGTCACATTCCTCAGCTACACAACTCAGTCCACTCCTCCTCCTGCCCTCGTTTCAATCGACTTCACTGCTGTGACGCAAAAGCAGGGAAGAGGGGGAGGTAATGGAGGAGGAGGAAGAAGGGGGGGAGAGGAGTTGGCAAACTCTGTGAGGGAGAAGGCAGAAAAATTCCCTAAACTCCCCCTTCTTCTAGCCATCCCAAACACTTCTCTTTTCCTTTCACTCCACTCTTCCGCTCTAAACTTTTACTTTCACTGGCTGGCGTGATTTGGCACTGGAGGTAGACATGGAGGAATTCAAGACAAAGTAGTCCATTTCCAGTTCAAGCTCTCAAAAAGGCCTCAGGGGAGCTTTTGAAATTTTAATACTAAAATATCATATTACTTTTAATTTGAAAAATTAAAAGAATTACTGTGTTTGTGTGGAAGTCGTGAACAATTTCGTTTGCTATTTACAACACATAATCTTAAAAAATCACTATTGCTGAAAAGTGAGATGACAAGACTATTAAGGTAAAACCTATGTACATGATGTACTTGCTAGAATGGGTGTTACATATGCTATAAGCTACTCGTGCTCTTCCTTTTTTATAAAACAAGAAGTGAATCTAGATGAGTTTGTACAAACTGATCTGAAAAGCAGAAACAGCACCTTTGTTGCGCACATATGAAAAACTAAATTTACAGCTTGGATGGCAGCCATCCATAAAGCTTTGATTTACCCTGGACAAAATAGATTCACTAAGACAAGAAAGATTCACCAGTCTACTGTATTCAATAGTGTTTCTTAACATGAACATAGGATGTTACCCAGGGAAAGTTTCAGAAAGACATTTTAGACTGGTCTATCAGGTTAAATCGAAATATTCGGTAGAATACTCTGATGCAAGATACACTATTTCACAAAATAAGTAAAAATAAGACCAACTTACAGTACTTTAAGCCTAAAAACTCTCAGACAGTGAGGACCCCACGTCTGTGAGTCAGTGAGAAGACATATGAGGTTATAACACAAAATATACAGTAAACATATAGTAACCAGTCAGTGGCAGCTAATGTGCTGCTCTGTATTTTCTTCACCTTGCACAGCAGACAAACTCAGTTTGAGAACTATTTCGAGGCCCATATTACAACACCTATGTGAGTAAGCATAATATTTCAAGTTCAGATATTAATTTTGTGCTTTATTGCCAGAATTGTCTGATTTATATCAACTATAGCCGTGGTTTGATCAGTTACATCAGGGGTGTTGGGCAGAAGAAGAAAGCCCCTTTAGACAGTTTCACATCTGTTTGTGTTATTAAAGCACATCTTTCACAACAGACTGGCCCATACATGTTCACGGCACACTTCCTGTGTATGCTTACACTCAGTACATGCTTCTTCTTTTAGACTTCACGCTTCCTGTTTTTATGTCCTTTTCTTAATGTGGTATGAAAATAAATTACCAGTGTCACTGTGTTTATTAACAACAGATGTGTGACGTATTAGTAAGAATAAATACGTTCATTAAAGACTTGACATTTCATACATTTGTACTGTCTGTAGTATAAATCACATCAATTCATATCGTGTATAAGCAGTCAAAAGACCTGCATTTGTACGGAAATAACAGATTCTGAGGAATCTTTTTTTTTAACTCAAAGGAAAATGTCATGAATGCCTCAGTGTTCAGTTTTAAGCTGCTATCGTTGCTCACAGACAATTATCACCAATAGCACTACCTGCTTCATTGCTGCTTTTTAGTGTTTTAGTTTTACACTCAAACAACTTTACCATTTTGGTTCACTTTCACCACGCTCACCACTATTTTTTCCAGAAGCATCACACTGCTGTCTTCAGCAAAAGGACTATGATAAGGAGTATTGTACTTGACCAGTTCAGCACACAACAAACACAAAGTTTCGGGTGGCCACAGTGGAAAATTTAGCAAGTAAAGGGACTGATATCTTTTCAGGAGTTGTTAGAAACCAGAGTGAATACTGGGCTTACATGTATAGCTGAGCAAAAACATGACTCCACAGAAATACATAAAAAAAATCAAGCTGAAAAGGTGGTAATTTGGCAAAGTTGTGATAAAATCTTGTTTCCACTACCCCCAGTTAGAGTTATGCTGAACAGCCAGTTTTGACCGTAATCATGTTGTTATTTACAGACAAACTGCACCTAGGAGCAGTCCAGGAAGCACATATTGATACTGTCCTCCCCTGGTGACCTCTAGTGGCTCTGAAACGTACATTTGAAAAAAGATTACATTTTAAGACAACAAATCAACAACATTTTGAAACAGGTGATTTATCTTTTTTTTTTTTTTTTTATTTCTATATTTTTATTATTTAACTTAATTTGAAGTTTAGGCTTATAGTACTATATAAATAAGAATAGCATAATATTCTGTATGATCACAAATCAGAATTTTTACTTCTGTTAACTTGGTTAACTCGGTTACTAAGTTAAAGTAACTGCATCAAATTCAAATCATTAACCATTATGAAACCCCAGGCTTTTCTTTCCCAACAGTGCAGACCTTTCTTCAGCATGGTTTTCAAAAAGAGCCTCCTCTGAGACACAGGTATAAACAAACACTGAATGGCTCCCATCATGTACTGTCTTTTTTTTATTAATAAGAGAAAAATAAGAGACAAATTTCTGGGGAAATTTAAAGTTGGTGATTTGTATTCTGGGAATTACATGTAAATTAGCAAACATCAAACTTAGTTGATAAGTTAGGTTACTAAGGCATAACAGTTACCTTTTATTTAAGCAATATAAGTTGCGTTTTTATAATGTGAGACAGGACCAAAACTCAGATCGCACAGCTGATGTCATGTAAAATGTGACAAAGTGGTAGGAGGGAGGTTGGGGGTGGATTGGTAACAAACACAGCACATGTAAGTGGAAGATAGGTGTAATTTCCTATTTTGAACTGACAATGTCGGTGTCAGTGTAGTTTCATTAGTAAGATGCTATTTTAAACATGACGCTCTTTCTTTCCTAAACCTAAGCAAGTAAATTTTGTG
The DNA here is from genome assembly GCA_032353495.1 of Ctenopoma kingsleyae. Classification (NCBI taxonomy): domain Eukaryota; kingdom Metazoa; phylum Chordata; class Actinopteri; order Anabantiformes; family Anabantidae; genus Ctenopoma; species Ctenopoma kingsleyae. The sequence goes on along the minus strand of JAUBNQ010000005.1, from coordinate 15,856,179 downwards.
CCTAAATCTGACTTGCTCTGCGTTTATTATTGTAGCCATGATGGTGAAGGTCTTGCACAAGATAAAGGCCCACTGACCTGGCTAAAAAGTGAAGTAGGGCCCTACTACCCCGCATCTATGCCCACAATAATAATCACTAAATTGTTATCTGTGCAGCAGACAATATTCACTGTGTGGCACTCAGCATTCTAGACGCTGTCTTTTACGTCCCTCTCCTTAGAACACCAAAGCCTAAATGCTGAGGAAGCAGTATTATAGCTCAGCTGCTTCTTGTCAGTGGACATGTTATTTTAATTCTGGTGTTTAAGTTTTAAGCTAAAATCAGCAGTGGGCTTGTGGCTGCTGAGCCAATTCATGACACAGCACACACATCTTAGCATGGAGGACAATAGGCCTCTCTGTGAGGAAGCGCTCGCACACATTTGCGCATATACACACTGCTATGTTTAAACAGGTGGGCAGAAAATTAAGTGGTTAGCAATGTGTGTGTGTGTGTGTGTGTGTGTGTGTGTGTGTGTGTGTGTGTGTGTGTGTGTGTGTGTGTGTGTGGTGTGTTTGGTTATTGAAAGGAAAGGAATGGTTATGGCGTATGTGTGTTTAGCCTTGGCTGCACTCCCAGGAATACATACCACAGTGACACTAGCAGTGAAGAGACCAGCAGAATTCCTTCTTGTGAAAATAAGCATCATTAAAACATAGTGGAGAGGAGAGGAGACAAAGATGTAAAAGAACAAAATGGGAGATAAATGAAGAATATATGGAGTGGTCACAATACTACAGTGCCTAAATGATTTGCCACTCTCCCGTAAAGCTCAGACTGCTGAAGAATTCAGCAATGTTGTGTCCTCACACTGGACACACAGAAGCTTCTTGCATGCAGGGATATTCAGTGACATGGAAATGATCTTGTATCTTGCATCTATCCCCAAATGATGCTTTTCAATAACATTTTAGCAGATTTGTTTAGAGTGTTATTTTGTCTTCATGATGTAGTTTATGGCCGGGACACTGATTCACCTGTAACTGGTCCTGCCAGATACATGTGCATTTATACTGTAGTGTTTGAAACACATTCACTGCTCTCAGGTGATCTCAATTCCTCTAATTCTGTGACTTCTTAAACCCATGGGCTGCAGCAGTGAGTCACTTTAAAGGGGATGTTTGTCTCCATGGACTATGATGTTTGCTGCTGACATAGTGATCTGTAGTGACAGTTGGGAGGAGGCTGAAATGAGCGTGAACAGATGGAGGTACACACTGGAGAGAAGGTAAATGAAAGTCAGTAGGAGAAAGACAGGTTACATGTGCATAAATGAGAGAGAAGGTGGTGGAATGGTGGAGTTACAACGGGTAGATGTAGCAAAGGTGGACGTGTTTTAATGCTTAAATACAGGTCAACTGTTCAGTATAATGCTGCGTAGTTGAAGATGCTGTGATGTTTCAGAGACAAAGTAAGAGATAGTTTGGGCATGTGCAGATGAGGAATGCAGAGTATATCGGCTGCCAGACGAGGATTAGAGGAAGGCCAAAGAGGAGGCTCATGGCTGTGGCGGAGGAGGGCATGTGAGAGGTTGGTGTGACAGAGGAAGACGCAGAGAATGGATGGAGACAGATGATACACTGTGGAGACCACTAAAGAAGCATCCAAATAAAGAAGACTTTAAAGGGGGTTAAAACTATCAATCACTATATATTTAAGGTTTTTATATATAACACTTTTGTATAACTATTTACTAGTACCTATTTTACTAGTCGTTGAAGGGATAGTTCAATTTGCAATGCATTCATCTGCCATGTGATAAGAATAAAGATCATGTGATGTAGTGAAATTATTATAAATTCTAGAGTGAATGAACCTCTGTGCTCTTCTCTAACATTTTTAGCCTATGCTAACACGAGTGTGATATTAAATTACACATGATTAATAAGTTATTTAAGATGTCGTGTCCTCTTCATGTTTATGCAGCAAACTGTACAATTATAGCCTCACACACAATGTGTGACACTCCCATCCCCCCAACACCACCACCACCGGGGTTTCTCAAACAATAACACTCGGTGGTCAAGAAATTACTGTTACACACAAACAAAACATGCTGGCACAGCAGTCAACCACACATGGTTGTGAACTGACACAGTCTATAACGGGAAGTTACAGAAGCGTATATTTAATGTACAGACTGAGCTTTTGGGAAGTTACTTGTGTGAGTTGGTTTAGAGCTACTGACTGTAAAAGAGGAAACATGGGATGTGATGACGCTGATTTCTAGACTGTTTGGCTAGCAGACCAACAAACTGTTAATGAGCACTGGCTAACAATGGGAATATGGCGATTGGGGATTTTCCTGGGGTACATGTTAGTTCCTGAGGTTTGGGAGTAGTGACGTCACGTCACATGACCGGCCAGTGAGCACTCCCTTTGCTGTGCATGTAGCGCATTGATAGCAGAGCTGGTGACTCCGAAATCTCACGTTTTATCTGGCAGTATCACCAACAACAAGTTCACAAACTGATCCATGAAACTAAAGAAACAACTCTGTGTATATGTTATGTTAATGTTCTGCGTCTATGTCAAATGTTTCTACACGGATAATTTGAAGTGCAACATCAGGTTTTAATGTGTTCACTAAGATGGTGGTTAGATAAACTGTTATATATAATTGCATATACATATACAAATAACATTATTGTGAAACTCTTTCCAGTTGTTGAATATACAGTTTCTGCTTTTATTCCAATACATTTCACCAAGGATATTTTCTACTTCACTACATTTAGTTAACAGATGTAGTTTGTTAATTATCAGACAAAGCTCAGACGTTGTACGACGCTGACTGATTCTGTGCTGCCAGGCAGCTGCATTCATTCGAGTCTGAGGTGGAAACATGCACCTGTGTACAGGAGACAGTGAAAACAGTCTGCCTAGCATCAGGCATCTATCCTACTGATATCCTGTAGAAGAAGACATCTCTGAGAAATGGTAGACGTTTTCATGGTGTTTGTTCCCAAAGGTGTTAATTCTCTCCCCTCCGATGGTTACCAGGAAAGTGTAACCTTAACTCTAGTCACTCTCTCTCTCTCTCACACACACACACGCTAATGCACACGCACACACACACAATGTTTACAGTACTCTGGCTAGAACACTCCTTAGGAGACAGAGAATCACATCACCTGGAGACGCTCCCAAACATCAACTGAAGGGGAATGTCTGTGGTTTCATTTCAGTCGTCTCCTTCAGGCTTTAAAACATAAATATACATATTTCTACAAGCTGTCAAATTCTTAGCTGGTTCTTTGCTAAGCGTGCTATCATTACAAAGAGGTCTAATGAGCTGGTTTTGTATGGGCACCTACAGCAGTGCATCAGGCTGTTAACAATGATTAACATTTACATCTGGTTATTTCCACAGGGAGAATTTCAAAATTACAATGTGGGACAAAGGAAAAATAAACAATACTGGTGTGGTAGTGGTAAAACTGGTTAAGTGTACATTGTTCATATTTTAGGTGAGGTTAATAAGAGAAACTAAAAACACAGGACAGCATTTGTTGCTGTGGTTGATAAGTCCCTGATCACTTTCTATTTGGACAAAATACAAGGTAAATTTATGGCACATATTTTGTAAAAAAATACTGTGGGGAACTAGTGAGAAATGTACATGACATGAACTCTATTGAACATGTCTCTATTTCTGCATAAATATGATCTAAAAGGTGATCAAATTTTGTTACTACTAAACCTAGATGAAAGGAGCCAAGTTAAACAAATCAGAGAAAAATATATACTTAGCATTTATTTGTTACGAAAAATTATCAAATTATACATAATTGTGCAGCAGAAGTATGTGAACCTCAAGGAAAACATGTCACAAGGAACCTCAGGTTAATGTCTATGAAATATAAGACCTCTTATGCACTGGCTTATATGAATGTCCAAATTTATGCAGAAAGAGATAAAATTGTAAAGGGTTCACAGACTTTCACAGACTTCTGTAAACTGTAAGACGTGTATGAGCTTTCTAATTAATCGCATGACTTTTCTGCGATTAATCGCGATTAATCGCACTGTTGTGGACTGAATAATGGATTCCAAAGTAGTTTATTGCGCATGTTTATTTTAAAAGTACTGCTCTATGAACAGAAGTACAATAGTATTTGGTTTGCACTT
>JAUBNQ010000005.1:15834855-15851908 GCA_032353495.1 Ctenopoma kingsleyae | reverse complement strand
TTTGGAAACTCTAGAAACCACGAGTAGACCAGCACTCTGAGAGCAAAGTGCTCTGCTGGGATAATAAGGTTCTATGATGTCTTTAAGATATGATGGGGCCTGATCATTTAGTGCTTTATAAGTGAGGAGAAGAATTCTAAACTCTATTCTAGATTTTTCTGAGGTTTTCAAAGGTTTTGGGGCGGCACGATAGCTCAGTGTGTAGAGCAATTGTCTTCAAACCCGAGGGTGAGCGGTTTGATTCCTAGTCCCACGAGACTACATGTCGAGGTGTCCTTGGACAAGACATACCCCGTAGTAGCGCTGACATAGGTCTAGCAGCTGTCCAAACAACAATTTTCCCAAGGGGATCAATAAAGTATCTGCTATTATTGTTATTATTATTTTATAAAAAGAATACTTTAAAGAAACAGGTTAAACCTATCACACTATATTTTATACTGTACAGCAACCACCTGAATTTAACATCAGGAAATTCTGACTATACATCAAATTCAATGACAGCATGAGGACACTAACATTATGAAATAACAGTCAGTCATGAACAGTCAGTTAACAGACATGAAGGCTAGTATGGAAACTTTCTGGGGGAAGTTTGCACAGGAAACAGTGTGGCACAGACACTTCCCATCGCACTCAGAAACTCGCGTAATGGAATGACACACACATGAATGAACATGCAGACATGGGCAAGCACATCCCAACTCTTAGATCAGTAAATAACACAGACAAAGGACAAAGAAGTAGAAGAAAAAGACTCCAATGCACAGTCAGACAAACACTTACATCCTCAAAAAACTGTATTTGTAACACATTCCCTGGATACTGACGCACAAATAAAAGAAAGTGGAAGATGCCATATGAATACAAGGCAGCAGATCCATCAATATCCCTCTGATCAAACACACTGATCAATATTATGAGCTGTTGCTTGGATACAGTTGGATGAGTGCAGTGAGAGAATATACAAACCAGGAATCATCCTTTGACACGCACTCAGTTGCATGGAGACATACGCACACAATGACGTTAACATTACTCCTACTCGATTTGGGTTAAAGGATAAAATATTTCTCCTTTTTTCATGGATATGAAAATACATGCACACACCATCACTCTTATGCATCGAGAGCACCTTGCCAGAGAGACACACAAAACTCTTATAGTGTAAAATGAAATCACAGTCACATAAACCTCTCACAGCTGAGGTTGGAATGTGAGTAAAAACACTTGCAGGGCGAATGACCCAGGGGAGTTATAAACATGCGTTCCAACAAAACATTCAGTTCAAAACCTGCTGCCCCACTTCTGCCAGGAGAAGGATGGATTCAAACACTAGTAAATGTGTACATAAGTATGCATACATAAACATACTGACATACTAGTTAATTTACCCTGAGTTTGCCCTAAGTTCACAGACAAGCAACAAACCATATAAGAACTAAAGTATATAATCCTTTCAAATAGCACAAATGAGCACAATACACCTACTAAAACACAAAACATTGTTAGGAGCAGAAAAAAACAGAAAATCTGGTTATACTACTAATGTTTGGATATACTGTATATCTATATATATATGGAGAGCTATATATCTCTCTCTATATATAGCTATATAGCCATAGAGACTGGAAAGAACTGTGTTTGTGTTATTATTATTTTTATGTACTTAATTATGTTTACTTACAAATTTTAATTTGATGTTTTTTGTAAGTTGACAACCTTTGACTTCAGGGATTCAACACCCTGAACTGCAGGTTCACAGACAGAGGCACATACACATGCACATACATGCCTCTTACGCAGGTTGACAATGAACATGCACACCCATAATCTTCACAGTTTTGAAGGACTTCCTGGAGAGAGTTGTACCTGGATTAAACATTTTTAACCTACGACATCTTAAACATTCACCTCAACTTTTCTCTTTCAGTTGTCACAAAAATTGCAAATATGATAATGTCATAAGTTTGTGTTTTCCTCGTGTTCATCATTCATGACACAAAACCAATAAATCAACAGCCAAAGATCTTGGGGAATTTTACACATAAAAATGTCTGAACACTGCAGAGTAGCTGACTGTTGGTATTTTGACTGAGTTCCTCTTCAAACAGATTGAATTAAAAAAAAGAAACATGTTGCAACACAACTTTTTATGACTCTCATTCTACATTTGACTGCACCACAGAACCCAAACACTTGACATCACTGGCTTTTCGACGTTAGTGAGCTTGTGCCTTTCTCTCAGCTGTGTGAAGAAAAGATTCCTTTCTATGATTGTAATGACGTAGATTGTACTAATTAGTTCAGTATTTTGACATCTCAGTTAACTAAGTAATGTGTCTTTTAGACAAGATTTTTCCTCTAATGAGAACACCATGACAAACTGTTCAAATTATATTTCTTTTTACTTTTGCATTTATTTCAAAGTACAATATTTGAAATGTTCATAGCCCACTCACTTTCTCTTAGTCTCTTTACACATACACACTCAGGCGTGCACTTCTAATGTTTTCAGGTGTTTTTGAAGTTTAACATAGTCAAAACAATCAAATTATCCATTCTAATACTTTCTTTTCAGGAGCTCTTCTATATTTTTTCTTGCTTTTCTCTATCTGTCCCTCTCTCTGTCTGGCTCAGCATGTTTGTGCTACTGATTGAAAACATCAAGCCTCCACTTTCCCTCTCATCAAAATGAATTCCTCATGAATCATAGCTCAATGATCACAGACAGTAAAACTGGAGTTTATGATAAAATATCTTTCACAAGAAATGTTCATATTCCTTGTACATATACGTTTTCCTGTTTCCTAAATGAAAGATTTGCCTGTTTGTTTTGTTTTGGGTTCAAGAGAGATCTCCAGGAACTGTCGATTAACACACACACACTGATCTGTGGCTCACTTCCAGGGACTGGGGTTGTGCTAGTTCCCCGGTTCACCAGTCTCTGTGTTCACAAGCAGCTCTGGCTCCCTGCCTTGGCCTCTTTTGTTCTGTGCCACTTATATTATATGTATTATGCACATACATGAAAACACACACAGACACATTGTGTTTCTCATTTCTTCATATGGAAAATGAATCAGACAAATTCACCAAATCCATTCAGGGAGGTCCGTCAGACCTCTGAGGGGCAGTTATTGCACCGTCAAATGGTGCAACAGCTCCCCTCATAGGAGCATCTGACAGACCAAATGTAAATTGTGGATTATGTCTTTTTCATGAAATTCACTCTAATGAATAATGATGGTCTAATATCTTTATATGAATCACAATTCTAATATGAACTGTTTAACAAAGCTACTTTTCCATGAGGCAATTCACATACATGAAAACACACACACACACATTGTGTTTCTCTTTTTGCATTATCTTTTAATGCAGGTTGCACATACTAATGTGCTATTTTAAACAACCTGTCATTAGGAAATTGATTAAACATGTCCTTTATTCCTTCCTTATCACTTAGATTTTTATGTTAACAAAAATAAATCTCAAATAATTAGTTTTTTGATCTAACGAGCTAACTGCAGAGCCAATGACAGTAGCATCAGTGGAAAGAAAAAGATTTGTAATTATGCTTGTATCCAACAGTGGGCAGTAAAATGCAGCAAATACAAGCAAACACCCTGTCTGTACGATTCTTCAGAATGAAAATACAAAGTTCCTCTTTTGATTTTGACTATGCATCATTGCCAAATAATCTGATTACAACACATAAAGAAACGACACTCTGCAATAATGCAGTTGATTTTGCTGAGGCTGTGAGTGAGGCTGTAATTTGTTCCTCCACCCAGAACTCAAACTCTTTCTTGGTGAACCTGCTTTATTTACAGATATGTTATAGTGTCAATAATAATTACATACTTTATTCATCTCATTGTTGTTGGAATGGTACTGCCTGTCGGCACTATAGGTCTTATCCAAAGACACCTCAACATGTAGCCAGAAGGAACCAGGAATCAAACCACTGGCCCCAGGGGTTCGTAGATGACTATCTCCTCAAAAGGGACTTTTATTTGAAAACACAATCTGTATATTTGATCACATTAATTGTATTATATGTACAATTCATCCACCTAATCAGTATAGTTCATATATATTATTTTGTATTTATACATTAGGTATATTAACTCCATCCACCTAATCTGTATTCTGTATAGCACATTGTGTTTGTGTAGTTTGTCATATTACATTGTTGTTTTTGTTATTTACTAACTGTGTGAGTTTCAGGAGAGACACGATCAGCTGAAGACAAATTCTGTATGTATGTACATGTGCACACATGGTTAATAAATCCTGATTCTGATTCTGATCTACTGTCGTCCCAACAGAAACAGAAACAACCTTTCCCAAAAACGGAAACTCAATACTTTTACTTTTTAGTGCACCCCAGTATGTTCTGGTGTACAGACAAAAACACACAGCTGATTCCTTTTTTTGCAACAAAACATATGAATCAAAACGCATTAACTCGCTCCCATCACTCTCTGACGCTCTCCACCATGAATCAGTTTCATTTTTCATCCTTCTGCAGACATTTGTCACTGTTATCTTGTTTCTCCACTTCTCTCCTCCTCTCTACCTTTCTAATTGAATCCACAGGAGTGAATTCCAGTGGGCAGGAGAGGGGGGTGGTTTGAAGTCAGAGGTCAAAGGTTAGGTTGTGACCTTTGCCCCCTGATTTGGACCCTACTGTGCGGCGCTTCTGGATGTACGTGCATGTGTGTGTGCAGAAAAAAGAAGCAACAGAGAGTGATAGTTGTTATGTATTTATGCATAAATGAACATTCCAGTGTTGTTACTCTGGTTATCATGTTTATTCATGAGGTAACAGTCATGTTTTTAATGTTGATAGTTTAGTATAATATCTCTGTCTTTTCAGTTTTGATACTGTTAGTTTATCTTACAGAAAATATGAGTTTAAAAAGATTCATAAAGATTTTAAAATGATATTGTATTTGTATTATTTTGATGATAATTCGTTTCTTTTAATGGCAAACTAATCTAATCTTTAGTTAACAGTATCACAGAATAGGTGATAGGATTGGATACAAAGACAGACTTGCTTTGCTAATGACTGCACCACATAATACTTTCACTGAGGGTAACAGCTGTAGACTGGCTAAAATTTCACAGTCAGGGAAACTCCTAAATCCCAAATTCTCCTTGTGAATCCCAAAGGCTCTCTCTCTAAGCACAAACACGCACAAATGCACACATACAACACAAGCACATGGGGCAGGGGGTACATTGTGAAAGAAGGAAGGTTGGCGAGGAGGGGGGGGAATGAAAGGGGAGGAAAAGAGGAGCAGATGTTCATCAGGTCTACAGACCCCTCCTTCCCCCTCTTTATTGCTTTCCTTGTAAGAGTAGCCTCTTATCTGAAGAAGCCAGTGTGGGGCTGTGGAGGAATGACTTCACTTAATCATGAGAGTTTCAATAGATTGAGTGTGCAAGTGTGTGTTTGTGTGTATGACTCACTCTCTGTAATACACAAACTCTACAGATTTCGACTCACACACACTGTCGACAGTGTGTGTCTGTTGGCTCCCCTGTTTTTTCTTATAGCTCCCAAACTAGCTCTTAAGCATTGTCCCCATTCTTTCTTTTTTTAAATGAAAACAGACTTCAGTAGTTGTTCATCAAGAGTTATGTCAACCATCTCCAAAAAAGATACTACTGCAGTGTTTCCTCCTGCTTCTCCAGAAACATCTTTCTGAGTTGTGTGTACAAAAGTCAGTCTCGGGCAAGCAAATGCTAATGGCTATCATCACTATACCATTATAGCATCTCTTGCCGCTGCCTTCCTGTCTTTCCTCCCCCGTTTCTTCTAAATAGCCCCAATTCTGCCCCTTCATCCCTCTCCTCACCCTCATGTCTGTCCTCCTAACAAGCCCTTCTATCTCACTCATTCACCACCCTCTGTTGTTTCCAGTGTGTGTGTGTGTGTGTGTGTGTGTGTGTGTGCATGGGGGTAGAGTCACAGAGGGCGGGCCATTAGTTTGTTAGTTGGTTCTGTAGCTCATGGAGCTCATTGTGCTCTGACGGTCCTGTAGTCCAGCTGGGCTGAACCAGAAGCAAGAACTCTCTTTCAAATCTCCCTTTCCCCTTTACTCCTGACCCTCCCCACCCCCACCCCCACCCCCTCCACACACACTCAGTAATCCTCACCCAGAAGAGATTTGTTTATAGAAGTAAACTCAACTGGCCAACCAAATAGCTTGTTCAAAGATAACATTTGTTTATGTAACCAAATTAACAGAAGGGTCTGCTTACCTCAAAGCACTCATGTTGTTGACATCTTGCTAATGGCTTGTTCACAGCGGTGGTCTTCATCTCTGGGTTAAAAACAAACACACAGAGCCAATCTCTTAAGATGGTCAACTAATTATGGCACGGCCTCGTGTCTGGGTTAGCACACAAATGTCAGTCACAATGTAATTAGGCCTCGCACTTAGCATTAAAAGCACCGAGGGTCACGTGATTAGAAGATTTAAATTTGGCAGCGAACATTTTCAGAATGCACACTAGGAGCCTCAGAGCATATTTTAAGGGTGGTTCAAAAATGTTGCCCTGAAATGCTATCAAATTCATCCACACTGATCTCAAACAAAAATTGTACCTGCTTTTTCTCACTGGTAATGCAAAGCGGGTTAGATGTGGTCAGTTTCCTAATAATGAAATGAAATGTGAAGGAGAAATTGAAATCCAATCACAAAAGGTCACTTCTGTTAGAACCACAGTCTCTCTTAACTGGATCTGGACAACGCTGCAACTCACTCTACACTATATAATTGAGGAAGCTGCTTCAAGGACACAAACAAGAAATAAAAGCCTGTTTTCTTCAGGAAGATATGTGGTCTGTGGCAATTTTGGAAGCAAAAGCCGAATGACAACTGACTGACAGTGGGACTCATGTTTACATGGCCCAGACGGACAGACATCAGGACACCGCAGATGTGTGAGGAAAACACCAGTTCAGCTTCACGTACTCAACGCACACAAGTCAAAACGTGGATGGCTGAGACAACCTTCAAGCTGTAGAGTAGAAACAATTGTATTACATCATCACAACAGTGGGGGAAGGACGGTAGGGAGTCTGAGACCCTCTGTCAAACATGCACAAGCATGCACACACACACAAACACACACTTAATGGTGACCACTCGGCTGGACCAAAACAAAGCTCTTGGGCAGGCTTTGTTCTCAGCTGAACTCATCTTTTTAAAAGGGGCTCTGAGCGATGAGCTTGTTTCAAGACGTTTCAGACTTTTTCTCTGTTTGGGAGCACAGCATTTTAAACATTTATATTTAACAAACTTTTCTATCAATTTCTGTAGATTCTTTTTGAGAGTCATTGTGCAGATTGTAAACTAGCAGTATTACTTTCCTTATAAACTTTTATTCTCACTTTTATCAGGACTTTCCCCAGTGGGAATCACAGCCTTATATCTGGTGCCTGAAAGCACTGAACCGTAGAGAACTAACTCAACGCTGGTTCTTTGCCGCAAACTGTAAACACTGCAAACAACTCGTCAGACTACTGGGCATGCTGTCGCAGCTCTCCTCCTCCTCCTCCACTATCCCAGAGGTGTGACAACTTCACTCCTGGCAGACGTGGGGTGTGTGAGGATGTTCTTGAGGTTCTATCTCTCTGAGGACCAAATGTCTTATGAGTGGTGCTAAGTAAATGAGACCTTTACTGTCAGTGTTGACTTCTGTGATTTTTCCTGGTCAGGGTTTTAAGGTTATAAATTGAGCTGTAACTAGTCCAAGGTCTGAATATAAGATTTGAGTTTAAGGAAACTTTCACTTCCTTCCTTGCAAATGTAGGGAAACAAACCTGTATTTGTGTGTGTAGTGTGAGAGTGGGACTGCTGGATACTCTCATGGCTCTGCTCGGCAGTGGAATTTTTCACACATCTACCTTTACCTTTGAAATCAAACACTTCACTCCTCCTTGTCTGTCTCATAGGGCTAGGCTGTCTCCATATTGTCTTCTCCACCCATGTGTTCAGTCCTCCTGTTTCCTGTGTTTTTCCTGTGCCTGTGTTTTTGTCCTTGTGGTTACTTTTTCTTCTGGCAGGTGTTTGTCTGCACACACACATACACATACACCTGTATTTGCCATTTTGTTCACCTCTTTCAGCTTTGTTTTATAACCCATAAGGTTTTACATAGTCATTATCTGCCTCAAAATAACCATATTTAAACCATAAACCATATTTATGCCCTAGCTTTGACAAAAGATTAGAGATTCATAACATAATCATGGGACTATGGCTAAAAGTGCAAATTATTTGGATAATAGTGATGACATTATTTCAGCAGATCTGGTGATAAACTCAACAAAATACTGGTATTGGCTGAAAGCACACGAAGGCAGACTTGTATGTAGCTATAGATTAGCTCTATATAAAGATATTTTATGCCTATGCTTATTTTCAGCAAACTCAAATAAAATCCCTAATATTATATTTGTGTATACAGATATATTTGACACACATGAACCATTTTGTTGGCCTTAGCTGAGTTAATTAGCAGTTCATTTGCATGACTTTAGTTTATTCACTTAACATGAGCATAGGATTTGAAAACAAAGTTGTCTACATAATGATCAGTCAAAACTTACACCGACACTTTGGGCCTACAAATGCTATAAAACTATATATGTACTGCAAAAAGAAAAAATGCATGTTAGATATTCCATGTGCTGTTATGATACTAACTGTGATTCTACACCCTAAAGATAATGATACCAAAAGCATTACTGTTCCTTTGATTGTACCTTGATGTGTGCAGTTTTGGGCAGACTCACGGAGACGTGGGAGTGGCCAACAACACTGTTAGGTTTTAAATCCACACGTGGTCTGGGTCTTGGGCTTGTTTAGCACCGCACACGCAGCTCGAAACTTCTGACCAACTCATGCCAGCGAGTTGCCCACGTCTATCACTGCGGGGGCAGACGGGCTCGGACGAAGGTTTTCATATCTCAGCAAAATGCCATCTTACCCCCTCGACCAGTTTGCTGACCTGGAGGAGATGATGTGCGAGGTAAACGACGAGCGCAGGGAAAGTTTGGCGCAGAGTGAAGGAAAAGTTGTTCGGGTCACGGTGGGGTTAACGTTAGCTAGCTAACTGTTAGCTACACTGCTAACTGTGCACAGTTTGCTCTCTTTTTTCTCTTCTTTAAACACACGCTGCCGCTGTGAGGCTATAAGTTATCATCGTTAACTAAGTTAGTGGGTTTATTATTGTAGTGTTTTGTTGTTTTATGGAAAGTTTAGTTGAAGATACGAAGTTACTACGTGGGGGCGTTGTTAAAGTTTAAAGTGTTACGATTCAGTTTACTAACAGGCTAACGTGCTGATTTAGTTTAGCTGATGTTTCACCACCACCAGTGACACGCAGGGTTAAGGTTACTCATAAGATCGGCGGGTTTATTAGCAGCAGACACATCAGCAGGTTGAATCAAAACACTGCCGCCAACTTTTCTTTTTAACTCGAAACCATTAAAGACTCGTAGAGGTAGAGGCAAGTTGTGTGAAACAGATTTTAACATGAGCTGCGCGACAGCAAACTGCAGCCTGTACAAGACGCAAGTGCATCTGTAGGATGTCACGTTAAACCTTTGTGGTCTTGTTGGAGTAGTTGATGGTTTCATGTAGCACCTTTCAAAAGAACCACAGTTGTGTCCCATAACTTAAACTGCATTTTGTCAAATCAAAATGTAATTACTCTATCGCATTGATTTAACATTTGCCTAAAGTAACTTAAAAATACAGTGTGAAAGTTTTATCTGTTTAACTAGAATCTCCATGTGAAGTGATGCTGTCTGAGCCACTCAATGATTCAGAGTCATTGAACAGGGATATTAGCTTCTAAATGTTTTTGCTTACTTATAGTGTGTTTTGGAGCTTTCTCATTTCTTGTAATTTCATACTGACAACACCTTAACACCTTAAGCGTAGCAGAGCAGGGAGAGGAAGAGTTGGGTAGAGTGGACTGATTTTGAGTCTCATAACTTAAGTTGCATATCGTAGCTTCAATTGTGGCAAATAAAAATGTTTTGGCACGACTTTGTCTTAATTGTAACATTTATGGTCTAATGTTGTGGTGTTTTTTTTTATACAGCAGTTACTGAATCTGGAGCTGAGGGAGTCAAACAGAACGATATCATCCCTCAGTGTGGCAATGAGGACACCTGGCTACATTGGTCAGCCACGTAGCAGTACATCATTTTCCCTTTCGTCTCTATCCTGCCTCCCCAGTGACCCTTCAGACAATGTGTTTCTGGTCTCCAGCCAATGGGGGCAGCAGTCGGAAAGCCCCCTGCCCTCCCAACTTGCTCATTCCACCCAATGGGGAAAGTCAGGCCTACTTGCCCAGCGCTCTGTCAGCATGGTAGAGACCAGCAGCACCACAGCAGCAAGTCTAGGCTGGCCCAGGACTGACACACGGCTCTCTCAGAGTGACATCAGCCCTACTAGCACCTCCTCATCCATCTCATCAGTTTCCACCTCCTCATCCTCATCACGCTATAAGACTGAGCTGTGTCGATCTTTCACTGAGAGCGGCTTGTGCAAGTATGGTGGGAAGTGCCAGTTCGCCCACGGGCCAGAAGAGCTGCGGGATCTTAACAGGCATCCAAAGTACAAAACCGAGCTGTGTCGTACATTTCACACCATCGGCTTCTGCCCCTATGGGATCCGCTGTCACTTTGTCCACAACAGTGAAGAAGAAAAACAGGCCTTCTCGCGTTCCTCCTCGTCATCTTCCTCTTCCTCAAGCATTCCACCGCAGCCACCTTCCTCCTCTCGCTCACACAGACCTCCTCTCCTCAGACAGAGCTTTAGCTTTGCTGGGTTTCCCTCTGCTCCCCAGCACATCCTTCAGCCTGGCTTTACTGCTCATCCTCCTTCTGCCCCTGCCTCTTTTGCACTCGCTCCCTCAACATCTCCTCCTTCCTGTGGTGACATTGGCGACCTCCTCTCCCATGCCTTCCTGGAGATGGACTCTGCCTTTGAAGCATCTCCTGCTCACCAGTACCAGCTGCCCATAGAGCAGGTAACTTCAGCTGATCCCAGATCTCCATTCCTGCCTTCACCAGACTCCGGCTGCTCTCCATGTGGACTGTCTCCGACTAGCTCCCCTTCGCTGAGGCAGAGCCCCAGTGCGGCTGGTGTATTTTCAAAACCACTGGGTCCTCGATCCCTGTCCTACACTTCTCTGTCAGACCAGGACCAGGATGGAAGCAGCTCTGCTAGCTCACTCAGTGGTTCTGAGTCCTGTGCCGGCACAAACGAAAGCAGTGGCAGACGTCTGGCAGTGTTCAGTCAGCTCTCTGTTCCTGAGGATGCTACTGGATTCTGCCTTTAGGCTGTAATGTGCTAGAACACAAACATACACTCAGACACAGACATGTAGACCCAAGATACTGTGACACAATATATTTAGTACACACATATCCATGCTCATACGCTAACCCACTGTAAATGCAAACAGCCCTGTCACACACAGTCACTCGACTCGCATCTCAGACGTTCTTTGCACCTGTGTGGTGTCACAAGAAACAAAACACTTGACTTGACACACTGACTCATAAGGAACACCAGCGATGCTAAAATTAAAAATATGAGTTGCTTCCAAAACAGTACAAATCAGTACAGAAATTTAATAGTGCTGGAATAATTTTCTTCTTTATGAAAATAGTATTCCAACATAGCAAATTCCAACAAGTATATTGTAATCACAGTGTGATCGGCAACTTACTTTAATCAGCAGCTTCCAAATGATGTAGAGGATGTGATGAAGCCAAAGACATCTGTTTGTAGCTCAAACGTTTTGATTATGGTGAAACAACTGCACAATGTGACCTATATGTAGGAGCTGTTGTTCCCATTAACTGTACACAGTATTGTGTTTATAAGCTGGTGAAATAGTTTTTCCCTCATAACTGTACAGTCTGAGGTCTTGTTTACATTACCGACCTCATATCTGAATGTTAAGTTTTTAAACAACTCAAGTGCCTGTAAGTGTTAACAGGTCATGTTGGTGTTGAACCAAGATTTGCTGGACTGTTAGGAGAGGTGTGAGTCTTTTTTTTTTTTTTCTTTCTTTTTTATTAAGTCAAGTAAGCTAGTTTGAGTGAAGGTCTATCTGTTGTTAAGACTACTACAAATGTTCTTCTGTCTCTTGTTGCGTTATCGAGAAACCGCCACCAGTAGAAGCCAAGTGGAGAAATGGGACATGCAGGATTTTATAGACATTTTCTGCAGTGGCACAAAGGACAGCTGTTGCAGAAAATCCATGTAACCTGAGAGTCAAAGATGGACAAAGGCCTAAATGAGATGCTGTCACATTACTTTGCATCTAATCTGACATGATTTGAGCACAGCTTGAGTTTCAAAGCACTTGGCTCAAAAGTAAATTAAAGTTTAATTAAGTCACGTACCTACATACCTCAGGAACCTCCTAAAAGCATGTCTGATGTTTATATACTTTTTTTTTTTTTTTTAGGTGATCTTAAACACAAACATTCCCAGGAATGGGATTTTTTTCCTCCTCTTCTCCACAGGCAGCACTGGTGTTAACATTTTTGATGTTTTCATGACTCACACCCTCATCGTCTTCCATCTCTCTATCATTCAGTGTTAATTCTTCTTGTTATGACTTTGTATTGTTAGGAAAAGTGTAGCGTCCTGGTCACTTCTATGTGTAGCATGCTTCCAGGTGTACATAAGTGCATACTGTAGGGTTAGGGTATGTATGCTTTAGTGTTTTAAAAACATTGGCTGTTTTGTGTGTTTTTGATGTAGTTGGTTAGAAGAACAGACACTGTGCTATACTGGTCTATTTAAATTTGCCTTTTCAAGAACATGTTAACAGTGTTAAAGGTAATCATCTTTAGTAAATTAATTTCTTTAATTTATTTTAACATATTTATAGAGGACTTTTGAGTTGTTAATGCTTGTATCAAGTTTAATATATTTGGGTTTCTTTTGCTTTTTTTGTACTGGAAATAAAGTTTTTTGTTTTTTAAATGACCTTTTTGGTGTTTTCATATTCACCTTTTTAGAGGTTTCATTTATCCTCTAGAGGTCAAATCTAAAACAACACACTGGCTCAGAAACCTTGTACTGAGATGTTAATACAGCAATGCAGAAGTTACAAGACTTGAGTATGTTTATTTCAGCTTCCTGCCCTTTCTTTTTAGTATAGGCTGTTATAGTCACATTTGCAGCAGTGTTAACATGGGTCTATGTCTTAGATGCAAGGGTACAGGAAGGAAACAAACAGGAAACCGGTGAACTGTCATTTATGGTTTTCATTGTAGATCACATTCCCCTAGTGGCTCTGTAGTGTCGGTTAATAATCTGCGCACAATATCAAATGTGAAGATGAAACTACTCTGAAATCAATAACTCAGCCTTGGTGTATAGACCATTGATGTCCAATAAAAACCACATACATTCAAATCCTGTCATGAAATAAGGACAGTTTTGTTTAAAATGTTTGACACTTAAAACAATTATACAGAGCTTTCAAAAAGCCTTGTAAACTGTGAATGTTTGGGGTTTTTTGGTTTATTAAGTATTCAAAATAGAAAAAACTGTTGAGAGGGCTTGAGTAAGTATATTGAAACCGTTCTAAATGGGAGCTGACTAAAGTGAGGAAGTGCAATTCTAAATGGTGAGAGGGTGTTAGAAATTTTCTAACTGCAAATTTGTCAAGTCACGCCTGCCCCCAGCCACTGGGCTGTAGGATAGGAAGACGTGTGTGTGTGTATGTGTGTGTGTGTGTGTAGTCATGCCAGAAAGATTTCATGTGGAGATAAGAAGTCTTTTGTTTGGGGTTTAATCTTACAAATCCTGGGATCCCACCCATTTCCCTTCTCCCTCACTGCCTCCACTGCTTCCATCCTTCCTCCTCACATTTTTCCCCTCCTTTCCTCACATTACATCCCTTTACGTCTTCCTCATTGGGAGAGTTTTGTTTAGTTTCATCTACTAAACCACTTAATAAACTATATTTACTTAGTGGAAACCTGAGATCTGAGATACCACATTGTCATCACAAAAAAAACTGTTTATCTCAGAGACAAGCAAAGTTAGTAAGGAATGTCTACATCAAAGTACTGTTTTCTGTCAACAAAACAACAAAATGAGAGGACAGAGATGCACACTCATGGTTGACCCTCGAAGAATCTGTCTTTCATGCACACGCACACAACAGCTATTATGTTGTCACTGTTAACATGAGATGGGCTGGTTCTCTGGGAGTGATTAGTGGCTGTGAAGGGGTTAAAGGCATGTGTGTGCTTGTGTGCCGTATTGTGTCTTATAGACATTCTCCCACACTCTTGCCCTGTGGGACATAGGAAAGGCAGGCAGATGGCTGCATTCAGGTCCACTGCAGGTCAACATATGGTCCCGAGAGACAAAGTTTGTGTTTGTGTGTGTGAGAGAAAGAATCGCACTCTTAACTATGCATGAGTGGAAGATGCTGAATGAGTAGGCGAGAAGGAAAAAAGGTAAAAGCAGGGGTAATTCTGTGAAAAAGAAGTTGTGAGATAAAGAAGGGATGGTGACATTCTGAGAGGATGAAAGCGGGGCCGCATGTTGTGTGATCATACAGGTTGTGTAACGGCAGCTTGGTTATGGACCAGTTTGTTAGGATGCTCAGACAGGTCTTTTGAAGCAGGAGATGCCTCTATTCTTTAAATTTGGAATAAAACATCCAAGTAGATAAAATTGAGAAACATGGAAAACTAGTAAGTATATTGTTACCTCTTGTTGACCAAGTTAACATAACATGATGTATTTTTTATTTTTTGCCTTTGTAGCAAAAGCTAGCACAGCAGAAGCTAGCTAGCTACAGTTTAGTAATCAGCTAGCTAATGCTAATGACCACTCTGGTTACTATGCTATTGCTAATTAACCTAGCTAACTGCTGCTTTACTTCAACAGATTGAACATACAAAAGGTATCTACAGGTGCTTTACTGATGTGCAAAAAGCTAATTCAAGACAAAAACAGATCTGCAGGTATTGATGCTTGACAAAGACCTTTCTTTACTAGATTGAAACAGCTTGTTTTTTTTTTTTTAAAGCTGGGTCCTAAATCTTCTTGTCAAATTTTTTGCCTTGATTTTGTCATTTGCTTCTCCCAACAAACTATAAAGCTGCTTTGGGGAATCCTTACTCAGATCAGTAGTCTGTCAATTTGTTACACCAGAAAAGACTTTAGCCAGTCTATGTGGACAATGTCTCTGAATTGTAGCAAGTCATTAATTTGAGAGAGTGAATGCTGGTTTTACTTTTAAACACCCCCCAACACCTCCTCTGTTTCTTCTAGCCCCTGAACATCCCCCTCCTCCATTCTCCTCCCTCCCTCCCTCCATTCACCGTTCCTCTTTGTGAGTGTATTGGTGACATTGTGATTCGGGGTAGAGCAGGAGGAAGGGAAGTGAAGCCGTGCAGAGCACCACAAAACAGCTGCTGCTGAACCCTCACCGTTGTCCCCTTGATTTCACTCTTCCACGAGCCAGTCTCCAGATTCCCTCACTTCATGCTGTTACAGAGACATTTAAGTATAAGAAACTTCTCACACCCTCACTGTTTCCTCTCCTCACTATCACGCCCTCTTCGTATTTCTCTTTTGCCGCACTGCTTCCTCTCCGCCCCCACCTGTAATAAACTTCTCTTTTCTGCCTTTCATTTCCCCCCAGCCTCCTGTAGAGGCTCTTCATTCTCTCCATCTCATTTTCCTCTTGCCCACTCTGTCTCCTCCTCCACCAACTTTCTACAAGTCTACCCCCTCCTAGGCTTTCTCTCTAATCCCTACTAGTGATTTTTTTTTCTTCTTTGCAGAGAGGATTTGGGCTAAGTGTTTAATGGGTTGCAACAAATGGGTAAAAGAGTGGGCTTTAGTCAGGTGCTGCACATTTATGCAAGCACCTAACTCAATTTTCCTGACTGTTTTCTCCTTTCACTGAATTTCTACAGTTGTATAGAAATTCCAAAGAACATAAATCGTACACTGTGCAGATCAGCAAGGGGTTGGATGACAGTCTACTTATAACTAGACACCATATTTAACTTTTCTTGAACCAATCTTCTTGAAGGACATTCAAGTACCCTTGTCCTGAGGGCCTCCATACTGCAGTAAGTACAAAGCTAACTCAAAATTGAAGACTGTATTAAAGGAGTACTTCAGTGTAGGATTGTACTTCCATGAAGCTGGGGGACTTTCATGAGAAAGCTTTAAAAAGAATTGTCAAAATTAATTTTTAGTCCCTACAATCAGTCAAGCTCCAAAAACACTGGAACCTACACTTCCTCTTATGCAACCAAAGCTGTTTTATTAGAACCCTGCAAACTCCATGCAGTCAGTATGTAAATTGCAAACACTTCTTTGAGTGCCATCGAAACCGTCATGTACTTTGTTTTAACATGTCTAGATTTAGTGCACTACTGCCAAAACATCACTGTCATTATACATGCATGAGTGCATGAGCTGGATACTAAGCATGATTTTGCCCTACAGTAGTGAGTGGCCTTTTCTATACCATTTACCTACTGAGGATGTAATTCATGATAGACAGCAGCATTCACACAGCAGTTTTTCAGGGCCAAACCTGGGTGAGAGCATTACTAGGAGCACAGTAAATAGATAAAGGTGGCATGTAAAGATCTTTATTGTGTAGAACTGTTAAATTGGTGGCAGTGGAATATTAGGACAAACTCAGGCTGTTTTATCAGAGCAAAGACAATAATGAAAAAAAAAAAAAAACAGAATGAGCACCACAATCTACAAACTAGTGCAATAATGTCTGTGTAATGCCATAAAAAAATCCAGAGGATTTATATCTAAAATGTAAAATATTGTACCAAATCTGGTTATGGATTTAACTGAACCTAGGTGAGCACTTTGTAAACCCTAATTGAGACCTCAGATTGACCACATGGTCTACTTGATGTTAAAGTTGAAGTATAGCCTGGCCTGACAAAACTGTACACTCACATACAGTTGAACTTCTTAATACCAAG
>JAUBNQ010000005.1:15789288-15808133 GCA_032353495.1 Ctenopoma kingsleyae | reverse complement strand
TTTTTCTGCAGTGTGGCAATACAGCTGCAAATTAATGAAAAAACAGAGGAGATATGTAGTGCTTGTTTATATGACTGCAAATAAGTGAAACAGGTTGATATGACCATGAGAAAAAAAGATAGAATGAAGAACAAAGAATATGCTTCAGTGTGCTTATTTATCTGTGTGCATGTACTGTATAGTACTATATGGCCAGATGTGTCTGTTGTTCCATACTGAACATCAGTGCATGCATGTGTAAACTGTGACATGTATGCATGCCACATCATCCTTTGTGTGTGTGGTTGGTTAGAGCCATGCCTTTGGCCTCTAGCATCACCCAGTGCCACCATCTGTGATGCCAGCCAGATGAGAAGGATGTGTGTCTGCCTGAACATGTGTGTGTGAGTGTGAGAGGAGACTTTGAGAGATTTGTGTGAACTGATAAAGTTATATAATTTTGTCAAAATTATACTATATACTTGTACTGTAATGTTTGTATGTCTTTATAATTATCTCTTTACAGTTCTTACAGTGAAGTCTCACTCTCACTAATCCAGGTCATAGGATCACCCCTAAGAATGACTTAGAAATGGTACACTCCAGCTAAGGTCTGGATAATTGTGAAGTCATGCAAAAGGAAAAAAAAGCAAAAAGAAATGTTGTGAGACAAATACTGGATTATCAAGCGGAATCACTCAGAGGAGTAATTTGATCTAAATGATAATCTCTCATATGATGATGTTATCAGTCCAGCATTCAACCCTCATTTTGGTAAGTTTAATAAATATAGTCTAGGTTGTCTGTCTGTGATCCAGGGGGTGGTGGTTCTCTTGAAATTTCTTTATGTTCACAAGCAGAGGTATTAAAGGTATTACACCCAGAGGCACCTCAGAGCCACTGTTCCTTCATGTTGAAAGGAGTTTGTTGAGGTGATTTAAGCATCTGATTAGGATTCCTCCTGGGCACCGCCCTTTATCAGGTTTGATGCCAAAAGTAGGTCTAGTAATGATGATGATGTAATGATTAATAGGAAGAAATATAGACAATAAAACTATTTGTGAATTTTATGTAAGTAGAGATATTTTATTGTAAGCAGTGGGTTCAGTTTTCTTGGTAATTTACAAATGATGTGACAGAGCGATGTAATGGGGCTTGCACAGATTTAATGATGCAGGTCATATTCAAATGCATAAAATATCCCACATGCCACATCAGGCAGTTACAGGAAACCTCATGTACAAATGTGTGCTGTACATACTGAATTAAGTGCAGGAGAACAGAACTGAAACAGTGGTTAACCCTACTAAATACTTTAGAGATGTGGCAACTGTGGTGCAAGTGTCTACTTTATGTGATGTGAATTTTATGTTTAGTTTAGAAACAGGGCCAGAGACTACTTAGAGAACTGACAGAGCAGACCAACAGATAATGAGACACATACAGAAGCAGGAAGACAGTAGACACATCCATCTCTTTGCTCATTCCAAACTTTGCAGTGTCTTGACACGTATCTGGCAATTTTTTTTCTTCTTCTTCATCTGTTTTCCATATGTTCATTCTGTGTCCTCCGTCACTTCACAGAGTCAAATTTGCTGATGTCAAAAGCAAAACTTTTAACAGCAGAGAAGAAAAATACAAAGAGAAGAGACACAGATAGGGTGCTTAAGACAGGAAAAAAAAGAGTATGTGAAAGGGAGAGCTAAATTAGGAACAAAGACAAGTCAGGGGAGAAATATCTGTGTGTTTGATTTTGTGTGTGCTCATGTGTGCTCTTGTTCATCTTGATCTGTATTTGTGCATCTTTACAAAACCCTGGCTGCTTAGTTTTTTTCTGTCCAGTCTTCCCCCTCTTGTTTTCTTCTTACTTCCATTTTGTTTTAGGATCTTTAGAGCTATAAATAACTTACGTGGTTAAGACAAAATATATTACTAAAAAAAAAAAGAACAAAAAAATGTGTATAATTGTAAAATCGATCATCAAGTAATTCATTATGAATCAAATAAGCACACACAACAATTTATAACGCTTGTGACTTCACTCTGAGATTTATGTTCAAAGATATCAAGACAATAGAAGAGATACATAATATTAAACAGAGAAATCAATTGTAATTCCACTTTATGCTGTTTTCTAGAATATACATGCCTGTCTTCTCTTATTTAATTTGTATTGCTTTACTGCATTTCAGTAGCACACGCTATCCACTGCTTTTAGTCCCACTGAGTCCGACTCTCTAAATTACACACACTCTCGGTTCATTTGCATGTGTAACAGGATCCAAACCATAAAACATGTTATACATCTCAGTATCCAAAAATGTAACATATATGTGCACATCTGCATCTCTGTTAACATACACACACAGATGCACACGTGTTTTTTTTACAATGGATCTGGGTCAACAGCAGATCACTAGACTGTGTAAATATGCAGCTATAATAAATTACACTGTGTTTTGGCTCACCCTTGTGTTAGTGTTTGGAACAACAAGATGTTCTTTAATGTCAATGTAATTTCATACAGTGTATGCATACTGAATATCTACATGAATACTGTATATAATAAAGATATTTCCTTAAGCCTTTGTATCAATGCAATGGAAGTATTTTTTTCAGTATTTGCTCATTTTGGTGTTATTAGTTAATGTCAAAACAACATTTAAATAGAGGTAATCTTTGATATGTTCCAGCCCCTCTTCAGTAATACCCATAATAATAATATGCATTGTTGTCATTCAGCCATTTTAAGCTATAGTATATTACTGTGATCTGAAGGCCCTCTTTACCTACCTGCAGGCAGATGTCCACATCTTTGTCTTTGTGACTTAAAATTAAATAACAACACAGATTAGCTGTTATGCTTTTCTTTCAGTGGTATGTCTTTGGAGTTAACTCAGTCTTCTTATACTGTAAACCTGTACAGTGAAGAAACCACAGTTAATACTTATAATAATTTTAACACTCATACATGAAGTTTTACATAATGGTGCTAAATACCATCACTGGTGGCTATTTTCTCACATTCAATAAACTTTCAATGCAGAATATCATGTTTTATTTTTTGTTATTTAACCTTTAGCTTGCCTGAGTACTGCTTCAACCAATCCATTCAACATATGTTCTTACATTATTTTGATACTACTGCAGTCATGTATGTTTTATAGTTCTCACACGTTTGTATAGCTTAAGTATGAAGGTTTATAATAATAATAATAGTTTTTGCAGCAAATAAAATACTGGTTGTTGTATTTATACATCTTTTTTATTTACTATATGTCATTTAGCTTTTGGATTTGATTTTATAACAAATTAACTTACTTCTGTGGGAAAATATAACCCAAAAATGTAGACTGTGGTGACAATAGGGGTCAGACACCAGTCTTGTGTGTTCCACCTTAATGCAGTGTGATTACTGTATAACTTCAGTGTAACCCAGTAGCTCTAGTTCTGGTGTATTTTTCTTGCTCTTTAAAGCATTGTACTTTCAGTAAAATGGAAGGACAGCAGGGCACCCCCAAAACAAATTCAGTTTCAGATAGCAAGATGTTGTTGAATATTTTAAATGCCAGCAAGGTATCTTCTCCAACAAGTGTTACAAAAGAAAAATTAATACACTGGCAAAATGATAATATTGAATTATCACAAAAGAGTAAATGTACTGTACAGAATTTGTATTTTCTCTTTGGTCACATAACACATGCAGAGTGCATGACTAACAGACGACTATTGGATCTCTTGGCAATCTGACAGTCATCAATGTGTTCATCACATGGTGCTGTTTGAGCACTATCTCAAAGTGTAGATCACAGTGACTCTCACATTAAGTGTTTGTTTATCCAGGACTAAATTCTACGGAAAAGTTGCATTTAGTTCATTTGCCCCTTGAGTCTGGAATAGTCCAATTTTCCAATGGAGTTGAGAATGTGAACCTCCTTAAAACTCATCTTTTAAAAGTTCCTTTTACCTAGAAAACTTCAGTTTTTGTCTTCTGTTTTAGTTCTTAATTTAATTGTAATTGATTTGATTTCTTCTGGGGAGGCAAGTAGCTCAGTTGGTAGAGCAGTGGTCTACAAAGGCCAGGTTGAGTGGATTGAGTCCTCCAGGCTACACATCGAGATGTCCTTGGACAAGACACTGAAACCCTGCAGTAGCGCCATCAACTACTATAGCTGTCCAAACAAGAATTTTCCCAAGGAGATCAATGAAGTATGTCATTATTATTTTAAATTTACAATAAATTTATTGTTATCATTATTAAAGTGAGTGATAAAGTGAGACATGACTCACTAGGAAAGTTTCACACTCTCTAACCTAGCGCTGAGACTATGCAGTGTGTACCACTGAGAAAAAATCTGTGTGAATCAATGGGGGCCAATATCCTTGAACATCCAGAAAATAACAGGAAATTATAATAAAATCATTTGTGGAGAAAAATTTATTTATGTCACAGGCACTCTGTGCTGTTAAATCTCTTTATATAAAAGTGGAAATATTTTATTACATTCATTGTATGTCCAGCATTTCTTTTTTTTAAATATAACATTCACAAAGATGAAAATGCACACAGAAAATAGACCTGCTGAAACGATAGAATACAAAAATACATATATCTTCTCACAACACTATTTTAAAAGAGTTGGGTAGAATTTTTCTAGCACATGTATGTAAACATAACAGATAGTACCATCATTAAGGTTTCTCTCTTTTAGTTCTTTGTGGAAACTAAGATTTTTATTTATGAATAAAATGAAATCTCTAAAGAGAAAAAGAATTTGAGAAGCAAAACCAGAAAATTCAGACGACCTGAAAGTATTATTGTGTTAGAGTACTATTATAGGTTGTATCTTCTGTAAGGCTCTTTCAGGTGTTGATCATTTAGCTGGGTTTAAGAGTGAGTGAAAAGTGCGGCTGTACATATTTTAAGAAGATGTAAATGGATAATTGAGTATTACATGAAAAATGGGGACATCAATGTGTAATACAGACAAATGTAAAAAAAATACTATTCATAGAAATGTTGACGCATTCAAATGTGCAGTCGGTAATAACTTTTTATAAAGTCACTTCCTCTGTGTGACAGTACCATCATCACTGCATTGTCTTCCTATATTTTTACTTTGAATCCCTTTTGCTAACCACAGATCACTCCTACATCTTCACCATGTGAGCAGTTGTGTTTCCCAATCTTGGATCTCTTGCACTCCAGCAGTGATCTCTCCCCACCCCCACACTCTACGTCATCCAGCAGGATCTTAACAGTGCTGTCTGCTTCTCCCAGCACAGCCCTCTTCATCACTGCTAGTGCTCTTGTAAAACCAAGCTGTCGACACACCACATGACCTGCCTTGATGGTGAAAAGGTCATCGCAGACTGTTCCCCACTGCCCTAGGATAAAAATCTCCACTCTGCCTCGATCTGATAAACCATCAGCACTCACCAGTCGCACTGAGCCCGGCCTAGGCCTTCTCCCTCCTCTCCTTTTTAAGGGACCTCTACCTCGTCCTCTGGGTGTCTTAAAAACTTGGTTGCCCTCCCTAGTACTTTCCAGCTTCTCTCCAAGCCACAGCTTCTCTTCTTGTGTTTTAGGCAGAGTGGTGTTAATCTGTGGTCTCTGGGACTTGTAAGATAATGCTGTGGGTTTCTGGCTCCAATCTTGAGGCCTTTGTGTGGTCAACTCTCTTGGACGCTCAGGGTAACGTGCAGAGGTCAGAACCATCTGGGGTTGTTTCCGGGATGCAGTGGATGAAGGTGCAGGATGCTGTGGTGAGGTTAAAGGTTGGGAGGTGGAACTAGATGTGTGCTGAATGGGTGTCCTTGTTGGAGTTGTGGTGATGATTGAAGTTTGAGTAATCCTAGAGGAGGTTGCAGTCATGATGGTTGTGCGATAACCTGAGGGAGAGACAGAATCATCCTCTTTATTTGGATATATATTTTCACAATGTCACACAAAGTTCTTACATATGTTTCACATTTTGTAAAATTGCAGAGAATTAGATTACATGTTTGATAATAAGGCCAATGGCATCTCTGCGACTGCCACTGCTTGCCTGGGTCATCTGTAATTGTACCTAGGTAACTTTGGAATCACTTTCTGGAGATGTCTCGTGAGAACTGCATAACACATTATGGCACCACAACTACAATAGGTCAGACCCATAGACTGTATGACTATAGGACGGTAGCTCGGTATTTGTACATTATGTCTCAGCATGGCACAGATGGCAAAGAGATCCAAGAATGTTAGAGCGAAGGTGCTGAGCTGGTATTCTTGCTCTTAGGCTAGTGAGTAACAATTAATTAGCAGGCAACCCATATGGACAGAGGTTTAGCCTCTAACTAAACATGTCGATGTTAGCAAAGGTAGCTTTAGGAAACTTTCTAAATAACACACTGGATCATTGGAAATGGTAGTAAGTTCTCTTTCGTTGGTTGCTGTATAGCCATGTTGTTTGGCTTGCTAACTATGTTTCACTTTGTGTCATGGTAATGAAAGTTTTGTAACGTTATTTTAATTGGTTAGCTGTTTTTAGCAGCATATTTTCCCTGGTTCAGATTTAATTCATTAGCATATATACTTCAAGCCATAACATTGTTTTAACACCACAGAATATTGTTTGTGGCTAGCATGCACGTTACATACAACAAGATAGGAACAGGACAAGTACCACTGTCCATGAGAAAAAACAGATATTTACAACAAAGTTGTAAAAGTGAAATCTGTAGGGAGAGCTGAATTGCAAAATTGAACCAGTTAAGTAACTTTATCAAATTAGTTTTAATACAAATAAAAATGTATGTGCAAAACAACCATTGTGCCTCTTTATGGACAAAATACCTTGAAAAATCGTGTTATTTTTATGCTTTGTTTCGAATCATTGCATAAAAGGCATGAAACAAGGCAGGTTTTGTTTCCTTCAGCCTAAGCCAAGCTAGTCCTTTTCCAGCGAATGCAAATACACATAGTTCATAGCTTTTAAACTATCCCTGAAACTAATAAAACAAAAATGCTGATTGAAGTATTGAGTATCTTTCCTGATCTGAAATGACCTGTTTATTTTTGTTTAACAATGGCAAAGAAAAAAACATTAACACAGACACACAAAGATGAATGTCCAAACTTAGGCTGATGCAGAACCATTTATTCACAACAAATAATGCCACTTTACCTGATTTAACTTAAAGTAGTGCAATTACGCAAAACATAAACAACCTCTGTTTAGCCTGCTTTAGACTCTTGTACCAGCCAAAGAATAACACACCAGCAGGAATTAAAGTTAGGAACGAAGGACACTTCAACTACTGTCACTGTACCTGAGTTTGACACATGCTTTTGCAAGTGACTCATCCCCTGTCGTTATATACAAAGACGAACTTATAAATTAACAACATAACCAGAAGCTGAACTATTGGATACTAGTGCAATACTAAATTTCCAATTTTTAAAGCATTCATTAACATGTACTATCATAAAAACATTAGATTGAATATTTAATAGTTTTATTACTTTGCTTTTTTTTTTTTTTATTACTCTTCCAGTGCAGAGATGTTGCAAAGAGAAAAAAATGCATTGAAGAATTAACTGTTTAACTGGTCATTGATTTATGGAATCACAAAAGTGATAACTATAAGTAAAGCAAGAGATTATGAGTTCAGTCATGCTGATGGTAAAACCTTTTTAAGTGACTGTGCAAAATAGAATAATTTAAAATAAATATCATAGCTACAAAACATATCTCTAGCATATTGCACAAGTTGCAATACAAGTTTTGTTAGTTTCCACTATTCAAGTTCTTACCTAAACAATGAAACAGACTTAAATAAAAAACCAGAACTGCTCTATAATTAAAGCCATATCTACCCTGTACTATGTCAAACAAAACAAAAAAAGTCCAAATAATCAATTCATGTTTAGTTAAACTTTCAAAATTATTTCATATTTTATGCTGTTACTTCTCTGTAATTATTTATAATTTGTAGTCTTTAGAAACCTGACACAGCTATTAGTAGCATACAAGACTACCGTGACAAATTTTTTTAACTGTTAGTTCTAACTTAAAAGTAAAGTGACTTTTTTGCTTGAATGTTATTTGCAAAGAATCCAGCCAATAGATAAAATGTTAATTTAGCTATTAACATGTTAAAATATAAAGCAAAAACAGAGTGCAGAAGAAGAAACCACCTGGTTTTACGCTGGTGGCTTCTCCTCGCGGCAGTGTGTGCACTGGTCTACTGGTAGGTTTAATGCTAGTCCTAACAGCGGACTGTGGTTGGGTGGTTGGGTAAATAGTAGACCTAGTTGCTGGGTTAACAGTTGACCTAGAAGTAGGCCTACCAGTGGGTGTGGTTGCAGGAGTTGTTGCCATGGCCATCTGGACTGTTGTTGGTAAGGTTGTTTTTATTGTTGTTGCTGCTGTGGTTGTTGTTGTTGGTAGTGTTGTCTTTCTTGTTGTTTTTCTTGTTGCTACTGTTGGTGGTTGTAGTGGCGTTTTTCTCATTGATTTTCTTGTTGGCATTGGTGGTTTTATTATTATTATAGGCTTCCTTTTTGGTTTTTTTGTTGTTGTAGTTTTTCTTGTTGTTGTGGGAACAGGGGTGGTGGTCGGCTTCTTGTTGATTACAAACTCTGCAAACAAAAAAAAAAGAAAAAACATTTACACAGTATCAAAAGAACCTATCTATATATTGATACATATATCCATATTATTTAAATGCATGTCAAACTTTGATGATTAATGAGAATAATAGCATATCTAATACTATTTTGTTTGTATTCAACAGATACAACTCCAGTAAAGATTTGATAGAATAAGATAATTAGTGTTGTGAGAAAAATAATAAAATAAATTTAAAATAATTTCAGTGACCTTCTTTGGGGTGGAAGTGAATCAGTTTTCCCTTTATCTTAGTAGGTGAAGGCTTGATGCTGCATTTCTTTGGTGGTGCTCGCCTGTTTGATGAGGAAAGGAAAAATTAGCACACACATGTAATCTGTTATCGGCTTTGAGTTTGAGTTCTATAGCCTTTTGAAGTATTTTTTTAACATGGCTTAGTGTATTCTAAAATACGTATTGTACTTAATTCAGAGGTTTAATTCAGATTCCATCTGATCCGTGCATCGGTGTATGTCACGGTCAGTAAGGAACAAGAAACCTCAGAATGTTTGTTTTAATGCTGCTCATGTGTAGTGAAATAAGTCAGTGTTTGCATTTATTTTGAAGTTTTATTGAGTAGAGTGCTCATGGCCACCATAGTGCTGTCTTCTTGACACCAAAACACCAAACAAATGTGTTTTTAGCAGCAGTCTCAAATTCAGCTATGCCAAATTTCTACACCACACACTCCTATAGGTATGATGATAGCATATGTTGTATGTGTGTAATAGTAAGCTACCTGGAAGGATCCACTATTTTATACATGACTCCTGCTCTGGCTGTGGCACTTGGTACTCCTGTGGCTAAGAAATACAGTTCACCTACAGTAGATGGATGAACAGAGAGATGGCAGATAGGGAGAAAAAGACAAAGACAAAAATTCCGGTTAATAAAGACATAGCAGAAGGTGAAAATATCAACTTAAATTGTCTCTGAACATTCAGAGTAAACATTGTTTAAGATCTGCAGCATGTGATAACCCCTAGTAAATCAGCAGCTTGCTCTGATTAATTCAACCCAGATTAAGTGAAATTTGCTTGAACGTGTAAACACATCATCAGCTGAGATAGTTTAGTAAACTAAGAATTATTTACTATCACTTGTTCAATATAGTATATAATTTTTACTTTGCAAACATGCTTTAAATTATAACAGTTTAATTAATCAGTATGAGCAAAGGTATATTATCTACAATTAGACAAATTACAATTTTCACTGTAAGAAAATACTTTGGGTGGATCAAAAGGCAAATGTATTGTATTGGCACCCACCAATCCTCATTACACTCTGCAATAATAGCATTTTGATGATTAATGGTTGATGGAGGCTTACTGGCAACATGCATTATCTGTGCATATGTCAAATGCACACCACTTAATCATAATCCTCATTTAGGAAAAATAAACCTTCCCACACCTTAATGATTGCATGTGTTTTATTTTAATTACTGTATGTAATATTGGTGTTCCCCCCCTGAAAAAATAGTTAGCTTGTAATACACACACTGTAATTACCTGACTCATCCTCAGCAAAAGAGATGATGTATTTATAATAGCTGTTGATGAGTTTGGGGAATCTACAGGTCTGGTCTCGTCCCATACAGATTTCACTGTACTGCCATTCACCTGTGGTTACATTCTCCTTCAAAGACATCAGACGCCTAAACAGAAATTATGCATTTTAACGTAAATATGAATGTGAAGCTGATTTTACTTCTCCATTGTACTTCAGCATCATTTAGAGCTTGATGAGGGCAAAAATGAAAATTTTTAATTTTCAGAAATACACACCCACTCATGAAATCACCAAAGATGTAGAGTCCGTTGAGGTTGGGCATCTGACAGCCTCTGTAGATGTATCCTCCTGTCACTGATTTGCCCAACTTGTGGGGGTAGGCAAAAATTGGCAAGATGTCATCTACATAGACAAACACATAGACAATAGTGACATTAGTTTGTCATGCTCATCTAACAACATGTCAGTTATAGTTAGGGTAAAGGTTATGCATCATCTTAAAATAAGAGAGGTTGGAAGTTTTGGAGTTGGAGCTCACAAACCTCATGGCAAAGTATGTAAATTGACTGAAATAACCGGTAAGGAGCTTTCACAGAACAGAAATAGCACACATCTTGTAGCAATATAATCCATCCAAGTTGCATAGCTTATAAAAAGTGAAATCTAAAAAATATGACATACTGTAGCTAACACCTGAATCCACTTGCAGAGTCTTCTTTATGTCTCTGTTTGTGAACATTTGCTTGGCTGAGTTTATGGCCTCTGTAAAAAGAAACCCAGAAAGTTGACTCACCTAAAGATGAGTTTTGACAGAGTTTACGATCGTAGCAGCTGAAGCCCTCTTTGGCCCTCCATCCATAGTTGCCTCCTATTGAACATGCATTGACAAAAACGATTTATACCATTTGTTCTACATGAGTACTTAATAATTTGTGAACTCTTATTTATGAATTTTCTCTATTTTTGCATAAAATGTAAATAGATTAAAATAGATTTTCATGCAAGTCCTAAAACTGTGTAAGAAAACTAGAAACTACCTCTCTTTTGGCAAGGACCAAAAAACTACATTGCAACATAAGAACCCTTTCTTATCTATGAAATACGGTTGTGTACCATAAATTGCTTTGCTGCTTCTGTACCAGGACATCTTGCATCATTGAGGGAGCTATGAATTCTGAGTAAATTCTACAGAAAAATGTTAAGATCTGTGAAATGAAACTCAACAGAAAGTGGATCATGCAGCAAGACAACAACCGTAAACACACCAGTTGATCTACCAAATAAAAAAAGAAGTAATTTGATGTTTTGGAACAACTGAATCGCAGTCCTGATCTTAATCATACAGAAAGGCTGTTTAAGGAATGCTGTTTGATTTTCATGCATCATTCATGCAAGAAAATCAACCAGCATCTCTGAGTTGATGCTGTACTATAAGGAGGAATTAGCTAAAATCCCTCCAAGTTAATATGTAGGGTTCTGTTAGCGAAAACGTTCAGTAGGTGCTTTTCTTAATAAAATAAGGACCACACAAATATTTTAAATCTGATAATTTCACACAATAAATAAATTAATAAATGTATTGTTTTTGCTGTGTTTGTTTTATTGGGTTCTGTTTATCTAGTTTTAGAACTGTGAAAATGTGTGTGAAAATCCCTCCACATTTTAGGTGATATTGTCTTTTTAAAAACAATATTTGTACAGAAATTATAAAGGGTTCACAAACCTACAAGTATGACTATATGTGTAATTGCTTTATAATGCCGTGATGACTCATGTCTGACTGTGTAGACTGTTTTATATGACATGATGACATGTAAATAATGACATTATTTTATGTACTGCTAAGGTGAACAGCTTATTTTGGAATTGGAGAACACTATGTACAATGTAGATGTATTCATGCTAAAAAGTCAAATTTTACTTCAGACTAAAATCATCATACCTTTAACAATGAGGTCCACCTCTTCATATTTGTTCTGGCCCACATCACCACAAAACATCCTGCCTCTGCCTCGTCCAGCAATGGGGTCACCACGGTCAATGGAGCAACGCCACATGTTGCGGACTCCATAGGCATAAACCTCTGCAAAGAAATAAAGGCATTTAAATGTCTACAGTGATGTTGTAGCCACCATAGCCTCAAGGCAAGACATTTGCTTTCATTTAGTGAGAGGTTTCTTTTAAACAACTGCAGTCACAACCCATGTGAAGTCTATTATTCTACACATGCAGAATATTTTTTAGGGATTTACCAGGTCTCGCTTCATTCTCCCTCAGGAACGGGTTGTCTGAGGGAATACTGTATGGGGCACCATCATCGTTATTGTCGACATCAATACGCAACACCTTTCCAAGAAGGGTTGACCTATCCAATATAAAAGTAAGACAAAGACATGAACTGAATCTTTCAGATTTTCATTACAAATTGTGCTCATTTAATTCCAAAGTACAATCATCTTTTTTTTTAATTCTTGCACAAAAAACTCTTCATCTACACTTCTCTCCGCTTTAAATGTTCAATTAAATGTCCTTTTTCCTATCTTTGGTTTAATCTCTGCAACTGTTCCTCAACCCTAGACTTTTAAACTTACTGTCTACAGTCCACTCTACCTTCACCTTTCCCCATCCATCAGGGCTAAAGCTCTAGGTTTGTCCTTTTAGTCATATCCCACTATACCTTTCTCCATCTTTTTCCAGCCTTACATACTCCTGTCATTCACTTTTCCTAGCTATTCCCTGGTCACTCTCTCTTTAGACATATTTTCCACTCTCTCCAATCCCACTCTCT
Organism: Ctenopoma kingsleyae; assembly: GCA_032353495.1. Lineage (NCBI taxonomy): Eukaryota > Metazoa > Chordata > Actinopteri > Anabantiformes > Anabantidae > Ctenopoma > Ctenopoma kingsleyae. Next base: position 15,795,197 of record JAUBNQ010000005.1, on the reverse strand, counting down.
TTCCACTCCAGAGTGTGGCAGTCTGCAGTGTGTAGTGTCAATATTAGACTTGGCGGAATGTATTCTCCCTTATTCCCAGAACAGCTAATGCAGCTTGTCAACAAAACCCCATCAGAAACAGCTCAGCTACAACCGTCAAGAAAAAAAGTGTCAATATCTCAGATAAATCAAGCTAAATGAGGATTTCTTGTTTCTTGCTCTTGTTTTTGAGACAGACAATACTATTAAATACGCCTCTCTAAATACTTAAAAGAAGCAGCTGCAATATCCACTAAATTATATCACAGTACAATCTTATTTAGGGCCTTAAATGATGTATTTGTCAACTTCACAATTAAGTTTTGTGCAAATGCATACAGCCATATTTGCATGTCCAAACATTTTGTCCTTTGGCTATCTGCATATACATGTGCAGTACTCAAACACTGTATTTTATTGTATGCAAACATGAGACACATACTTCGCCTTAAGACAGCAATCCAATTTACCGAAAGTGACCAATGAGTAATAATGTAAAGCTCATGTGAGTTGAGAGATGAGTAATATTTGTCAAAGCAGTATAAAATAAGAAATAAAATGTGTTACATTCAATAAAAGCTGTATATTCACCACTCTTAGTATAAATACGTCATATACAACCACTGACATTCCAGCTGTGTTACATCTCCCTCTAGTATCTGTGGGCTACCACATTATATTTACATGGACATTACATATATTATTCTTATCTTTTGCTCAACAAACACATCCACAAATGTAAGAATGAATACACAGTACAAGGTAATACTTTACATTCAGTCTACCAATGCAGAAGTGTTCATTAAACTGTTGTTATGGCAGTTTTGAAAATATATTGTAAATTAAAAACTGAATCTCAATAACAAGTGTACTACAGAGTTTGAGAAGTTTCAAAGGATTTCAAGGATAAATGTAGATGATCATTTGTGCACAGACATTTTCTTTTTTATTCTCTTGATAACTAGTGATTAAACTGCAATTACTTATAGCGGTCACTGAGGAACACTTGTGAAGTAGGTGTTTTCCATAATCTTTTCATTAAACTTGATTAAACTGGAATTTAAATAACAGGAAACCATTCTTGGCTGAACTGGCTGCCTCTTTACGTGTTCTGACTAGACTTTGGTATTTTGTTAATATATGCTTATGTAAATAAAATCTCAACAACGTCATGGTGGATTGTAAAATTTAAAATGAGCACCTTAGAGCAATCAAAAGGATGTGTTTATCGTATTTAGGTAAATTATTTTAAATTACATATAAAGCTAAATCTTTGTAATTATGAACTTTATTTTTTTCTTTGCTGACGTAAGAAATGTGTAACTTTTTCCAAGTCAACCGTGGTGACATGAATTAGTTTGTTTTGTTTTTTTACATCTCTGTGATTTCTCAGCAGTAAGTCAGAATAGTCAATCTAAGCTTATGTTACACACCCAAAATGGCCATCACATTTATTAAATTATACTGACTTGTTCTGTGAATTGCCAAACTTTCCAAACGGGTCCCCAGCTCGCCCACCATCACCAATAAATATGTAAAGATATCCATCATGTCCAAACAAAAGCTGTCCTCCATTATGATTGGATGCCGGCTCTACCACCTCAAGAATGGTTCTGAAACAAGAGACAAACAGTTGCAAGAAAAAGTAAGCAAACCATTTTCAATTTCATGGTTTTCAGCATAAATTGGTCATGAAATTTGATTTGATCTGATCTTCACCAACAAACAAGATGAATTTGATACATATATACATAAATAAACTGCAAACATGCATTTGATGATATTCACACACACACACACACATACACTACTATGCATGTGCCCTTCACACAAAAAAACTATCATCATTCTGTTTCTTTGTATTTATTTGAGCTTCAGACCTCTCAGAGGAGTGATCGAGTTGGTTTTCATCATGTGCTGACAATGTGAACTCGCTGATACGTATCCTCTCCTCTCTCTTGACAGACACAGAGTAGTAGACATAGGCTTTTTTGACCGTGGTGAACCTAAATATAGAGAAGCTAGATGTTACTACCATGTCATATTTTGGCAATACTGTAGCCACAGCAAGATTTCTCAAACTGTGCAATAAGTCACTGTTGATTTGTCTATACAAGCCTTGTATATAACTGGTACCATTGTTATGAAAGTATGAACCTTGGGTGCAGGGCTATGCAGAGGAATCCCCTCTCATCTCCAGCCCATGGCGAAGTGAGGACAGCTTGTGTGAGGTTGAGGAAAGGACGGTCGATCCTGGAGCCATTGGCCAAATACACCCACACATAACCCACCTGCTCTGCTATAAAAAAACGATGAGTTCCATCATCTGCATGGATCATGGCCACAGGGTTACGGAGCCCATTGGCAACTTCCTGTAAACACAGCTCCAGACAACCTGTAGGATCTTCACTCACCACACCGAGGTTAGCATTTAGCTCTGGAAACAAAAAGGGGATACACAAATAGAGATGATAAAGAAGGTTAGAGTTAAACACCTAAGATTCATTAATCACTAACAAAAAACTGAATTTGACTTTGAGGGATATGTTGTATTTAAGTGTAAGTAAGCTGGAGTGGCGTTTGTATACTTTACTCTGTTCTCTAAACGTTTGAATGTTAGCATACAAAAACAATTAAAGGCATGTGCAAGATTTATGATCAAAACAAAAACCTCTTACCACAGTAGCTAAAAATACTGTATATGGAGTCTGTGTTTAGTGACACTAGCGGCATGGCAATGTCAGTGTGTCAGTCGGTTCACTACTTTGGTTCAGACTGAAAAATCTAAAAGACAGTTGAATGGATTACCATAAAATGTTGTGCTATTCATGGTTTCCCTTGGAGGAATACAACATTTTGTAGGTCAAATATTTAACACCTGGGATTTGAGAGAAATGTCTCAAATGTAGAATGGACTATCGTAAACTGTGAATCTCTGGTACAGCTCTCAGCTGGCTACCTATCTGGGAGAAACCAGGGGCAAGTATCCAGCTCTCATTGCCACTTCAAAGGTGTGCCACAGGGCTACACTCTCAGCCCTCTTCTTTTCTCCATCTATACCACATGCCTAGGTTCCATTATCCACTTGTGTGGCTTTTCCTATCATTACTATGCTGATAGAACACAGTGTCTCATTATGCATTTCTGCCTGTCTCTCTGCTGGGATGAGCGGAAGTTATCTTCATCTCACTCTCTCTAAAACAGAAATTCTGGCCTTACTAGCCAGACCCTTCATACAGCACAGCATCTGCATCTACTTGAGCTCTTTTGCAATGGTCACCACAAAGGCTGCTAGCAATCTGAGGGTTATCATTGACAACCACCTCAGCTTTGTTAACCACATCTCCTCCATCTTTTGGGAATGCAGATTTGCCTTCAACATCGGAAAAATCAGACCCTACCTCTCTGAATATGATACAAAAGTAGTACCATCATGTGCAATTAGGCATGTCTCTTTTTTGTTTAGACAACAAGGGCACTTTTCACAACTAGTTCTTGATTGCCCGCTTCAGTTCAGAGCTACAAAGTCAGCAGCACCTTGCTACCTGAGCACCTTAATCCAGGTCCATAGTCCATCTCTCCTAATGCGCTTACAAATGTTTCACAAACGAACATTTCTTCTCGCACTTCTCATGCTTCAAATGTCTTCTCTGACTTAGATTTGTTGCTTGCTTTGTGTCTCACTTGTATGTCTCTTTGGATAAAAGCATCTTCCAAATGATATATGTAAATTAATTCTAATAACTTTAATTAAAAATTTAAATTTAATTTGACAAAATACTTTGACATTTTCATTTACCTCATCTGTATTGCGTGTGCTAGTGCTAAATGCTAGCAGATATGTTAACATGGCAACACACTGAACTTTACATTAAACAAACATCAGCATGTTAGCATGCTGACATTAGCATTTAACACAAAGCACCACTGTGCTTAATTATAGCTTTACATAGCCACAGTCATTGCTGCAGATTTATTGTCTTGTTAATTTTTGCCATTCAGCCAATCTTAATTATACAGTAACAAGGAGTGCTTCTGACTTTCCGTAGATCATAATGAGATTTTCTTGTTACCACACGTTCTTGCTGGTGTTGTCTGTTCTGAGTGATTATGAAAGTTTATCCTCAACTCAACTCACATTTAAGAGTGTATTTGTATGTGTGTGTGTGTGCTGGTGAAATCATATCACTCAGAGGTATACATTATACTGTACCTTCATTTGCCAACACGTTAGGATAACAGTACTGTTTGTCCTTCAGCTCCAGAAAGTCACAGAACCTATTGCGATCTTCTTCTATTGCAGCAGTCATGTTTGCGAACTGCTGTGGGCTCCCTAAGTCCTCAAGGAGGAGGCTCAGAGTGTAACGACAGTGATGCCAGTACTCAGAGCAGTAATCACCACACAGTCCAGGCAGCATCCTCATAGGTGTGTTGGCATCTTCAGCATCATAAAGGTGGGCAGCATATGGAGAACACTCCTGCAATGTAAAAGATTTAACACCCACAATTTTTCCTATTATTGACCTATAAATATATACAATTTATAAAGTTCTGAAAATTCTGACCCCTATACCACTTATTCTACCACAGGTCTTGACCACTTCACTATGATTGGTCAGACCTGGGTTGTTATATATATATATTGTCTGAACGTAGTCTGGAATAAATGGATGCCAGGAAGGTCCAGTTAGTTATTAAGTCACAACCGCATTGTCTACACCCAGAATGGTGAGCTGCAGGCACAGGAAGGCATGAGAACCAAACCATCGTGTGGTCAACTGGTGCACTTTACTTGCCCTGGCGGCAGCCTAACCAGTCATCAGCAGGAAACAGAGCAAAAAGAACAGACACATAAGATTACTCTTTATTCATAAAACATCTGGCAGGACACAACTATAAAAAGCCAACTAACTAGATGGTCAGCGGTTGCACAGATTGTGATGAACTGCAGTGCCAAGCACGTTTAGTGTGTGCCTAAAGACTATATGAGCAATGATGATGGTAAAAGTGGAACTTACATCTATTGCAGCTTGTAGAAAGCTATACAGTTCATTTAATTTCTAGTGGATAATGTGTTGTGATGCGTACACTTTTCCCAAAAATGTTTTTGGCACTTGGGCAAGACAGTAACTGGAGGCAAAAACATTAAATAATTTAGCACACATCAGAAGAACTTTCTAGTCCACATAGCACTTATAGGCCTTGCAACCAAAGGTGATGTGCTTTATTTCCCAAAGACCAATGAATGCAAGTTTCTGTTTTACTGTCACCTCAGTAGTTTGTTTTGCTTTGTTTTTACAAATGGAGAATATTTCTATTGTTCAAACCCACTCTTTAGCCTCAAAAGCACATGAAAAAGTATGTTACTAAGAAAACAAATAGTATTTTGTGTATGTTTTAATGCCGCTATGGAAACAAGCTTACAAAAATACTCACCAGTAACTTACATATGCATAAACACACAGATGCAACAGAAAGTGTACATATGCAAGCAAATGCTCAAATACTGTTTTCATACACCTACACAGGTAAACACCGTGTGTAATAGTGCTGGTTTGTGTGTGTGCTTGTACCTGGATCTACTGCTTATAAATAATTTCCTAGCTTTATTTGTGTTTTTGTTTTTTGCATGTCAAGCTTAAGTCCCATTAACAACAACACATTATTAATTATGAATATGGATACAGAGATGGAAAAAAGTAAGCTGGCTCACAAATCCAATTCAGTATTTGAGGTGAAAAGCAAATAACCAAAATTTCACACATATGTACTGCATATTATACCTGTTTTTAGATTTAATATTACAAGATCACATTGTCCTGGGCCCAGCCAGGACTGTTGGCGGGCCTGGGCGGGGTACACCCCGGACACGTCGCCAATCCATCGCAGGG
>JAUBNQ010000005.1:15748947-15784086 GCA_032353495.1 Ctenopoma kingsleyae | reverse complement strand
GTGTGTGTGTGCGTGTGTGTGTGTGGTCAGATGAATCAGGACGTGTGCTGGAAGTAGAGACCAATGGATTCTCCAGGCAGAAATCCAACTCTTGCGTTAAAGAGCAGAAATAGCCGATGTTTGCACCTAAGTTGACTGCTTCGAGTATTTTTTCCTTCTCTTGAAAACAGAATTTTAATCCTTTTCAAAATGTTAATGAAGTGAGTGAATTTAATATACTGTAGAGAAAAGCATGAGCAGTGTGAGTGTCTATAGACATACCGCTACCATCTGTGTCTCATTATTGTCCACCCATCTTTCAAATCAGAGAGTGACTCCAACCCGGCTGACACTGTGCTCACAGATAGAAATTTGCTTTAATCTACAACCATTTGCACATTGGATCAAATAGGTTGATGGCACTTAATTATCTTATGTAACTTCATGATTCATTACAGTTAGATTAGCAAAACAAAACAGTTGATTCATGGATTTTTTTTTTTTTAATTTAACACAAATGCATTCTACACATTGCCAACACTGCATATTACACTTTATTTCTTAAACCTCATTAAAGATTTTCTATATGACAAATAACAACTAACAAAAACACCACATTGAACAGGAAGGAAATAGTACAGTTAATGATTTGCTATTACAGGACATTATCAGGACTTTTATCATACCATTGTTAGTATTCAAAACAAAATCTTTATATTATAACTGTTTATGGTTGTTTGCTTAGGAAAACCAAGTCTACAAAGTTCTGAAACCATGAGAAGATCAGATCTGTGAAGGCATGATGAGACCAGTGCCACGTAATAGCTAAGACAAGCATTTTATACAGATAGTGTTTATACCCAGTGTCTAACATGTGCTTTTCTTTATGATGACCAAGTCTGTGAGTCATTCTTTACTGGACACACACACAAACAACCCTGTTATCAAAGCAGCTGAGCAGATTCTCATTGTATGTGTCTTTATCTTTGTTTTAGTCTCTTATACCAACAAATTCTGTAAATGAGAAGTTGTCAAAGCAAATGCTCTGGCAGTGAGTTCACCCCAGCGACAGTTCTCACACGCGCGCGCTCACACACAATCAATCAGATCCATTTCATTTGGCTTAATCCTGGAAATCAATAAAGTCTGACTCAAGTTTGTTTTATTTATTCAGGATGATAAAAAGGCTTTCATTTTGTTTCCGTGTGTTTGTGTATATGTGAAGGGGGTGATTAAACTGCAGAATATATTTATTCACGCAATTTACGAGAGTAAATGAAAGGACCGTCCCTGAAGACACATAATGTTGATACTGGAGAAGCATGTCCCATTTAATTCATTTTTCCTATCATGTCTGAGCTAAATAATTACACAATGCTTAAGGTTAAAAGAAGATTATAATTGTTGATTTAAAAATACCAACACACGTTGCTGGTCTGAGAGGGGACACAAAGTACGATTTCCAGCCTTAAAGCTGGACCACACCGACCTCCATCCTGCTGCCTTAAGGACACACACTATTTAATGCGCTGCTGCACTTTGACGCAGGATGTAAATGAAGTGCTGTAGTATTGCCTAATATGAATTGATTTCTCTGAAGACTGGACTACTCAGACACTGACAGCACACGCTGTATTTCTGCAATGTGGTGTTAAACGTGGCGTTACAAACTACTACTAGTAAACAATTACTAAATAGGTTACAGTATGAGATCAATACCTAAATGTAACCATGTCAACTCTATTGCGCAGACTTTACTTGCCTCTCAGCAGATTTCACTGTTAAAGTGACAAAGACGTGCTAAGATCAAGTGTCAGTTTGCCAAGAACAGCTAAGACTGAGAGTTTGCATCATTGTTTTCCTCTGCCCTTCTCACCATATATAGACAATCTTTGTGCCTGACTGCCACAGCTGTTCAATAAAATACTGTGCTGTGTGTGTTTGTGTCTGACCAATAGAAACAAAGACATCACATGTGGCACATATGTCATATATCATATATATCATAACACCATTTTCATTCTCTGACTGCTTTTTTTTTTTTTTTTTGGCTTGAAAGAATACAAAGCATTTCATTTGTAATCTATATCTTAATTTTGGTGAACAGCTTCTGGGTAACATGTTTCTCATGGCTTAGTCTGTTAGGTCAGGCAGCCCTGTTCTCGCCAGTGGAGTTATTTATATGTCAAACTGTTTCACCACAACAGTCTGGTTCTTTATTACTGTCTGTCATCTTTTAATCATTGATCAGTACATTTCTCTTTTCTGTTCTTGACCCTCATACTAATGTTCTGCCAGAGAGAACAGTGATTATTGTTTTTGTCACTGTGCAGCCACTATCAGAGAATATTTATTTTCCTTCCAGCAGATTTTCTTTGGGATGTGTGCTTCTACAACCTTGAATGTAGGATAACATGTTGCTTTACTTTACTGGCATCATTGTTTTCAAGTGATAACTTGACATGATCCTTTCTTCAAATCTCACCATCTCTGTTGTTAGTAAAAGTCATTTTGGTATTATTGGTTCATCCCTCTTAGTGCTATATTTCATATATCATGCACATTAATGATATGTAGTCATTCTTTTTAGTGAAAAACATTTTCAGTAAGAATATGTAAATGAATTCTTAGCAGTTTTGACATTTGTTTTTTTTTGCCTTAATGATAGAGTACACAGTAAAATAATATGAGGCTCCTATGTGTGGTATGAGGGGATGTGTTTAGGGTAGTTTTGTGTTGCTGTTTGTGTTTGAGGATACCCCATGTCCCAGGACACAGCCATGTCTGCGATAGTCTGACGTGATAACATCCAATAAAAACACACACTCACACAAACTGACCATAACTAAACTTTAATTTTGTTACGAAGCTCACAGGCAGAATAAAACTGACATGTAATGCATTACGTTTACCCAGAACTGCTTATTGACTTTAGCCAAAAGAAATTAGAAATAATGAAGTAAGAGAAAAATTAAGGGAGGGTAGAAGAAGAGGGGTAGTGTGTGTTCTCAAGATATTGGAAAAAAGAAAGAAAGAAAGCGTGGTACAATTGACTGAAATGTGTATAAATAACTGCAGTGTCTTTTGTAATACCTCGTAAGGGTCGTTGTGACCTTTGACATCAGACTGTCCAGTAGTTTAGATTGTGGCGTCTCAGTGTCTAAAGATAAGCTCATGAAAACCTGACCTTGTCCTTGTGGCAGTTTGATATGTAGTAAAATAAGGAATAATTAAGATTCTATGATGATACTCACATGCGTCTCTTTCCTGGTAACAGAATATAGTGGTAGATATGAAGACCAAACACATTGTATTCATCATCATCAAAGTAAAATGATATTAATCTATCTCTAAATATGTGACATACAGTATATGGTAAAATTAATATTTCACATTCTGTCTTCTGCAGTCTCTTGGCTTTCCACGGTTGTTTGTGTCTCCTCATCAGGCACCATTAAAGGAAACTTTTATTTTGCATTGTTTAACCCACCGTATGAGATCCTACCAGTATGCTGTTAGAAATGTATTTATAAGTTGGCATATGCTGACCTTTCTAACAAAGATACTGTAACATAATAGTATGAGATAAACATGATAGCCAGTCATTAACAAGCATACTCTCATACTCTTAATTAATATTTATATTTATTAATTTAATGAAGTTATATTACAGACAATTAAATGCACTGTAAGAGACATACAGCAGAAATATCTAACTTTACAAATCTTCTTTTTGAAGGTAAAGAAATATGATGCATGTTCGGTGAGGTACACAAAATGTTGTAATGCTGATACATTATGATTCAACAGTGGGAGCTTGATAATATAAAACAATGACTATCATTCTCTTCCTGCTAGCCATACAGTATCCATCTGTCTGATGTTGAGTGTGAGTCTATACATTGTATGTACACGCTTTATTTCACATTTTGTTAAACCACAAATAGAATTTGCCATGTGTTTCTATGATGAGTATAAACACATCAGATAATAACAGTTGTGATAAACACAACAATGATGTTTTCTCAGAAGTAAGACACAAACTTTCCATCAAAATTTGTAACTGTACAACTGCATTTTCCAGCCAGTCCCATATCATCCACACAAGAAATCCTTGAATACCAATATAGAAAATTTAAGCTAACTTATTGTATGATGTTCTCCAGACAGTGAAGTGTTTGTGGATTCATTTAATTCGCAATACAGCGACATTGTCCAAGTTTCCACAGGTCTTTCTCAATATCAACTTGTTATTGAATATTTGTAAAAAAGAAGGGAACTTGAGAGTGCTTCTTATCACTCCAGCTGCTGAATGGGACAGTTGCCATAATGTGCTGCTGTTGCTTTTCCTCATTTCTTTGTCTTCTCATCCAGCAAAGATCCACATGTCACCACACTGCTGTTTTTATAGACTCACTCTTTGTGCAAATCCATTATGTATGTGTCAACCAGGGTCCAACAGAATTATTTTAATACACTTTTTTTCTTATAACCTAGGAACATGGATCAGAGGAAAGTCAGTGGCACACAGTGCAGTTTCCAGTCAGTTTTATTGTCATCTCTCCCAAGTTGTGTATTCAGTGCTTCTCTTGTATGAAGATTAATGAAGATCTGTACAAAGGCAGAGACATTTGGGAAAAAAATTTGTCTACAACTTTGTGGTTTTGTGTACATCTGCACTTGAATGACTTACACAAATGTCTGATAAGTGAAATTGACTGAGAGAAATGGAGAAAGAAGAACAAAACAAAAGGACAAGATAAATGAAGAACAAAAAGAGGAGTCATGGGACAAGCCAGACGTCTGGCGCACAGAGTTCACGATGTGGACTGAACACGGTCTAGTGCCTCACATGCATGAAAGGAGGAATGTGGGCGACAACACAGAAAGAGATGAAAGGAGGAGAACAGAACATGACACTCAAAAGAAATAGACCACTGTGTAAATTATGCTTTAAAATAATAAAACCATTAAAATTATAACTGGATATGTATTATTCTGTACCCAATACGTGGCTAATTATGTAATAGGAGGAGAGATGAACTCCTCGCTGCTCAAATCTGTCATTTCAGTTTGTTGAACCATTTAGATTGCTCTACTGCCATCTGGGGTTCATATCCTGGAGCTCCTTAATGAAATCCTTTACTGTTTAAAAGAATTAACAGTGTGTCATTCAGCTCTTTATTTGACACAGACTGGGGCTCACCACTTTCAGTGAGTGATGTGACTGTAATACCGCTATCAAAGCGTACAGGACAAAATAATGTGAATAGAAATTACACAGTAGATGTTCTTTCTAAAAATATAATAAAAGAATGTTTTTATTTTAAAGAAAATGTCTTGTTTTAGAGAGATAAAAGATGTAGCCTACATGAAGTCTGCACAAGAGTGTGTGCTTTATTCTCACCTTGAGGCTGAGCAGCTGGGGATACTGGGCTGGCGGATGGTTGGAGTTGGAGAGCAGGGCAGTGATGTTATCCTTCAGTTCCACTTAACTGTACAGGCTGCCAGCAGGAAGATGGACGGATTTAAAGAAACCTATTACTTCCTGGGTGGCATAGATGTCCTGTCTACACTAACAGATACCAAGGTTTTCCTGCTTTCTTCCTCATAGAGTTCAGTGAATCAGTTCCAAAAACGTCAGATCACATACAAACACAGGAGAGTATGTAATTGGTAGAAACTGTAAGTCCACTGACTGACTTCCATGGACAGTGGGGGGTGATAGTCAAGGTACAAACTGTGAAAAGTGATCAATGAACACATAAGCTGCAACTGACCAAACAAAGACCACAAACACATTCTGTATGGAGAGTATGGGCTTAAAACAAGGTCAAAAATATTTCACATTTCATATACAAATAATACTAAATTAGGAGTTGTTATCCAAACTCTGTGCATGTGTAGAAAGATTTGTATTTGTACTAAAGATTTGTACTTTATAATGTTTGTGCAGTTATAGAAAATATGTACAGTATATTGTATTGTAAAGACTACTGAGGCTTGGTGAATAAGATCTGTGTTTTTATCACAGGTTCCGACACACATTTTTATAGTTTTTTAACTCTTTTTGACACATGCACTAAGTTCATTTACAACTACACTGGAATTATTTGTGAGTATTATTTTACAAGCTCAGAATATTTCTGACCTCATCTGACCTCTTTTGAGCCCATAGTTGAATAATTAGTGTGAATATTTACCATATAATTGCTGGTAGTGATTAAATGAGGTGCTGAAGACTAATAATTAATCCCAGGACATTATGATTATAGGTGTAATTGTAAAAAAAAAGACTACAGCTTTTCTAACACTTGTTTTGTCCATAATAATTTATTTAATGTCTATTTTTTGTGTTTCTTGTATCTATAAATATAAGTATGCATTGCCATTGCAACAAATTGAGTGTTTTTTGTTCTTCTAAGGCTGTATACCATTTGGAGAAAACAGATATAAAAAAAAACAACCACCAAATACCATAAAAAGGCAGTTGGCATTGCTTACACTCAGACTTGTTGATTTTTCCTTTGACTTATAGCAGCCTTCTTTCTTTTTGTGGCCTCACTCTGAAGTTTATCTTCTACTTATCTAATTTACTAATTCATTCTCTTTCATTCTCAACACATCATCATCTTTACATCTCTTTCCTCTCCTTCTTTGTCCCCTCTAACCCATCCTCTCTCCTTCCTACTCATTTCCTCTCTCCCACTTTTATTAAATATTTCGTTCCTTGTCGAGAGCCTTAACTAAATGTACCAATGGCAACAATTTAAATGAGGATTTCTTGTCTCATTATCTTTCCTCTGTCTTTCACATCTTCCTTTATCACTTAATGTGTCAGTCATTACCACACTTTATCTCAGATGACTAACACTACGAATTCGTCTCTGCTCATTTCTTTTTCTGCCTACCCCCTTAGACTTTGTCTCTGACGGCTCAAGTTAGTTCAATTCTGTCTAATCATCTTCTAATATAGTCAACTACAGTGATCGGACCGCTCTAATAGCAGCCAGGGACACACTTCGCTCTGGGACATTGAGCAAGGGAGGAAAAAAAAAATGGGTAGGAGGTTTGGGTGGGGAGAACGAGAGGCACATTACAGCTCATTACTCTGCTGAGGACTGACAGAGCGATGACGCAGTTCACACAGGCTGGAGCTCAACTCAGTGACAGTGTGATACATGTGCAACACATGCGTACACGTGCGGTGGAAAACACTGATCCACGATCCTCTCCGACCAAACGGGGTTAAGCCTACGTCAGCAGAACGTATCATAGAGTAGTAGCCTAGAGAGTGGCGTTAGTACATATAGAAATACAATTACTGACTGACTGGTTTAATTTCTAAGTAATAAGTGTAAAGAATGGTGTGATGGCTAAAATCATTACAGATCACTGTTTTATGATCTGATGCCACCGAGGTTAAATTTAGGTTTAGTTTATGTTTATGTAACTTTTAATAATTTATTTATTATTTATTCCCCTCATCTCATTACTGTTTACCACAACTTTACAGAAAGACAGAGTTTGTTACTGCTCATGAACAAGTTTAATGTTTTGCTTTTTTCTGCTACACTGTACATTACTACACTTTATTAAGTTTCCTCCGATTACTTTTTGACATCCTCTGACCTAATCTACTCTCATCTCTCTCGTTCTGTATCTCTCTGTAGCTTTTTCGTCTCGCACCCAAACTGTCTTCTTCATTTGCTTCTTCCCTATGAGTATTTTGAAATTTGATCTCCTTGCTAACAATCTCAGTGTGATTTGAAGGGAGATGAAAGCAAATTGCACTACCCTATTTAATGATGTGTTTATCCTTATAATGGAGAAAAAAGTAACCCTGACAGAGAGAAACGCCTCTGCATGAACGTCTTTGCTTGTTAAATTTCAACAAATCACTGCTGAGCCCTACTTCTTTCTAAAAGGAGTTTGTTTCCTCAGGGTTTTTTAAGGGCAAATGCAAGACACGCAGGTCAGATGAACTGGAATTTTTACATTACCTATTAGTGTGGATGTTTGTCGGCACTAGGAACACTAGAATTTGCTGAAGCATTAACTAATAAATGAAGCTGTATGGTATGGGAGGATCATGACTGACAGTTTACTAAACCCCCTCATTAAAAAACAGCAAATACTGAAGCAGCGTGCATTGGCCTGTTGTAAGAGAGACTTATGGCAAAAATACATCAGTAAAAGTTTAAACTGATTAAACAGTGTGTTTATCTGTGAAATGGTTAGATGTCCATATAACTAGAGCATTAACCACAGTATCTTCACCGAGTGTTACTGCAGATGCCAAGGCGCATATTTCACGTCTACTGCATTATTTTGTGGGTTTACATTGTTTAAAGTTGTGTGAAGTCTTCTCTCACCAAACTCACTTGTTATTTTTAATCCTATTCTTCAAGCTAAGACTATTGTATGAAAAACAGACTCTTCCTCTCATTCAGCACACATGTGCTGAACCATAAGGTGTAACTTTAAGACACTTTACAATGTGTTGGTTTTGAAACAAGTGTTAGAATTTACTTAATTAGCTAGTTCGCTGCAGCTGTAACATAAACCAGCTAAACAGTCTCCAGGGACAAATGAGAATCCTGCTTTTTTTTCTACCTTTCTCTTAAATAAATCATCAACTTTTAACCAAATCACTAACAATATTAAGTCAAAAAATCTGCATTTATTTTTATTGTTAACCCTATATTTGCTGTGCAAGAACAGAAAGCTTGACAGGCAGCAGAACTTTAACTCAAGAGTGTGGGGATTATTGTCAGTACTGTCCTATACTTACTGAAGTATATACAGAAAGTAGAGGAAATGTAACGATAAACGTTGTAGAACAGCAAAGACAACATGGGTTGAAGTTCAATGCTTTGATCAAGCATCATCAGGACACTGGCTGTACAGGGTTCAACCTCTGACCTCTCACCTCTCACTAAATCATGTACAACTTCAGCAGCAGATCTCTCCCTGGATTCTGATCCCTCTAAGAGATCAAACTATGATCTTATCTAATCCTTGTAGTTCTGATGCTGATCTCTGCTGAGCCTGGTGTAACCAGGATTTAATGGGTTTATATAATACCAACTTGCCTTGCATAACCAATTGACCATTGGCAAGCACTGTGCTACTATTTTATGGCCACAACGTTTTCCAGCCTGGAATCCAATATGAATAAATTTAATATTTTACACTGGGAGCAAATCTGAAAAAAAAAAAAAATCTAGATAAGGGATATTGTGTTCACTTGGGGTCTGAAATAAACATTGTGACTCATTTAGCTTTTACCTCTGAAGAACAAATCTGAGACAAATTTATCTGAACATATTTTCCATAACGTTAATGTGTGTTAATGCATTTGAGAGTTGTTACGTCCAGGACATTCCCTGAGACACCACTGAATATTAACAGAATTAGTATAACTTTGAACCGTTGTAGTTCCTAGTTCCAGGCTGTTGTGTTTGTGTAAGGCGCGTGACTGAAAGGTTGCTGGTTGAAAATCTTTGTGGATTAGGTGTGAAATTCCCCTCAAATCTTCAGCGATAATCAGTACAAGGTTTATTTCAGGATTGTCTTTAAAGTACAATAAACATAAAATAAACCTTTAACTGTGTTGAGTAGGTTTCAACTGGATGATCTAAAATGGTACAAATTGGCTGTAGTCAAATAACTTATATACATTTCTCATTCGTGGGATAATAAAGGTTTATTCTATTCTATTCTATTGTATTCATGCCTGGTGTTTTTCTGTCTGTGGTTTTGTTTGGTCAGTGTGAGGTTTTAATTAAACCTCTCTACTGTTGAAATGTCTCTGTTTTCTTTATGACTGTACAGAAAAAGTGAGATATGTGTATGCCTTTATTAGATAATTATTCAAACCTGATGACTGCTTACTTTCATATTAGCTATTTTTACTAGAGTTGCGTAGTATTATTTTTTGTTGAAAAGGTGTGAAAATGAGGAAACTAGTGCAAATTCCCTTTCAAAACTCTAACAAAAGTTTTCAAAATCCATGGTCTTCAAACTAAATGTAAGGCTACTTTATATCACTTCTGAAGAAAAATATATTTTCCAGATATTTAGGATTTTTCATTTTCCAGCAGCAGCAGTATTTTCGTTCCACTCTCCATCTTGTCAGAAGGCACAGGCACAAACCACAGCCACGACCACTATGTTGCCAATAGTTGCCAACACAGCGATCCACAGCCAGATGGTGTCACTGGACACTTTTCCATCATCCTCTGCTTCTGAGGGACGAGAGTAGCCGGCGTTGAGATTGGAGGTGGACGTCTGCAGGGACGTGTTGCCGTTATATGGAGAATCCATGAAGGCCCCGCTCACAGCCGGGAAATGCTGTCAGGAAAGAGGAAGAGGAATGAAATAAGGGAAAAAGAAAAGGGACTAAAACTAAAGTTATACCCTTGTACAACAAATGGACATATGGTACAGAGTCTAAAGAAAGTTCAGAGCCATTTAGTGGGCTGAAATCAAAACTGTAAACCAATTTGAATTCAGATTTCTCCAGATTTCTGTAATAAGATGTTACATTTTGCATATATAGAGCTAAATTATGGTCTCAGTCATTTTGTCACTGGATTTTAACAGTTAATCTTCATCATGTGTCTAGTTTTCTACTAGTAAGAGTAAGATGATGTGATCGGGGATAAATTATATAAGAATAAAGCACAACTCCCCTAACAAGATTTTAAATAAAAATTAAGATAATTTTAGTCTTGAAGGGCTAAAATTCAGATGCAGTCAACTCTGTATAAATCAGACAATGGTAAAAATGGCATGAGTGAACAAAATTATGTTCTGTTCAGGAGGTTAACCCCACAGCTGTGCCTGGTCTCAGGACAGCTGTAATGTATAGTGGAGAGGAATCCGTATCTCAAAGGGATTAATTCTCAGATGGATTAACAGAGTCTGACACATGCCACACATATATTAAAAGAGATACAGACACACACACACACACACAGAGGATGGAAGAGAAGGACAGAAAATAAATGAGGCAGATAATGAATCCCCCTTTTTGTCTCAGCTGGATATGTTTGTCACTTGGGGGGGGGCTTCTATAGCACACAGTCACACAAACAGTAAAGAGACGCAACCAATATGCATGGATGTTACCTCTGGTAAATTATAAACATAACATGTCCAGAGAAGAAGAAACAAAGGCACAAACACACACACACTCCAAACCACCTCTAATTCTAGTGGCTTGGTTTGTTTTTTAATAATAATAACAGTAATAATTGATACTTTATTGATCCCCTTGGGGAAATTGTTGTTTGGACAGCTGCTAAACTTGTGTCAGTGCTACTACAGGGTATCGGTGTCTTGTCCAAGGACACCTCGACATGATGCCTGCTGGGACTGGGAATCAAACCGCTGACCCTTGGGTTTGAAGACAGCTGCTCTATCCACTGAGCTGTCATGACGCCCAAAGTTAATGTCAGAAGTGGGATTAACTTTGGGCGGCATGATAGTTCAGTGGATAGAGCAGCTGTCTTCAAACTATTTCTTTAGGTGGTTTAACACCTGTGTTACTAGACGTGGTGTGTGAACTTAACGGGAACGCTGAAAAAAAGATAACAACACAAGCACACAGGTCTTATGCTACTTACTATCCACAGACTGCCCAGTGTGTAACAGAGTTCACTGTCCATTAATAATTCCAGCTTTCACTCTGACAGCTGAAAGGTTCAAGGGAGTTTGACCCTTTAACTTGTGGGTGTTTTAGCATGTTAAAGCCCCGTTCTGCTATTGCTGAACTTCTACACTCACTGTTAAAAAAAAACTGAATTAAAATCTCACACTGTTTAGAAAAATCATGTGTTTGATAATTAAGATGTTATTTCCATATATACATGGAAACAAAATGTAAATTACTTTAAGCTGTTCAGCATTTGAAAGTCTCAATTTTATGTAGAAGCTGAGATTCTATTATTGTTAAAATAAATTATTCATTAAGGTGCAGTTTGGCCAAACCTAAGTAAATAACACATTTTGCATTGCATGCACACACTAGTGACTTTTATTTTTATCTAATCAGAATGATTTACATACATTACTATTAGTAAATTTGTGTTTAAGTGCCATTCACTTCTGGGTGACAACATACAGATTGAAATACAGTTTCACAACTCTCCACTCTCAATTGCAAATAATATTGTTGCAATAAAATCCTCCATAGGGACAAATGTTCAAACTCAGGAAATAAGAAAGTGAACATGCTGATAATTAATTGTGTAGATTTGTACTGAGCAGTGAGGACAAAAAGAATTTCCAAACACATGGCAGAGCACATGAATAGAAGGAGAAATTGCAAAGCATATTAAATAATATGAGGGTTATCTACAAACCACAGGGTTGGTGGCTTGACTCCCAGTTCCCCCGGTTCCTGGCCACATGTCAAAGTGACCCTGGACATGACACTGAACCCTGAACCTTTGGTACTTTAAAAGTGACTACCTGTCCAAGAAATTTCCTAGAGGGATTAATAAAGTATCAATGATCATTATTATTATTAATAACTCTGTCTGTCACATTTTTTCCAAGCTCTCTTTGGGAAGCTTCAAGCATTATGTTTGAAGGAATAAATATTAATACACAAACTGTACAGATTCCAGTACTGTTCAACAAACAAGTACTGGAAATAGACTGGATTAACTGAATGGATGATGACATGAAATGTCAAGAGACTGACAATATGAAATATTAAATATAGACGTAATGCAAACAAAGATACAGAAATAAATGTTGTGTAAGAGGGTAAACCCTATAGAACAATTATCTGTCTACATGGATTCCAGCCTTACATGGTAGAAATCAAATACCACAGATGATGTGGGTTTGATGATTGATTGATGATTTCCATTATTCATCTGTATTCATGTTCAACATCTCATCTCATCCAGCAATACAGACAACCATCATTTGTACGTGTCTGTGCGTGTTCCTTCTCTGAAGTGAAAAGAAGACTCTAAAATGTAGCCACCATTAAGACACGGCAGCATAATTTATGAGAAAACTCTAAGAGATCTCACATCAGCCACTTAATATGTATATTTAATTAAAACTGCCTCCCAGGGTTTTTAAAAGTGAAGGAAATGTGCAGGAGTCAATTTCTCTGTAACAATACAAGATAAACTGACTCGTATCCCCAACACAATCTGATGACAAAAACATTTTCCAGAAATGGGAACGCTGAACTTGTTCACCTTCACATTAAAAAATATCTGCCTAGGAGCTGTGTCTCATTCTGAGAGCAAAACACAGCATAGAAAGGTCATCAACGAAAAAACAGCAATGAACCTGAGCATGTACAAGTGTTATTACACCATATGCCTGGAGGACAAACCACCCAAAAATATAATGTGTTTGTTTTTAGAACCACACAGTCTGAAGTCAAAAAGCTGAATGCAAAACCTGCTGTGTGCTGCAACTCAGCATGGTCAGCTCAGGAACCTACTTCAACTTCCCATTTGCGTTTTCTAGTTACTTGGCAGATTTTTGATGTTATACTTTGGTAAAATGTCACATAAACGTTGTCAGTTTAGTTCAGCCTTTTGTGCAGTAGTGGATGTCGTGCAGTCACGAGGAAGCAACTTTGTCAGTAGTACAGCAAACACTGACAACAGACTAGATTGTGTGATGTTACACTCCACATCCAGCACATACTGTTCTCCTCATGGTAAATGGATTTCACTCTGCAATTTTCTACCTTAAAAGGAAAAAGCGTTTTACTGTTTTGCCTTGTTAACCCATTCACACAAATGGTGATGGGGATGCTTGTAGTCTTGATGGAATTGAACCACCAACCCTGTGATCCGACCTGCTCCACCTCCTGAACCGCAGCCGTCCCCATCAGCTCCATCTAAACGCACACTTGCCTAATGAACTAATTTAAAGGTAACTTTGATTTTCATTCACAGATCTGCTTCACAAACCTCCTGCTGTGTGCACCATCCACCACATTAGACAAATTAACCTTGTTTTTCAGTCACAATCTGCTGCTTTAAACATAGTGTCCTGCCAGTTTGTTGGAATTCACACACTCTACTCCACTGACTAAACAGGTCTGGATGGCATTAATGGTTTATGAGGTTTAGCAAAGATGAAGCTATTGCAAAACCATCTGCCAGATGAGAAATGGACTATTTTTTCAGTTAGCTGATACATACATACATGTCTATTGATTATTTCCTCAGTAATTGTCTTTTACAGAGATACTGTGAGTGTCGGGAACAGAAGTGCTCCCAGACAGACACACATACACACAATGCATGCTTCCAGTCATTGCACCAAGCTGTGGTGTAGAAAACGCTGCAATCTGTTCATTTAGACTGAACCTACACTTATATAGAAAGTGACCTCTTTAGGTGGAAGGACAGCTTCACTGCTCATTCATTGTTTTACTTATTAGTCATTAAAATATCTGGTTGTAAAAATATCTGAATTTGGTAAAAAATGATCGCTTTCAACACAAATTGACCGATCACACGGATGCTAAAAATAATGAAAATGTTTATAGTTAGTTTGGTTTTGATTGGTTTCTTAATTAATCTACTCATTGTTCTATCTTCAGCACCATATCATTTAAAATTTGAAAAACTTTCAAAAGGGGATTTGAATATCACTGAAAAGTGTTGTTCACATTACGTGTGTCTCCAGTCACAGTCTTTACTTATACTTTAATGCACAGTATACATTGACATTAAATGGCCTATACAGATAAAGCACATTTTTGATTTTAATAAAATCTAAACGTAAAGTAATGTGACTCCTCAGTTCTATTTCAACAGCATACCAGCCCGGCAGAGTTACAGAAAACTGACACCAACAGCCAGAGTTGCAGCCCACACAAAATCCTTAATAAAAGTCAGTCCATCATCAGTTCAGGACACTGAACTAGTGAGACAGTAATTTGCAGTAATATACTGCACAAGACAACCAAGTCACATAGTAGCAAAACTACAAAAAGCAGAATAAATGTGTTAAATTCAATTTTACGTATGCGGGTGATTGTAAGAGAAATTGTGGGAGGGAAACATGAATGACAGGGCTGGTGCCAGTGCTGAAACTAGAGACATTTTTGCTGTTTATCGTAAAGCCCCACTTTCAAACATCACAACAACATTACAGAAGTATAGTGCTTGAATACTGGCAAACTCATTAAACTCATACAGTACAAGACTTTCACCTTAGCTATAGCCTGCATGTATAATAGATTCTCAAGAGCAGGAGAGAAAGTCCAGTCATTGTGGCTATTTTTGAAAATTCTGTTGTGTTGACAACAGATATGATACAGTATGTACTTTAATGTTAGATGTATATCTGTGAGAATTTTTTAGCATGGAGCATGTTATAACTGCAACGTCAAACAGAACAGAAATTCAAAGTTTCCAAAATTCATTTCGTGATTGAGGTTGAGTTTGTCATGTCTACATGCTTAATAAATGAAGCTATAAAAATTATTAACCTCATAGTTTTAAATCATCAATTAATCATACATTTGATTCTATTTTTGAATATAAGCTTAGACAAACAAAAAAGATATTACACATTTAGTGTAGTGGGTTAGAAAGGATGGAGAGCACCATAAAATATATGCAGAAAACAAAGAGCATAATAAGGAGCAAGAAAACAGGATGAGAAAGAGAGTACCTGAAGCTGGCAGTAAACGAAGAAGGAGAGCAGTTCTGGTGGTCCTGCCTGTCCCGTCCTACACTGACTTAGACTGAGTGCATCCAGAGCGAGAGAGAGAGAGGAGCAGCACTTCATGTAAGCAAGAGAGAGAGAGAGAGAAATCCCTCCCAGCAAAAGTGAGAGATGAGTGCAAAAAACGTGTGTGTGCGTTGTTATGAGAGACCAAACTCAGCCACACCTCAGACTTATTTAGAAACGCATTTTTGGAGGGCAGTTAATGAGACACTTGTATGAAAGTTTACACAATATCAAGCATGTCTTTTTGAAGGTGATGTACAAATATTAATTAGAGCCCCTTTTATTCGGATTTAAACAGACCTCAGACTGATGTCTCACGGTGGAAAGATGTGACAAATATTCTAAATGAGCGCTGTGAGCACATGACGTTTGAATCAGCGTCACCAGAATGATCAGTTTTTCTAAATCAACTTCTGGGACTACGTGACTCCACACGTAACACTCCTTTGTGTGTTTATGTTTCTCACGCAAAGGCATATATGTACATATGGTATCTACCTGTGCATCTGCATGTACTGTATGTTGAGGCCATGTGTGCATTTCGCTCTGCGTGTATGTACGGATGAATGCATACTGCATGGGGAGGATGGAGAATATGATACTTGTGTGCATCATATTTTGTGTGAATCCATACGGAAAACATCTGTTTTAACTCTTAATGTCTCATCATCTAGTTTTTACAAAATATGAAAATGTACAGCAAGACAGGAAGAAAAAGAATAAGCAGAGAGCAAACGAAAGACAGGGTTATCAGAGGATAAATGTGAGTAAACAGCAGTGACTCCATGACGTGTTCTCTTGCTCATATCATGTCTTTTCTCATCTTAGCCATTATGGGGTTGTTTTCTTTTTTTGCTATTATCCTCTCTCCTTTTCCTTGTCTTTCTCCATATTCTCGTTGCCTTTATTTATAGCTAGCCTTCTGTTTTGTCTCTCATCTTTCTCTCTGCCGCCCTGTCACTCTGATTTAAATCTGTGACTCAATCACCTGCTTGTCCTCTTGTCATAACATAATATCCAAACTTCAAGCCTGCATTTATGCTCATTTCTTTTTAACACTGTCCTCCCTTGACCTTTTTCTGCCTGCGTCCCTCTATTCTTAGTCCTTGTTGCAACCTTAATCATATCTTTCTCCTCTCTGATCACATTTATTCCCTTTGTCATCAAATGTAAAATCATTGTAGAACACTTTCTTTCCTCACCTCTACTAACCCCCTTTTCTCCTCTGTCCCTCCCATCCCTCTCTATACAACCATCCCAATGCATTTACTAATTGGACACAGACAGGACATTCTCGTATAGCATACAAGGCTTGTGGGATTAAAGACAAACACAAACAGCTGCGCAATGCATATCACGTGTACAACATCATTTGTATATAATAAGTAGACATGTGTGCCATCTTCTTGTGTCCATCTGTGAGCATGTTCTTCTAAGTTGAAGAGACATTCAGAAACTGCTTCTGGTGATCAAACACACATTCGTCAATCACTGGAAATGCAAATACACACAGTGACTCACTGGAAGCTGGGGGTTATTTAAAATGGGGGAATTTGAGCGGAATAAAGAGATTTCGGGTGAAGAAAAAAATACTCCCCCATAATTAGTGAAGGATGGAGGAATGATAAAAGTGGCCAAACACACATATTATTTATCAGGCATTTGTCTCACAAGCTATTTGTTTCACAAATTATTACTGCAGCCCTTGATGTGAGGTTTGCTCCTAGGCGAGAGGAATATTTCAACCTTGTGAACACAATGAAAACTTCACCGAGCAAAAGAAGCTTATACAGCACCAACACCAAAATATACATTTTCAAGTTCAAGAATGAATAATAAGTAGAGAGAGAAGAAAGGTAGGACTGACAATTAAGAAGCAAAAGGAAGAATAAACAGCCGCACAGCAGCCAGCTGTTCCTTCCTGTTCTTTTTGAAACATCTGTCATAGAAGGACAAACACAGAAAGAGACAGAGCGAAAGTTAATGAGGGAACAAAAATACAGACGAGCAGAGGAAAAAACAAATGAAAGGGACATGCTAGAGACAGAAAAGAATACTGCATAGGCCTCTTGTTTCTCTCCAGTGTGACTAGAAAAAATATAATTAACAGACATATCAAGGTTCAACATTAAGCAACAAAGCACTGTTTGCCAGGTCTTTGATCACGTACATATAGTCTGTCCTTTATTTTCATTTGTCTCACATTCTAAATTTTAAATCACTGGTTCCATTTCTAAATTAGACCTTCCTGAAGGTCCTGTGTACTGAAGGCAGTAGGTATTGCAAATTTGACTGAGTTCATTTCAGGTGATTCTCATGAAATTATTATATTTCTGTCAAATAATAGAAACCCAGCAAACTAAATCAAAAAGTAGAATTAGTTGGAGGTAATTTCCATAATGTATAAATTATTAACTTTTGTGATGAAAAGAAAACATGGCTGCTAGATTATGTCGGGCAGACTGAATTCATGACAAGAATCCAGTGAGTGAGAATAACTGAGAGTGGAAGAAAGAGAGAAGATAATAAACGGGGGAAAGCAGAGGTGTCTCCGTTCTAGGTTTTGGTGAGCAAGAGAAGAAAGCGGAGGAGAAGTGCTAAAAAGAGAGAGGGAGAGAGAAAGACTTGTTCTCATGGCTGAGTGAATCCTTGCTTAGTTTTGCTGCAGGGTTCAGAGCCTGACAGACGAACAAAGAACAGCATTCACTGGCATCATTAAGTGACCTTATCCAGCTTTCATAAGACCCTTCATGCTTCACATTCATACTGTATACAGGCACATATTGAACGTAAGCATGCACATGTCCATATTGTTTTAGCACCTCTGTGTGCAAACACTCAAAGAAACGCAGACATATAGGATACATCCCATACACACACCCCACCTTTGATTCAAAGCTCACGAGAATTTGTGTTATTCCATTAGTTTTAAGAAAAGGTCCCCTGACCTTTAAAGTTATCATATTAAAGTTTAAACTCTGGACCTCTCAGTGTACAGTATTAGTTTTAATTTTTAGTGGTGGGAACCACCTCTGAGTGCTATCAATTTCACTGTTTACTTTACTCTGCAGAAGAATTGCCCTTAGTTCAGAACATTTCCTACTACTGTTACTTCAGATTAAAAGCATTTAGCATTTAGAATGCTTTATTGTGAAGTATTCACACAAAGTGCAACATTTGTGTCAGTGGGATTAACACTGACAGCAACATATCATCACAAATGCTGCAGATCAGGTTTACATATTGCAGGGAGTAATGGTAAAAGAGGGACCACTCACAGTGAGCTGTCAGATGCAAAAAGTTACATATTGAAATTTTAAGGATTGCAACTTTAAAAACTGTGAAAATGTTTTTTCTCCATAACATTAACAAAGTAAATACCAATCGAAATCAGAAATAAACATTCATCTTTATAAATTATAAAGAGTTTAACACTAATAATGTCTCTCCTGGAACCTGAAAGATCACTGTAAGTATGCACAGTAATTCAATGGACTTAAAGGATAAAAATATGACTGTAATTCAGTGGTTATTTTCTGTAGATGATGAATATAAATATGAGTAGGCGTCTAGTAGCTCAGATGGTCATGTGTTAGAGCAAGTGTCATTATAAAGACTAATAGTCTCTACTGTAGGTGACTTGAAGGTTGACAGCTCACTCACTTAAATTAGTGCAATTATGTCCATTCACATGTCTGACATGTGTGCAGAGTATCTAATCTGTCAGCCCATCCTTTGTAAATGAGTAAAGTATTACAGAGCTTATATTATTCACGCCATGACTCACTTGTATGTTATCCCAACTTTTCACATACTGAAAGACTAAAAGAGTGATTCTATAAACAAGTTTTCAACATATACAACATCACGAAGCTTTGATATTCTATTAAAATCTAGTGTCATTTTCTACGACAAACATGCTTTTTGTATCAAGTGAAAGGAAGAGCAGCTCATTAAGGATCAGATTTGCTGTCTGATGCCCCGTGAAGTATCTGATAAACTAAACACAGATGGTAATCTGACCTAATTCTCCATCACACATGTTTGATAGACGTGAGTTAATTAAGTCCAATCTAACATTCACCCTTAAGAATAAAAGGATGTTTGGTATAGCACAAGAGCTGCCCCTGGCAACAGCCCTGGAGGATGTGTTGGACTTCATCAGGATTAGAAAGAGCACAATATAAAATCACAATTTGATCCAGAAATATTATACCATTCATACTATAGTGGTTAAGACAATGAAGGAAAACATACAATCTGAGACGCATTTTGTCGAATGTTTTGAAAAGCAGCATGTAAATTATGTGGACTTGCAGTCTGTTATCAAGATGCTGACTATATTTTTTGTGATAAAAAAAAATAAAAAACTGTATGAATAAATGTATAGCCATAAGAGTTAAAGTGAGTCTTTCAGCTCCTAACATGCACCATCGTGTTTCTTCCAAAGCATTTTGGAGACGCATGGTTTTCTTTGGCACGAGTGTTATGTTGACTGCAGAGTGTTCAGAGACAGTGTTAGTGTCGGGTGATTAAGGACCACACATTGAGCACACCTGATTAACTATCCAAAAACAGATGGCTATCAGATGAGGTCTTCCATCAAACTCCTTCGGCCAGACAAGGTTCACATCAGGAGCAGACAGACTCAGTGATGACATTCGGGGGCTTAAAGTGGAATATTGCTTAATTCAATAAACTAGATAATGGGACCCTGAATCAGCTTTTTTGGAACATAAATATACAAAGATACAGTTAGTGAGAAAAAGCATCTTGTGCCATTGCTATTAATACAAAGGCTCCTATCAGATCCCTATTGGTGCATTTCAGTATAAAGAAATGTTTGATATATAATAAGTTTTATGAATCTGTTTGAATTTTATTTACCAGCAGATGATGTGCTGGTGCTAGAATACTGTCACACAGTTACTCTTTTTCATTCTGTGTACCAAACCAGCTCAAAGAATAGCAAAAATAATAAAATAAATGATAGATATTTTTCTATTAAAAAAAAAAAACGCCTGAATCCTTCCTCTTGGAAAAAGACCATTAAAGTAACAGTGATTCAGTTCTGCAAAAAGAGCATGCAGGGAAAGCAGGCCTTTCACTGGGCACTGCACTTAAAAGCTTTAGTACAGTAATTACTTTCAAAGTATATCCATAGGCTACGTAGCCCCGCACCAACTATTTAAAGCTCTACATCATAGGTCAGGGGAGAAAGAGAGGAAACATGCACAAAATGGGACATGAATTTTCTACCATGATGCAGATGAACAGATTAGATGGGACTGCTGCAGTAACCGTCTCAGTAAGAGAAAACAGAGACAACACAACCTCTATTCAACAAAAATAACAGTATCGTCAGTATCGTTTAAAAATGCTGTTACCAAATGCTATTATGTTGTTACCTGAAAAAGCAAAACTACAGCCATAATTAGTCTCAACCTGAGTGCAGTACAGGCTTTCATGGCTCACGGACATTTCACTCTTCTCAGTTGTTAAAAATGACAATAGACGGTAGTCTTCTTACGGAGATTCTACTTTTCAGTTTGCATAGTAGTCATCTCTCTGTGTGTGTTTACCGTCTTAATGTACTTAACAAATGTACAAGAACTTCTCTAATGCTTGAGTGACTCCATGTAAAAAAAAAAGCATTGCATCGTCTTGCTAATAAAAATAGACCCTGTAGCATCTGCACTGCGCCCACTCTTCTAACTGTTTGTGATTTCCTGAATATTGTGAGATGAGGTGTGAGATATATTAACATTTGGCATCAAGCAACAGAAACATCTCACTCAGATTTTTTTTAAAAATAAAGTTAAAACATAAATAGATAATTGTATTTATTCTTCCATACCTGAACAGCCATCAGTGATAACTCCATTATCCCTGGATCAATGGTTTCCTGCCTCAATGTTCAAAGTACTCTTTTTGTTTGGTAAATAACAGCCCTGATAACGAACAAGTGCAAAGGAGAAGAAAAGGAAGAAGAGGAAGGATCTCCAAAACTGCACTGGCGTGCTTCACTGGATGAGTGCAGTGGAAATAACACAATGAATGTTTTTCATGCTTCACAGAAGAGTTTATTCACTCAGAACATCGCTCTCTCTCTGTCTAACTCTCTCTTCGTATAGATGTGTACATTGAGCGGGACAAACTTCAAGAATGCTGAACAGATTTCCTGATGCTGATGTGGGATTGTTGGGTTTTTTACTGTATATAATTTATAGTTACATATGTTCTGGTCTTATAAGGTCGTAAACTTAACATTTTAAAGTGTCTTGACAGGACTTTTGTTGTGGTTCGGTGCTGTATAAGTAAACTAAATTATATTGAATTGGTGTGGCTTTCACACATACAGTAAACTCAACTGACAGCATTTTCTTTTGGTAGAACTTATAACCCCCAAAGATCCTTATGCTTATTCATTTCCATAATAAATATTACATTGAAATGATCATTGTGCATACTTTTCTATCTACCTGTCAACAGAGGTAGACGGGGTTTATAAGTTGTAACTATACAAATCAATTTATTATCAATAGCAAAAACATCTGGGTGGCCAAATTTGTTAAATAAAAATAATTGTAGCTACCTCTTTAACTTCTGGATTCAAATCCATTAACAACTTCCTAAAATTTACTTCGAGAGCATTTGCATTTTATGTACTGCTTCTTAGCCTTTCATCATTGCAGATAAGTTGTCAGTAATCTTTTATTAATCACTTAATTGAGATTTATACCTGCAGACATGAAACGCTCATAAGCCCTTTTCAATGCCATATATTGTAAAGAGGTAAACCTACATGTGTTAGAATATAACAAACTTTATAGTTACAATTTTTTTTTCATACTGTAGCTGAACTGCAGCAAAATGTCAATAAATTTTTCGTATCTGGAAGTCATATATTATCCATCCATCTGGATAATGAATTTGTGGTGGGCACTTCAACTTATGAAATTACACCAGTGGCGGATCTAGAAACCTTTACATGGGGGGGGCAAAGGAGTGGCAAGAGGTCTAGGCGGGGTGGCAATGCTGGACCTCCTCAGTGAAGTATGTGAAAATCCACTATAAGTACATGGAGTCAACAAAATATCCACAAATACACTTTGTTTAACTAAAAACTATTTATTGTATCATTATCTCTTCTAAGATAAATAGATTATATTTACAAATATATTTTGGTAAATAATATTTAATTTGAAGGCTATAAAAGGCTCTTGGACAAACAAGCTATTAGTTTTTACAAGTATGATTTTAAGGACATAAAAGTTGGTGGGGGGGGGGGGGGGGGTCTACAGCAGGGGGGCAGTTGCCCCCTCTTTCCCCTGAATTACACTATATGTCAATAGTACAAAGTTCTTGACAGCATTTCTACTCTTTTCCTTTGAAATCCAGAAGATACCGTGGATTTCCCTGGTGATCTCTCAGGCTATTACATGCTTTGCTCTTGGTGTGATCTTTGTTGGTCGACCACTCCACCGGAGCGTAACAGAAGTGTTTAAGGTTCTCTATCTGTTCATGATCTGCCTGAGCGTCAGCTGGTGGAATCCAAACCCATCACAAATCCTTTTGTAACCCCTTCCTGTCTGGTGGGAATCAGCTCTTCTTCATCCCATTGATTGAAACAGTCTAATTTCTGCCTTATAATGAGTTGATAATCCTAGACGTTCACATACTTATAACGCACACACAATCTGTAAGATTGGATAACATTTTCCTTAAAAAAATTAATGTGTAAGTCTATTTTTTTGTCTTGCACATTGTTATATTATATATGCAACAACTTTCCCACCTCAGCAAAGAGTGAAAACTTTTGTCTTTCTACAAATTTAAACTTTTTTTTCACCACATGTTTTTTATGCTCAAATTTAAACTTAGCATAAAATGTGGATGAAAAGACATTTTCATTCTTAAAATGTATAAAGCTACACTATAATACACTATACTATATACTATAACTATATCTGTAGATGTTGTCTGTTTGTCTAACTGTATCACTACTATCTGTAATCCTGTAGGCTTTAAAGACTTTTGACTATGAATTTTCCTGATAGCCTTAGAAGATTAAAAAAAAAACATACAAACACTACACATTAAGACACATGCTAAATGCCATTTTGCTCAGATACAGTCAGGCACACATGCACATGCCATTTTTGCTTGTATGTGCTAGAAATGAGCTTATCTGATTTGTTGAATTTAATTTCCGAAGACAGATCTGCCCCAAGCTACTCATCATGTGCCCCAGTGTCACAGCACACCAAGCTGTTAACTGTAGACCTCTATTGTACTCTGTGGCCTTTGCAACAATTACTGCCGCATGAGAAAAACCCCTAAAATAACCCCCTTTTGGCCTTTGTGTGTGTGTGTGTGTGTGTGTCAGAGTGAGAAAATGACTGTACATTTATGTGCCCTACATGTGTGTATGAGTATGTAGACATGTGCGTTTGAGAGCAATGTATGGCTCTATTGCTCTTTTATGTGCTGTACAGTCCGTTACACACGTGGTTATTTTCCCTGAAGCCCAGTGAGTCCAGCTGTCAGCAGAGTGAGACACAAAGTCATTTTAAAAAAAAGAATCAAGGAGTCAAAGTGTGGACTGATATGAGACACACTCAAAAAATGAAAACTTGACTTTAATGAGTGACACTGGTGATAATTATCTGCGTGAGCCATTTTACATTACATATAATTTATTCCCTTGTTAATAAAAAATTATGCTTCATTAATTAAAGCGTAATTAATCCATAACTTATTAGTTTATCATGTTTTTTTACATATTTTAACTAGCAGCTAAATTTGTAAAATTATTTTAGTTTATTAAATAGTTCATAATAGTAACACAAAATACAAACGTCAGTGAAGATTCTCAGTCATCCAGGTAAAGATATCTGGAAGTTGAGTCACGACAATTGCGCGTCCTTGTTAGGTTGAAAAGTTTCACTAGTGGTAGAAGAAGCTTTTTCAGTCAGTCTAAAATAGAAACACTCCAGTAAATAATAAGTACCTCCGAAATGTAGAACTTATTCTACATATTTCATATTTAGAGAAGTTTACTTACGGCCGCTGCTGTGGATCCTCCTGACATTACGGGGTTCACGCAGTAGGTGGCGCTAATAACGTCACTTTGTGACGTGTCATTAAAACCAAAGAAGAAGAAAACGAACGCGTTTTGCTTCCGAGTAGATTTTATGAATGACTCCAACTTCCCAGCGTCGCTTGCTAATTAACCAGTCCCATCTACATCTCAGTAGACCTGGCTGTGTAGAAGCTGCTTCTACTTTCACTTCAGCCAAAATGGATTATACTGCAGCTCAGACTGGGTTCAGACAGCGTAAGTTACGTACGTGATTTTAACGATCAAATCAGTCTTTAATAGTAAACACCGGCTGCATGTACTCGTTTTATAGTTGAACCTAAAACGTAAACTGAATGATGGTGTTAGCTCGTTGTTGTCACCCGGCTTAGGCGAACAGCTAACATCTTGTCAAAACACAGACGTCTTAACGTTAATTTTAAGTCATCGCTTTCTGTTTGCATTAGAGAAGCAAGTCAGAAGCAGATAGTTTTCCCTACGAAATAAGCAGCAGCTAAGTTAGCAGTGCTAACTAACTAGCTAGCTAATTTCCCTAACGGTACATAGCTAGAGTCCGGGCTCACGGTAACGTTAGCTAGTTCCTCATATTTGTCTCCGACATAAAGTAAAAGCAAAAACTGTTTTAACGTTGTATATCTTATTTCTCGAGGTTTGTTTGCAGTTACTGTGGGAGGATTTTGAAGACAATTTAAGGAGAGCTGTGGTGCTTTATTAAGTTACATGCTGTGCTTTTAGACGCACTTAAGTTAGCTAACATTAAAGCCCCTGTTTATTAAGCTTTATTGTGAGATTTTAGGTTTGTTCGCCACACGTGTTGTTTGAATTTAGACCTATAAGCGGCAGTAATAAGATACACTTCCTAAAACACGCATCTCTCAATGCACATTCTCGTAGCGCCCAAATGTAAAAAAGCTGCGCAGATTACACACTACAGACAAGTCAAACACATACCTGAAACATCTTATTCAGTGCTTGAAATCACACAGTTTTCACACACCACAACCAGGCCGACATTCACTGGACAGAAATGGTGTGTCATGTTTTAAGCACGTTTATGTGTTTTTGCTTGTAGGCCAACTCTCTGTGACTTTTAACGACGACGTAATCTGCTCTTGACGTGATCAGTCTTTCAGGGAATAAGTTATCTACAGTAACAATAAGAGCTCTTTTTGCCTGCTATGTACTTTGATTGTGCACATTTGTTTTACAGCCCATTCAGAGAAGTGGAAAATTGACTATGTTAAAGTTGTTCACAACCCTGGGCACGTTAGTAGGGACATTACTAATGACTGTGCTGTTATCAAGAATGCTAGTTACTAACAGACAGAACAAGGCTATGTAGCTCTTCTGTAGGCATGCAAATATGAAAGTGGTTAATGTCTGTGATATGCTAATATACTAGGTCTGTGTGTGCAGTATTGCGTATAATATTGATTCGAAGGTAAATTTTGACATCATCAGCGTATTCACAGGGAAGTCAGTGTTAGTGATTGATTGGTCTTCAAAGTTTGTGGAATATGACTTAAACAGAAAAAAATATAAGAGTCGCATGCTGTTTTCTTTACATGTTCATGTAACGGTGCATGTTTTACAAATTCTGCCAACTTCTGCATCCCCCCAAAATGTTAAGTGATTCAAAATGTACAGATCTGATCCTTTGTTTGACGTAAACCTTTCTGTAACCTTTCTGTAATTTCATCCAGAGCCTAATATGCGTCTAAGGAATAGTTCCATGGACGGTTCAGAT
This sequence comes from Ctenopoma kingsleyae, assembly GCA_032353495.1. Taxonomy (NCBI): domain Eukaryota; kingdom Metazoa; phylum Chordata; class Actinopteri; order Anabantiformes; family Anabantidae; genus Ctenopoma; species Ctenopoma kingsleyae. The sequence continues at coordinate 15,757,522 of JAUBNQ010000005.1, read as the reverse complement.
GGCAGCCAGCTGTTTGAGGATACAAGTGGAGCTGGACCTAGATCACAGACAGGCTACAGGTGGGAGCCTTGCCAGACAGGCTGAAGTTATGCTGAAGCGTTTGTCCAAAATGTTGTTTTATAACAGCAGCTTAATGTAAAGTATGATTCCAGCCACTCTTGCGCCTAAAGTTGTAGAAAGTTACACTTGAGGTGGCTCTTAATGCACATTGAAGGTTTGTGCACTGTATTAGGTCGATGGAACATCTGGCTACCTTTGTCAACCAATAAAACTTTGCAATAAAAATAGAAACTTGTAGACTATATAGGGAAAAAATATTTACTTTCTATTAATTTACCTTTACAGTATTTTGCATTATCTTCTCTTAATAGATTTGACCATGTGCTCTTAGTTTAGCTGTTAAATCCACCATGTCCTTCAACTGATGCATTATGTTTGTCATCTTGGCAGGAACCAACAAGCAGCAGAATTTGCTGGCCAGTCGCTCTTGTCAGACCCCGTGTCTAACCTGGCTATGGCGTATGGCAGCTCACTGGCATCCCAAGGAAAAGAAATGGTGGACAAGAATGTAAGACTGACTCATCAGTGTTTCTTTTAAACAAACTTGTTGCAATTGTCTAGTGAGAAATCAGGTCCAGGCAGAACAGAAATGCCACAGTAATTTCACATTCACACAATATCTAAAGAATAATGCCTGTGTGTTTGTTACAGCTGGACAGGTTCATCCCAATTTCTAAACTGAAATACTACTTTGCTGTGGACACAGTGTATGTTGGCAAGAAGCTGGGCCTTCTAGTTTTCCCGTACATGCATGAGGTAAGTCTGCTTACAACTACTGAATGTAATTCATTCTGTTAGACCTGGCACTTTGCAAAATCTTATCACATGCTTGTGAAGATACATTTGTAGTTGAGATTTATTGAAGAAAAGGAGACCACATCATATCGGACACAGTATGCATTTTTTGCCTGAAGATATGTCTTCTGCTTTTCCTGACGTCATTGACTTTTATGTGGTGGTTATGTTGTAGAATTGGGAGGTGAGCTACCAGCAGGACACTCCTGTGGCTCCACGCTTTGATGTAAATGCTCCTGACCTTTACATCCCCGCCATGGGCTTCATTACATATGTCCTGGTGGCTGGTGTAGCTCTCGGCACACAGAACAGGTACAGTTTTTAACCAAGTGGTACATGTTTGGAAAATACACACTAATTGATTGCTTGTCTTAATCTAAGTAGTGATTATTAACTGCAGTTAGATGTTCACTGAAGACATTTCATACAGAGAACAATATCAAAATGAGCAGCTTTCCACCTCGGACTGATGATAGTCCAGTTATTACTTAAATCTGCTATAGAATTCACAGTATATAAAGCAATGCTATAGAGACTGTATTGTTTTGTGTTCCCACCAGGTTTTCCCCAGAGCTGCTCGGCGTTCAGGCCAGCTCAGCGTTAGTGTGGTTGATTATAGAAGTCTTAGCAGTCCTGCTGTCTCTCTACCTTGTGACTGTAAACACAGACCTCACCACCATAGACCTACTGGCTTTTTCTGGCTACAAATATGTTGGGTGCGTACCTGTCTGCTGTATGTAACTTATCGGTTTCATTTTCTTAGTTTTCTTGGCTAAACTGTGAATGTCTGTCTGTCCTGTTTCTTCAGGATGATCGTAGGTCTAGTAGCAGGGCTGATGTTTGGGAGGCCAGCGTATTATCTTTCTCTACTGTGGTGCTGTGCCGCCATATTTGTTTTTACAGTGAGTAAAACCATCTACTAACTCTTGAGAGTTTTAATTATTGATGTTGGCAGCAAGATTTCCTGTTAGAAAATAATTGAGGATGCTTGATGCTTCAAAGTTACAAGTCAAAGGGGTCTAATATACACTAACAATCAAAAGTCTCTACACACCTTTATTATTTTCAACATTGTACATTAATACTGAAGACATCCACATTATGACATTTTTTATTAAACTTTGTGAGTTGCTTTTTTCTATTTTTTCTGTCTGTCTTTTTTTTTGGCTTTTTGATTTCTTCTGTTTGCTTTTAGTAGACTATTGTAAACAGTTAGAAAAATGTGAATCGAGCCTTCCTTAGGTTTTATCGTCACAGTTATCTTTTTCAGACCTGTAACATTTCAAAAGATTGTTAGTGGAGCTCACTACAAGTCATGTCATAGGTTCAGATTCAGCTCACTTTTTCGGCTGGTTCACATGATGACTAAAAATATCTTCACTCCTCAGATCCGCACTCTGCGTCTGAAGCTGTTATCTGAGGCGGCGGCAGAAGGGAAACTTGTAAGAGGAGCCAGAAACCAGCTGAGGATGTACCTCACTATGTCTATAGCAGCAGCACAACCCATCTTCATGTACTGGCTCACCTACCACCTCATCAGATAAAACCTGGTACACACACATACTGTACACAAATATTCACACTCGGTCATTTGTGTAAAAGATGAACTTCAGAACGCCATGATGGTGAAACACACAACAGTTGTCTGGATATCTCATCATTTTCAAGACATAAACACAAAACTACACATTCATTCACCAGACTCACTCAGTGTATGTATGGAGCAAAACAGCACACCCTGCAAGACGATTACGAGGAGACGTGAGGCTTCAATGCCTTTTCTCTCACTGCACAGCACCATCTCATTAGTACTGCCTTTTTGTGTAATGTATTTGACAAATTGTAGCAAGAGCAGGTGTCTTTAAGTTGTTTTTCTATACTGTATAATTATTTGTTAATTATGTTTTTTAGGAATATGTATGTATGTATGTTTGTCAGTAGCGGAAGTGATATCTGATAATTGATTTCTCATAAGTGTTTCTGAGCAAACATAAAAAGCACACTAACCTCACACAAAATTTCCATTTAATGTAAAAAATAAAATTTCAAATTCAGGTTTAAAAGTGATCAAATTGCTCTACTTAGATGTTTCGACTAGAATAACTTATTTTCTGGTCCAAATGTTTGTTTCACGGCTAAGAAAAGTCCTGCACTGTTCAATGTTGGATCCGGAAACAAGCATCGTCTTAGTGCTCTGTAAATGTAGGTGGAGTATCACCTCATTTTATCTGTTTGTATAATTTTTTTGTATGTGCTTTGATACATGTGTGAGCTTTGCTGCTTCAGAACTCTTAACATGTAGGCCACAGTGACATTAAGGTGATGAGTGGATTTTTGATATCCTTTTAAAAACTGAGTAAATTATTTACTGCTTTTCATATTGAAAGTCAGATGGAATAAAGAAAGGGAAGAGATGAGATGGTCTGTTCTGTGAAAAGCATGAGTGACCTAATGTCAAACACTGTCTTATGCTTTACATGCTTGGAAAACATGTGCCACAATAAAATGTCTGTACTTTTTTAATGTTAAGTCAAATCAGAGTAAGATTCACAGTCACACACTTTAATTCAGGAAAGTATTCAAAATTCAGGATTCTTGCATTTTCCTGAGATGAAACTTATTGATGAATGCTGAAACTATATTTAAATAGGAATCATTAAGTTGCAGCATCTTATGAAGAACAACTACTTCTAAGTACATGTACATGAATGGGTCCCAGATATCATTGTTAAGGTAACCAAACAAAGCCAATGAAATGACGTGACGGGTAAATAAAGACTGTCTGATGGAGCATCTGAGATCTTTAATATGCTTCTTTTACCTCATTTTGTCCTGTTTTTTACAAAATGCAACATTTTTACATCTGTATAATAAGCTGTAAAACAGTAGTGCAGGGAACAACATTTACTGCTTGATCATTACGGTACAAAAGCAGAAAAATGATCTGTTTTCTGAATTGTATATTGTAGCATGAATTGTTTTTAATCGCACAAATGTAATATTTTTTTTTCAGATGTTTTACACATGCGGATTCTGAACAGACATGTTTTAATGCTAAGAATGTCATTATATAAAGTAACAAAAAAGAAAGGACATTATCTCAGTGATTCAGTGATAGTGGTCCAGCAGCAACAACTGCTGATCCTAACTCAGTGTGGAACATTATAATAGCAATATCTATATAGATATAGAAAGAAAAAACATTTCAGAACATAGCAACAAGCACAAAACCAGCAGTAGGAGTGGTAGTTTTTAAAGGAAGCCTTCCTAATTTCAGGCTGTGGTGTCATCTTTCTTCCAGAAGCCTCTGTTGTGATTAATAGCCTGACGAAGCCTGGCGCTCATTGTTGTCTTGACTGGGTATCTTTGGTAAATGGGCAGTAATAACAGACAATGACAAGTGAGCGATTCTGGTAAATGGATTTCGGTGGAATCGGGCAAGACAGCGACTGTCATCTTTATGCACTGCATACCCAGGAAGGGTACACGGTCACAGCCTGTGACGAACACTGGTGACAAAACATGACATGATGAAGGATCTGCTTAAGTGATGAATATAAGCATCTTAAATTAATCAAAGAAAAAAGTCAAAGTTTTCAATCAGCTCATTATTAAGTCTAAAATACCACTGTAAAGTAAAACTTTATAAATGATAAGGATAATAATGTATTTTACTTACAAAGGAATTTTTTCTTTTCCTCTGCTGTCAGTTCGTTGAACACCTCCCAGAAGGTAACAATATTGGGATGCTCGGCATGATAGTCACCTTCATAAACTGTGTTCTGTTTGGAAGTATAAAAATAAACAAAATCTAACCAGAAATTCATAGAATAAAAGTTTAATGCTTCTAGATGTGTTACCACAGTAACTGCGAACTGTATATAGAATAATTTGCCAAGCATGACACAAGATTAAATTGGATTTCCTACCAGGCAGGGCTAATAAATGTAAAATAGCTGATATGGTATTTTAGCAATGTTTTGTGTGAGATATGAAGACGTCACAAACTATTCGTCATCGAAATATGAAACACATATGAAGATATTGTAGAGTGCTTCTCTATGTTATCTTTATTACATCCCTAATTCAAAAGCAGTATAGTAGTTTTCAGCAGACCTCCTTGAACACCTCCCAGTCGTAGTTTTCATGGCCCACCATCACTGCTTGCAGCTCTTCAGGCTGAAAGAAGTCCACCACATCGATGTCACACACTTTGAAAAACCCTCTCTTGAATGCTCCGAACACTCCCTCCACTGATTTGTTGAAGGCATGGTTAACAAACGCATCTACAAACTCTTTCCTGTTAATAGAGAAACATAAAAAAATACTCTATTAAAATTCACAAGCCTGTGTTCACTTTTACATGATAACATGTAAATATATTATATCCTTTTTATTAACTCTGTGCTTTAAATGTTGATTTTAAATCAGAATAAATCAGCAATATCTCATTCAGACTGCTGTGCATCTTTAAGTGGTCACAAACCATACACCCATTTTCAGCAAACGTTTTATGCATTGTTAGACTGGATGTTTGTGTTAGTCACCATTACACACCGACCCATAGCACAAATGGAGGGAGGGGTTTTTTGCAGTGAGTGTGAGTGCTGTACCGATTGTTACATAAAGTAATGTTGGTGAAAAATACTTGTTTGATGCTGTGACAGGTTTCTCAGGTTCCTTTGGATCAAGCTCAACTTCCTCACCACCCCAGGGCACCTGTATTAAATATGAATTACATTTAGACTGGAATTCTGCAGCAAGACATGCAGGCAACAGAGCCGAGGTCTGAAATAGCTCTGACATTCTTCTGTCATTCTGTGATTTAATGAACCTACCTTGAAAGTTATCTCTAGGCTTTTGATTAGATCCGGCGTGTAGTCCTCCAGCATACACCGCCAACTTCTGAACACACAGCAAACATTGAGGAAGATTAATAATTAGCAAAATCATAACCTGCACGTCACCTAAAAAAAGTTTCAAATTAAGATTACAAATACAGAAGGTACTGTGGTTAATCATTAATTTCAGTCTACTTGGGATATGATATATGTGCTGAACAACCAACATATTTTTAACCATACCGTATAGTTTATATTTTTACTAATTTACTTACGTTTAATTATTTGCTATCATTCCAACTTGCAAAAGAAAGCAGTTAAGTTATGTGTTTTAAATCCATCTTACTTTCCCATCACAGGATCAAACTCCATCATGTCATTTAGTGTGGGTTTGACCATGAGCAGCTTCTTGAAGAGAACGTGTGGGAAGGGCAGGTAAATGACATTGTGGTTATAAAGAGCCATGCCACACAGAACACCGAACAGGAAGTATTTCTTCTCCTCCATTTTAGGCTGTTTGGTTGGTGAGCAAAATATAAAGTATGATTTAGTAACATTCAAAATAAGTTTCATAAAAAGACTCAAGCTATACATGGGTACATCATTTCAAGGTTTCTGTGTTTATAAACTGTAATGTCTTACAAATACAGTTTTCATTCAGTCTGGCTTGGACAAAAGTCTACGCCACGCAAAATCTGGGGACACAGTTGCGTCTCTGATTAGCTGGTCTCACCTTGGGGGGGAACCAGGCCAGGGTCTTGCTCTCGTTGTACATGAACATTTCAGACTCTGGAGCTATGAGCTCATCAAACACATAGAGGAACATGTCATTTTTGTTGACATTCATCACCTTCCTGTCATCTACAAACTGCACCTAAGGAAGACAGAATAAGATTGTAAATAAACAAATCGTTTGCTCTCAAAGTAGTGGGTGTTAAATGATTATCAATTTAAATTAGTGCTGCGCAGCAATTAAAATTTTTAATCGCGATTAATCACACGATTTCTCTGCGATTAATCGCACTGTTACGGGCAAAATTTAATAATGAATTCAAAAGTAGTTTTTTTTTTACTTTTATTTTAAAAGTACTGCTATATGAATAAAATAAAAAGTCAGCAGTATTCCCTTTACACAGTAGCAGTTAAATATTTTTGTAAATCTCAACTTAAACATTAATGTAATCAAACCAAATAGAAAACCAAAACTATTTACCAGGACATTAATGTTTATCTAGTTTATTATAGAAAACTAGTTGTTCTCAGAGTCCAGAACCATCTGTGTGTAACCACAGGTCTGTACCTTGTTCTTTTATTAAACTAAACAGCCTCATGTTATTATCTTATGTCATTTCTGTCTTGCGTTTACTATTCTTCTCTGATCTCTGAATCATGTACACATGCACACACACACACACAGGTGATTACAATCTCACCACTGGACGCAGAGTATGTATATTCAGAGCCAGTGAACAACAGACTTTAATCATCATCATAATAATAAAACTGCGTTAATGTGCAATAAAATAATTGTCAGCGTTAATTAATTAATGCGTGCCCAGAATTTAAAATGTATGGCAATACATTTCTCCATTGTATTGATTCGATGAAATTGATAGTATGGATCAATGGGAATTTTATTATTGGGATGCTGGGCTGCTGGTAGAAGTGTATTCATATCAAAAAGCTTCTGCAAAACGTCCCATTTTCTCCAATTTTATCTTTAGGTGTACTGTTCAAGCTGTGGAAAACATGCTACTAAAGTGTGTAATGAGAAGTGTAGCATCCAAACTTTAGACTTAAAGAATCAGTAATATTGTATCAGAACAGTATTGAGTATTTTTTTGGAATGATTATGTCTAAACATAAACTGAGAACAGTATGAATGGATTATAAACTAAATCTCACAAGTGTTTGGTGGCTTATTTACCAAAAGCTCCCTTTGAAAGGCGCAGTGGTCGGCTGAAGCGAGCTGCCTGAAGGTGTCCTCGACCAGGTGAGTCCGTCTTAGAGTTAGCTGGAAGACCGGGGCAGAGTCAGGGGCCAAAGCCACTTGATGAATATAACGGTGCACATTCTGTAATTGAAAAAAAAAACACTTTTCATAAAGAAATCTCATAACATATGGAATGCAATTTTAATATAACAATACTTATATTATTACATATCCTCTCAAATTAATGCTGACTTAAGAAGCAACTGTACAGTATCATTGGAGTATCATGATCTATTTTTTTAAAGTATACTGTACCTTTGTTGCATATGCAAAGACATTAAAGACCGCCACCTTTTGAATCAGATTGAACAGAAATGGGTAACGGCAGAATATTGCAGGTGTCTTGGTGTCATCCTTTAAGAAAATATGATTTTACTAAGCATTATTTCACCAGTAGGTAGTTCAACAATGTAAAAATGACATTTGAACAAGTCATCAGATGTCTTGTACTGTATGTTTTCACCTCCACTTTAGAAAATGTACGCCAAAGAGTGACATCGTCATATGCCAACACGGCACTGCTGATTTCCTCTACGTAGAAGGTGCTCAATGGGACTTTGTAGGACTTTCCAGTTTTGTTTGCCTGTAAGAAAATCACAAATTAGATTATAGAAAAATAGTTAGATAATTTAAGACCTCTGGTATGTTTTGATGGGCATGAGTCAATATTTGTTTGGGTTATGGGTTAAATAGTTAGTTTAATTAAAAAAAGGTTGCCTTCTCCGCAGTGAGACTACTTTTAGTCCATCCATCAACAAATCCTAACCACTTGTCCTCTTAAGGGTGGTGGAGCCTATCCCAGCTTCCTCACTGGGAGAGGCTTGGTACACCATAGGGTTACATACAGAGACAGACAATCATTCACACCTATGGCAAATTTAGAATC
>JAUBNQ010000005.1:15735211-15748847 GCA_032353495.1 Ctenopoma kingsleyae | reverse complement strand
CTACTGAGGACTGAAATAAAAACACTAACTTTGTAGAGTAGCTTGAGGACTTCCAGCAGGTACTTCACTCCAGGGTTGTGAGTTTCCAAGAGGCCACTTTTTAGCATGAAGGCCAGGGCTTTTTTGAAGACCAAGATGTGCTTCATCAGTATGGAGGGAGACAGAGAAGCCCACCAGCTTTCTGCAGAACAAAAAACACACATAATATATTCACACTGTAGGGCTAATCAAGCATTTATCAGGTTATTATTCTACGAATGACTGATTTTATATTGTAAATTTAAAAATGCTGTTATACTTTGGGAATTTAGCACATCAGCATACTAGAACATTTTGACTGAAGTATTAAATTGTTAATGTAAACTTCAGGATTATACTTTTTATTGAACATGTCCTGAAAAGACAAAAAAAACAGCAAGGTAAATGAAGGTTGCTATAATTGTTTACTTAGTGTTTCCAGAGCCGTCTTATTCAAATGTGCTATAGTGATGGCCAGGGGCAACGAGTTGTCCATGACATTGGAGTACTCTTGCAGAAGAGGCCATGTCAGCAGAATCAGAAGGATCTCTGGAGATTTTAGGACAGTTCTTGAATCATACAGCAAGGCAATCAGGAGATTTAGGTTGACCTGAATTGAAAAGAGAAACATGAGATACATTTATTTGTAAATAATTAATACTACACAAAATGTTTATAACCAAAAGAGGTTGAGAACCTGATAGGTAATGACTTCACATATCAGAGAAACTTTACTCACTGCCGAAGTTTCCAGAAGACAAAAAGTGATCTGAATGTATTAAAATCACTGAAAGGATGTTCTTAACTGATTCTTTGATCCATGGTATTGCCAGCAGCTGGTCGAAAGCCCTGCTAGCAGCCTCAATGTCCACAGTTAAGGCGCCTGCTTCTAATGGATGCCCACTGGTATCAAAGGCGTTGAAACAACAGAGTAAGTACCAATGTGAATGTTATAACTGAATTTGGAATTTAGTATAAATCATCACAGCAGATGACAAAATAAGACCTACTTGGCTTTTGTGAAACTTGCAACAAGACTTGAACTTGTCAGAAACATTGAGGTTATTTCTCTGAAGAAACGAGAAAAGCAGTGCGAGAGCCTTATAAACACTGCAATTACTAGACGGAAGACTAATATTTCATACATGCAGGTACATTATTATAAAAAGAACAGAGTTAGAACAAACTACCTCCTCGCCTTATCATTGGAGTGTTCAAGTGACAGCCACCTCTGCAGTTTTGCCTCACTAAGCTGCCCAGTTATCTGTCCTCTTTCCAAGTTCTTCAAATAAAGAAAGCAGACGCAAGATTTAAGACAGGCACATTAATACCAACAAAAAATAGACTTTTAAATAGAAAAACAACAATTCTAAAAACGTTATGTTTGATGCACAGCTAAATGAAACTTGAGTGTTTAATTGGTTGGACACATTACCTGTGGAGGTGAAGAGTAAATGAAGTTTGTATTCCATCCAGCTGATATTTTCAAGTCTGTTTGAACAATTAGAACGAACAAATGTATAAATCTAATTTACATTTCTGCTGGTCTTATGCTATCTACCACAAACTTTCTGAAAGAGTTCCTTTTCAAATTAAGATCAAATTAATTAGATAGAAATTTAGCTAAATATTTTACTGCCTTCTGTTGTAACAGTTGATAATTTGACTGTAATTGGATGTAAGAAAATGTCCAGGAATAATGACCATTTTTAACTCATAAATTCCCCAAAGGATTTTTTTACTGCCCAAAGCATGGCCTTCCACAGCTGAGGAGATAAAGTTGTGATTCTCATATCAGCTTCATTTTAGTTCCATTTTTGTCTAATATGTTTCTATATGTTTCTATGTTTCAAACAGCTCACGACTAGTGTTCAACAACTTTTCCAAATCTAAACTGGTAAGATGTCATTTGTATCTAGCTATATAACATTTATTTAATATTCTTAAAGGACCTTAACACTTATTTTAGTTCACTTGCCAGAAATTCCTTCTTTTTTTCATGGATTCTACCTTGTGTACATCAGGAGGTAGAATGAACGCAGAGTCCAAGCTGAGAAAATCTGAGCATTATTTTACAGCCTGACACACTTTCTTTTGAAGCCTAAAAGGAGGCTAATTTGATATTTGTGTGTACGTTTTTGTTCCAGTGAAAAGAAATGAGAGGATAACCGGGCCAAATTCTCACCTTTCAGAGCTCTTTTATAAATTTCTTTTCCTCTGGCTCATCTGACAGACTTGTTTCCACTACTGAGGAGGCACTTTATTGCTTAATGAATGAACAGTGAGAATGAAATCTACAAACACCACACCATTGCACACTTTCATACCATTGGGAATGGCCACAGCACTGTCAGTGGTCCAGGGAAACTGAACCAAACAGGGAGTCAAACTGTTCTCTGTTCGCCCAGTTCCAGTCTGACCTTTGACCCCATGACCAAAAGCCCACAGCTGGCCAGAGGAGCCCAAAACAACAGTGTGATGCCTGGGAGATAAAAAAAAAAACAACAACTGTGCATTGAAGAAGTAAGTAGATACCAAACAAAACTGTTGTACAAAGTAACTGTAGTTCAAGTATTTAATTAAGTTTGCATAGTTCAAGCACACAAGCACCTTCTACATTTTTACCTGCCACATGCAATCTGGGAGGCAGCTCCATCCAGACCCTCAACCAGTCTGGGTTTCACTTCATTAGCAGAGGAATTGTGACCGAGCTGCCCGTGGCTTCCCTTTCCAAACGTGAAAACCTTACCATCCTAACAAACACAGCATTGCTTAACATCAACACCTTAGACTAACTGTCTTTACAGTATGTTAATGTGTTCATGTGTTAATTAATCACTGAATGAAGTCAGAAGAATTTGTCACATTTTGCAAATCAAACCAACATATTTGACTGAGAATGAGACTCAAAGGATTAGTGAAGTCTGTACCTTTGTTAACACAGCAGAGTGTGTCTCTCCACAGCTTATGAAGGAGACATGCAGAGGTCTGAGGGCAGGTACCATACAGATGTTGAACCTGCCTGTTAGAGGTGACAACAAAAAAACATCCACAGTGCACTTATTACACAATAATAATATCTATAGTGAGGTTAGTGCTAGATTATCACCAGTTTGTCTCTTGTGTATTATTGATACATTGGACTCAGAGAACTGAGCATCTGTTGTTTACACTTTCCACTTTGTACCTTTCTCATCCACCCTGTTGAGCCCCAACTGGCCCTCTTTATTGGCCCCGCAGCAGTATACCAGGCCTGAGAGTGTGAGGAACAGAGTGTGGGTCGCTCCGGCTGCAATCTGCGTCACTGGTACACCAGAGAGAGCCAAAACTTGGGCAGCTGCAGGCTGCTTTGACACCGTCTTCCCCAGACCTAGCTGACCATGACTGTTAAAACCCCATGAGAAGACATCTCCTCCTGGAAAGTGGAAAACAGTACAGACAAATTTTACAGACAAAAGTTTCTTCTCAGTGAACATTTATGAGCTTTACACAATTCTTATAAAACCACCTACTTTTGTGGCGCAAGTAATAAGTTTTAATCTCATATTTGTGTTGAGATAGTGCTCACAGAAATGTGTAGGCGTTTTTACATACACGGCTTCATGATCGTAGATGCCTAAGGAAAAACATCAGGTCTCTTGGGACATAAATTACTTTTTGGAGAGTTGAATGGTGGAGCTGTGGTGTGATGAAGCTGCTGCTGTTAAATACATTAATTTGAGCTTCCACATTACCTCTTACGTCTTACCTTTAGTCAGTGCCAGAGAATGAGTCTTTCCACAGGCAACTTGAATCACTGGTACAGGCAGTGGTATTTGAACCCGACTGTATATTGATGAGATGACAAAAGAATTAAAATAATTTAAAAATCTTTGCATTTTAAACCACTGTCCACAGATTCCAGTGATGTCTATGCACAGTTACAGATTCCAAACCCTGACATCTTGCCTTGGTCTGTAACAGTTCTGCACATAATAATGAGATATCCCCAGCTGTCCATCTTCTCCTGCCCCCCAGCAGAAAACATCTCCAGATGCACACACAGCCAAACAGTGGTCCTGGCCACAAGCCATCGTCACTACGTTGCCCAGTCCTTCCACACGGCCTTATAGAGGTGGAGAAACAGAATCAAAAACACACTCAGAAAAATCAACTGGGATGTAAAGAGTAACAATGTATATTTAAACATAAACACTTCAATCTAATGCCATACTGATCAACCTAAACTCTTTGAAAAATGTGTTACAAGCTATAGAAAAAACTATATAGAGTAAATCTTAATATTTCTATTCCATTTACGGTATATTTCTAATACGCAAGTATTAGTTTTTAGTTACTTTTCATATTAAGAATTCAAATTATGCATGGCAGTAGATTAAACTGTCAAACAGCAGTGTATGAAGTTTTATTTTTAATAAGTATAATAATAACAATCCACTAATACAATATCCTGCAAATAACTGTATCACTCATCATTTATTATATTTTGGTGATTTACATCTTGAATTCGTATTTTTACGTTGTAATGCTTTATACTGTAATATTTAGGTAATGAAATACTTCGACCACGACTAGTTTTACGGTATTTAACTATTCATTATTTAATGCAAAACTGAAGGGTCAACTTTCCCACATGTCCATGAACTCGGCGCACTTTAAAGTGCAGCTCCTCGCTAACTTTCGTTGTCCCGACAGACAAGAAGGAAACGAAACTGAAATTTTGACGTCATTTGGTTGTTTATACCTCGTTAAGCCAAAACAGAACTCAGAACAAACAAAAAACAAACACACATTACATTACAGCAATCTGCTGCGTTTCTGAAAAGTCTAATTGTTATTGTTTCATACCTGTTGCCTTTTTATCTTTAGGTTTCTTACGTCCCAGTTGTCCCTTTGCATTGTGTCCACATGATAAAACCCCTCCATCCTTGGTGAGGAATAAAGTGTGCTGGTCTCCGCAGCAGATGTTTGTTATGACCCCGGGCACAGTCCAGGAGACCGGACTCAGGGCGTCCTGTGGACCGAACTGTCCACTGGAGCTGTCTCCCCAACAGTACAGCTGCATGTCTTCACCCAGACTGGACCAAGTATTTTACTTTCTCTGTGATGGCAATATATCTGCTGCTGATGCCTTCAAGTTCTGTCGAAGATGTCAAGAAGTCTAGCGGAAATATTCATTTGACCGCTTTTCTTCTGCGAGTGTCGCGTATTCTTTGGCTCTTTTGTAAGACTTAATATGTAAAACAAAAATCTATCTTTTATGGGTTCGTTTTGTCCTTTACGTTCAGAACAAAAACAAGAAAATACCCACAAACTGGCAGAAATACGCGAATTTACGAGCTCAACAGTGAGCCGTGAAGGGAGCATGAAAGCAAGATATCAACACATCAGACGTCACTATGTTTTTAAGGTCTATAAACGAAATGTTACTCACGTTGAAAGTAGTAAATATGACTTAATCTTTCTGTTATAAGAAGAGATGTGTCTATAACTCAAATGACAAAAATAAACACAATAATGTAAACTGTTTTTAGTCAATGTAAGGCCCTGGTTTGCAGCCAGGCTGCTATTTTGTGGCAAAAGGAGCCTTAGTCTCACAAATACAGAAGGTCAGCAGCAACAGAGACATAAATAAAAGATTTTTACAAATGTATTTTATTTCAAAATAAATACAGAAGTATAACACAAACTGATGAGTTATTGGTTTTGCTTTCATAGAAATGAAACTTAGGTAAATAATATAGTTACTCATTCTTCAGAACTCAGACCAGCTGAAACTGAAACAAGTGGTGCAGTCAAACAGCATCGTTCAACACACTACATGCAGTATTTCTATTATTGTTTTATTAATATATACATATATACACAACTATATCTAAATTTTATCCAATCAGATTCTCTTCATTTTGTGTGTTGTTACATTTTAAGATCATATGCCTTGCCCACCAGTATATAATAACCTTAAGACCATGTGACATTGGGGGATGCTAGGGGTAACCACTTAAATGGTGCTCTGTCAAATGGGCATCGCTTGAACTCAGTATTTAGAATTTTCCTGCCCCTGATCGACTCCTCGCTGTTGATCATGGCATCTGAAACAGAATACACGCCTACAGACCCATCCTCAAAGCCCACAAACACACGCTGCTGCTCACACACCATTGTCGAAGGAGTCTTACACAGATGCACACTTCCTACTCTTTCCCCGTCTGTGAGTCGTACGGCTGTGAGAATGGGCCTTGTATGCAGGACGGAGGTGCTACTTTTCTCCAGGCAGGTGGGACATGATATGTAAACAGCGTAACCTCCAGTTTTGTCCAAACAGGCTTTAATGACAGGACCCTCAGTTTTGAATGAGCACAATCTGGCTTGATGTAGGTCTAAGATCATAATTGCTTCTTTATCAATGGACAGCATCATATAGCTTCCGTCGCTGGACATTTGAAAGTTTTGTGGCTGACAGTGAAACATATACGGCAGCTGAAAGTGTCTGCACACTGATTCCTCTACCACCTTCCAGGTGTACACTGCCCCTGAGGCCACTATCACTACCACAAAATCTGGATGCTCCGAAAGTGTGTGGAAAGCAACAACATGCTCTGAACCTTCCACACAGGCGAAACGCTTGCTGATCGAGCCAGACCACAAGCTGGCAGCTAGCAGGTCTCCGCGGTGACGGCCAATGACAAAGGTGCTCTCAGGTGACACCTGAGCATCAGATAGGTATGGGTGTATGCTGCACACAATATTCCCATGTGCCAGCTTCCACACCCGAGACAGCCCTCGCTCAGAAATACTCAGCCCAAAGTTATTGTTAGGGGTGATCAGGATGTTTGTACTTCTGCTTCCATTAATGCGTAACGTGTTTAGACCTGTTTCTGTCAGCCAAACGTAAATGTCTCCAGCTGAGAGTGAGACAAGGTGGATGCCATTGGTAGAAAGGCACATTTTTTCTACAGGGCCATCATGCAGAAAGTTATCATGCAGAAGTCCTGTCTCTAAGTTCCATCTCCACAATGCCTTCGACCCATCACTAGTGTAGAACCACTGTCGTGTTTGTTCAACCAGGACATCTCTCACTCCAAGCCTCATTTTTGGAGCTGCACCTGCAGCGTCTATCATCTCGCAGTCCCACACTGTCAGGCAGCCATTATGAGTGATACAAATGACATCTGAGGCCGTTTTGAGGAGGGTATGAGGCTGTTTGTTTGTTTCTAAGGACAGAATACATTCCCCTGTGCTGACCCTCCACACTAAGACGAGGGCACACATATCTAACAAAGCCAGAAACAGGTGGCTATCCTGGGAGAGCACAGCTTGAGTAAATGCCATCTCTTGTGGAGCTAAGAACTGGTCCAACATCTCCCAGTCACATGTATCCCATAGCGTAACCTGGTGAGATTGACACACCAATAACATATCATTTTCTTCTGAGTAATCTATATTGGAGATGTCATTAGATTTACCCTCAATGAAGGTTTCTTTTACGAGTCTGGGTGTTTGTGTTTTAGCAGCTAAATCCCACACAGTTATATTCCCCATTTTGTCAACAGTTGCCATTTCCCCCTTATCTTCACGGAGGACTATCAGTGTAACTGCATCGTGGTTTGAGTTTGAACAGGTGCCAAGTAGACTGCTGGTTTTGATGTTAAATATGGACACTGTTCCGTCCTCCTGCCCACAGTACAAATAGAAGCCATTAGCAGAGCAAACCAAACAAGTCACAGAGTTCTGACACTGGAAATGAGTCAACGTCTCACTGGAGACGTCGAACACACTGACAAAACTCTCATTTTTCCACCACACAAATAACTTTTTCTGAAATGCAACGAACCCCCCAGTTTTGTTTGGTGTTTGTTGGCCTAAATCAAACTCTGTTTTCAAATGGTTTTTAAGCTCCATAAACACTTCAGGGCCTGTGATATCCCACAAGAAAAGCTTGTTGCAGTGTGTGGAAAGCAGTACGAACTGACCGCTACACTTCACTCCTGCAAACCTCAGCTCCTTCTGCTCAAAGCTCAGCGATAGTTTAACTACATCACATTCAGAGCTCTTCCAAACCCAAACAGAGCTGTCATCCATGATCTCTGCTACAATCCCGCACTCTGTCCCAGCTGCTTCTATAACTGAGGCACCTTTAGTTTTGGCATCACACTGCGACTGCTGAATGGAGGGAACAGAGGACGGAGCAGGACACAGCACTACTCCTAATCCAGCTCCTCTCTTCCTCCTCTCCTGTCTGATATCTTTGACATAACCTTCGAGTACAGGAAAGAGCTCCAGATAAGGGAAGAGGCTTGTTTCCATCACTGTGGGCAGCTGCAGTGGTGAGTGCTGTAGTAAGGAAGCAGAAGACTTCAATATGCTTGCTAAGAGGAGTTTCTCCCTTGAAAACATTACTTGAGATGTCTTCTCCTTACGCTCCAACATGGCTACTAGATCACCCAGAAGTCCAGCTCGAACCATTGCCTGATGAAACATCGGTGACATTAGCAGTTCATGCTCCATCTCAAGCCACCTATCACTTAACTGCAAGTGATGCGGCAATTCTATGAGTTTTCTCAAGTTCACTTGACCGACATCTTTAGACGAATATGTGAAGACAAACGGCTGGCTGGATGGTTGTCTGTCTATGTATATTTTCATTTCACTTTCTTTCTCTTTTGCTGGTTTCTGGTTTACAGTAAGGGGTTTAGCAGCTCCACAAGACCACCGACCACTGAAATAGTCTGCCATTTCTGAATGAATTTCCATTCTCACCTGATGAGTGCCTAAATACCTTTTACTCACTACAAGCTTGAAATGCCTGCTCATCCAGAACAAAACACTTGTACCTTTGACTGTCCTCTGTATAAGACACCTCCTCAAATCCAGTAGAAGTCTCTCCAAGTCAATCTGTGGGACCCTCATGCTGGAGGAGGGCCTCTCACCGTGTCGAACATACTCAACCAGCACCCGATCGTCACTGGACAGCAGATCAGCAAGCTCTGCCTCAGTGAGTCCCGTCCTGGAGAGGGTGAGGTAGGAGACAGCACGAGTCACAATACAGGAGCCGTGTTTCTGCTCAAGGTGATCCAGCAGTGCAGAGATGGATGAATGGACACTGTCAGGAAGAGATAATTCAGTCTCATCTAAATCTGATGAAAGAAGAGAAGGAAAGAGAACGTTATTGTTATCTCTTGCTAGATGGAGGAATTTTAATATGCTGATTTAGATGTTTAAGTTTACTTTTAATATATCTGTAATATGAAAATGTACCACTGTTTACAGTAAAAATGGAAGCAAATCTTGTGGCACCTCTGCCCATTCTTAAGGTACTAAGGTACTAAGGTAAGGGTGCTATGGGACCCATTTTGAGAACCACTGCACTTGTGTCGCTAAAAATAGGCCCCAGCAAACGCGCTATTTACTAACCACACCCCCTTGCTGTTTTAGGAAGAGATTTATTTCTGATTTCCAAAGACAGGGCAGTTAGGCTGTATTTAGAAACGATTTGTTTACTGTACTCATACCAGACTGCCAGAGCAGGGTGTGTCCATGCAGGAGTCGAGCGAAGAGAGTGAGACAACAGGAAGTTAGCGCCTGGTTCACCAGAGCCTGTTGTCCTGATGTCACCTTCCTCCCTGAGCTGCTCAGCAGTGAAGTCAACATTTTTACACATGATCTCCTGTCTGGTAACCCCATCCGTACACAAACATATGCTGGCTCCTTCTCACTTTCCTCTGATACACAGTGAGGTGGACTGCAGTGTGAGTAATGCATTTTAACGGTGTGCAGTACATGCGTTCGGTTAGAGGAAACTGTGAGGATGAGTTTGACACCAGGAGGGAGGGCAGAGGGCAAACTCTGAATGAGTGGAAGACTGAAGTTGTTTTCGATCTGATCCAGGCCGTCGAGAACTAGAACTAAAGGCTGTGCGGGAGAAGGTAAGAGGGTGAGGAGGGAGGAGAGAACTTCTTTAAGCTCAGACAGGCTAATGTCAGGTTTTATGATGTCAGAAATAGACCCTTCACAGGAAGAAACATGGTCTCTGGTGGCTGGTTCGTGGTGAGAATCCACAAGAGGTGTTGGACTACAGTTGGATTTGCAGTCTCTGGGATCAGTGACACAGGTAGGATCATCTGGGTCAGTGGTGAGGTAGAAGCTGGGACCCTGCTTAGGGGAACAGTTGCTGTGATACTGTTTGGCTATTTGAAAACACAAGCTGGACAACAGGTGCTTTGGAGAAGTGTTGATTGATAGGTTGCAAAAATTAGTGATCACCACAGGATTGCTGTCTGGTAGCCACGACTTTATCTGTGGAGAGAAACAAAAACAGGACTCTTGTCTACATGTTATCAAGATTACGTGTTTCTTGGCTAATTTGTCTCTTTTTTTTTAACCCTTTTAACATTTTTCCTGCTTCTAATCTAACATCTAGTTATACATTTATACTTGGAATAAACTTCTCTTATAAATAATATAATAAACTCTTCTTGTTGCCTTTATTCAATCTATTTAAACCAGTGAAGTAATACAGTAAAAAAAATTGAAAGATGTTTTAACTTGCTCTGTTTGCAGTACATCTTCACTTGCCTGTCGAGCACAGTGTGCCAGCAGCACTGTTTTCCCTGTGCATGGGCCTCCTGTTAGCACTAGTGGGCACTGTTTGCCACTTTGTTCCACATAGGCTCTGACCTACAACCAAAGAAAAGGAAACTACAGTGACACTTGATATAGATAGAAATGTGGCAGTGACATTGATTAGAATTTAGAAATGACAATAAATAAGAAAATATCTACCATGCCTCTTTAAACTGGTAAAAAAAGAGCTGCATTTAAAACAAATATTGTTTTTAATCTTTCTCAGTTATTAATCACAAGTTGTTAAGCAGATGTTGCACCAGAATCACAGTAGTACACCTACTGCAAAGCGGTTATGAAATGTATGAGGGAATGATGGGCACACCAACTAGTAACCCAATGTTTCAGCATAGGAGAGAGCTAACAGCTTGAGATAGTATGCTACTGGTGCCAATATGAGTCCTCTCAAAGTACATACCCTGTGGTAAGTTAGGCTCAAAACTAAGATCAAAGGCCTGGCTCCACCTCAAGTGATGGAGACTACTGAACACAGATAAACCAGCTGCTTCCAACTACTGGCAAAAACTGGCCAATTTTTATTACTGTTTTTTGAAACTTGGAAAACCATCTGGACACTTTGACACTAACTTTTTCCTCCTCTGGCCGACTGACGTCATAAAAACGGCACAGGATGTCACACAGCTCCTCCTGCTCAGTTTGCTCTCTGGCCAGAGCATCACAGAGCTGAGAGTCTTCTCTGGTTTCTAAGATGTTCAAGCTGTTAATCAACGCCACCAGGTCAGAGTACAGCTGCTGGCACAGAGACTCGGCATAGCTCTGCCTCCTGGCTGTCGTGTAACCATGGCGACGGTCACACTCTGTGGTGGTGGTGTACACTAGAAGTTGACAAGGAGCGATGTGAGCAGGAAGGAAGCTGTCACACAACTCTGAAAGTAGTTGTCCATCAGAGGGTGTAGCACCCTGAAAAAAATAAAGTAAATGAATGCATTTTATATTTATCTAATGCTGTTTACTATGCAACATTATTTGCAAAAGTTTATAATAATTGGTAATTAATGCAGAAAGAATTTAAAACCTAGATACAGTCTGCAAGAGATGTTTCAAGTAGAGCTTTAGATAACTGTTTCGTAAATAGTAGTGAAAAATGTTAAATTTGATCCAGAATTCAGGGGGGGGCAGGAACTGAACCATCTACTTTAGGGTCCAAAGACAACTACCCTACCTACTGATCCACGGTGGCCCCTGTCAGGAACTAATAATAAACTGTAAATTGTCAGCACTACTGTAGGGATGACTTATGTCACATTTATCATATTCCAATTCTCATATCAATACATTTCACATAAGCTGCTTGTAATTTAGGTCTGTCATTCCATGAACATGTCCACATGTTCAGAAATTAGAAACCATTTTCTTTCTCAACGTGAAGAAAAAGAAAATAAGAATAATGGTGATGTATTTGTTGATTCAGGCAGTTTAGTGCTGGTCCTACACCAGGTGCAGAACGTGTCTGACTCATGGAAAAACAATAAAATGCTCATAAGAAAGTGATGGATGACTTATACCTGTGGCTGTGACAGCAGCTGCAGTTTTGAGTTTATCTTTTCCCTCTCTCTTTCTCCTTTTGCATTGACAACCTTGTGGACGTAAACCAGGCAGCGCCTGGCAATGTCTTTATCACCAGGGTTTTTCAAAGCATATCGCAGATCTGCATCAAGGACTAGAGACAAGTAACAAAGCACATTTAATCATATTTCACACGCTCACATAGACATATAGCATGTATCTCACCTGATCTGTAGTAGCTGTGGGCTTTCTCTGGGGTCATATGACCATTGTGGACACACAGACTCACAATGGTGTGAAACAACTTCCTCAGCTCTTCTTCTTTTGCCTTGATATTGATCTTTTCTTCCTCCATAGTCTCTGACTGCTGAACAAAAATAGTTAAGAAAACAGCACTATTGTCTGAAAGTCTGTGAAGATTCTCAGTCATCCAGGTCATGGCAACTGGACTTGTTTTAGTTCTAAAAACTAAAACAAGTCCAGTTGCCACTGAATAACCTTTTTTTGGGATACAGTGTCTGAAAGTTACCACTATGGTAACTGATAGTTAGAAAATAAATGTAGAAAATAAATTTGATTTACAATCCATACATGATCACTGCCACCTCTTCATATTTCTACGTGTATAATATGCTTTCATAAAGAAATACATTCTTTTTTGATTTTTTTTGCTGTTGCGTGATTGTTTATTTCTCATGCATCAACATGGATTTGACACTGATACTTATTACTGCAGTAGGACAGAAGTCTAAACTTACTTATGTTCACTGAGAGGCACTTAAATATGTTTTAGAAATATGAACGAGGATGGATATAATTCTGTAGATTAGTACACTGTGAGGTTCGGTGTAGTCACCTGAGATTGACAGACGTGTCTATGAAGAAGTCTCAGGCAGTGGGAAGGAGGGATGGTGTTCTCATCTCTTGGGTAAACTCTCTCCAGCTCCTGGGTGCTGACCCCAGCCTGCTGACTCTCCTGCAACAGCAGCTGGTATTCTGACACCTCCACCTGCATGGGTAGACTGGCTGTGCCATACTGATGTCCTATCAGGGCCTGCAGCACCGCCATGTGGATACAGAGGGTACAGCAGCATGAGATGCATCATCTATCCATTATCTTAACTGTTTTTCCTGTCGTGAGGGTGCTAGAGCCAATCCCAGCTGTCAATGTCCCTTGCCAGTCTATCACAGGGCTGATATATAGAGACAGACAACCATTCAAATTCACACCTATGGGCAATTTAGAGTCACCAATTAGTCACCTACACTGCCGTGAGATGCATCCACGAGAACAAATTAGTAAAGATCTGTATTGGTTTTCATGGAGTCATAGAAAGCAAATTATTTATCACATTTGTGTGCTGTGCAGCAGCTGGACAGAGAAGTTTACTGAATTAGTACACAAGGGCTGGGAAAGCAGGAATGTGAATGTGCCTTCCAATCCAATTCTTAGACTCATATAGTTTTA
>JAUBNQ010000005.1:15722626-15735111 GCA_032353495.1 Ctenopoma kingsleyae | reverse complement strand
ATTTAGTGCTTTATTTACCAGTAAAAAGGGTCCAGCTGAGCTGTCTCTGCATTCTGTAATCAGCTGCTGTCTGGTCTTTTCATCAGGCCAACGACTGGGATCACTGGACTCAAATGGGTCTACGACCTACACACACGACATGATGGTTGAAACAATTCAGTTTATGAAACGCACACAGTGAAGTTTAAACAACTGATCCAGCAGTGGCTAAACAAAGTATCATGTCCTAACAGCTTTCTAATTACACATGCTGCTGAATACAGATGGCACAGTGATGCTGGTGGAGCTGCCCTGAGGTGATTTCATGCATGCTACAAACTAACACAGTCCACACACAGTCGTTTCACAGCTGTTGAGCAGTGATGGTGTGAAAGAATAAAGGCACATATGCCTAGTAATAATATTGCTTTTGTATTACTCTGTAGATTTCCATTGTCTCCAATCTGTTCTTCTTTTAGTCGACCGGCTAAATAATTTGCTGACAACAACTTTTTCAGAATAGTTTGATTCCAAATTGAAAAGTATTTTGGGTTATATTAGACATTGTTAATGAAAAGTTGTAAGTTGAGATAACACAAACATTGGTATATTTAATATGAGAAAACGATGCATATTTCAGTAGATCAATTAGTTGGAAGAATAAAGGCACAGGAATAACCACAGGCACACATCACTGTAAACACAAATAACCTGTTGTTTCTCCTCATTCACAGCCAAACTTTTGTCACACATTTAAAATGTTCTAGTTGAATGTTTTTTCTTGCTGTGAAAGTAGTGCAATATAGTGAAGTATTATTTTTAATTAGCATAAACAACACCTGCATAGGGTTTTGGTCTGATCATGGTGAGAAAGGACAGAGAGGACATAGTGTTTTTACAAACCTCCCCTGCTGTAATACACAACCCAAGAATGAGAAGTGATGTGTTTACTCACTCTGACATCCAGTCCTAGTGTATATCTGCAGTGCTCTCTAAGTTTGGGAAAAACACTCTGTCGCAGAGCTCTGCGCTCTACAATGCTGTCTATAGAAAGCAGAAATAAAAACTTTACTTTTTTATATTCCAGGAAACTCTGCCAATAATTTGGTTCCATGAATCACTTACATACCCTCTGGGTTGGAGCACAGATAGAGTTTCACACAAGACGAGGTGCAATTTGAAGACAGGTCCATCTGTTTTCTTTTGGAGCATGTACCATATCAATAACTGTTGTTAAAATAGGGAAAAATAAGGATAGAAAACGTCTAGCATGAAATAATCAAAAGTTCACAGTCGCTGCTTCTTCTCTGTGCTGGGGCTTTCTAGTCTCTCTTCTGTCCCACTCAGGAAATACTGGCCTCGGGTGTTTATCCAGCCTGTTATCATGATCACACCCACTTCTAGTTCCTGGAATGTCACAAATTCTAGGTTGTGTACATAATGCTCAAATAAATGGTATTTGCATACAAATAAATAAATAAATGCATTTAGTTACAGTACAGTTGAGCATTATCATGCACATAGAATAAACTCCCAAGAATCACAAAACAACTTTTCCATAGTTTTTTATTAAT
This sequence comes from Ctenopoma kingsleyae, assembly GCA_032353495.1. Classification (NCBI taxonomy): domain Eukaryota; kingdom Metazoa; phylum Chordata; class Actinopteri; order Anabantiformes; family Anabantidae; genus Ctenopoma; species Ctenopoma kingsleyae. The sequence continues at coordinate 15,733,558 of JAUBNQ010000005.1, read as the reverse complement.
TAACATTTGTACACAATAAATACAAACTTTTTTGTACAGCCAATAATAATATGCAGAAAGACTTTTCATTATTGTCACCATGGCAACTGTCTGTGAAGAAGAGAAAAAAGGCCAGTTGTTCAGCCACATCACTAATAACAGCAGCTGTGCAACTGCTCCAAATCCAAGGATGAAAAATATAGAAATATATAATACATAGAAATCAAAATCAAGCTCATACCAAATAATTAAACACTGTAACGGACCAAAGGGATTTTAAAAAGTGGCAACTGGCAACAAAAAGTCATTCATTTTTTATTCAACAGACTGATTCAGCATTGATGGTGGGAAGTTCTGTGGGACACTGCTGTAAACCATAAACTTCAAAACAAGTTTGAAAACCAGTATAAATAAGATCTCAGAGAGATCAAGGAGAGGCTGCTGTTCAAATTGTCTTGACCACACTGTTACGAGTCAATACAAGTTCCTACAACAGCAGCAGAGCAGGTTCAGATCAGAAACTGTAACTAATTCCAGCATGCTTAACATTGTTAGATGTGGATGCTACACAAAGTGTGTTATGTTTCAAAAAGCTGATGTAACAACACAAATGGTTTTTGATCACACATTTTTTATGATCATTTACTCAGTCTGAAATAATTCACCCTCACCTTGCAAAAAAGAAACCAATTTGAGCCCAGATCAGGATTTTCTAATCTTATAAGTTCTCTTTGAACAAGAAGCTTAAAGCTGTGTCACAGCTCCTTTTACATATCATACATTATGCTAATTTTACTGTACTGATCTTCAAACTCCACACTATTTATGCAATTAGTAACAACAAATAAATACATTTTAGAGGAAATGTATGACAAAAGTATTCCTATTAAAAGGCGACATCACAAATTGAATACCTTAATTTTTTGTATTTCTGGAGCCGTCTCATCACATCAATAATTAGAATAATTTGCTTTAATTGTTTACATCTGTGAGTAGCTTCACTACTGCATTGTGGGAGCCCATCAACACCATTTTATTTTCAAATGTATTCAGTGTGAACACTATGAAATCAAACCCTGATAACAATAAATATGTAGGAAGGAACTGAGACACATCTTCAGAGTCAAACACAGACCTGATGCAAAATCCTCATCAAAACATATGTAATTGTTTATTCTTTATAACTTAAAGAAAACCCCAAATGACACTGTGCACACTTGCCTCTCCTTCTCTTTAGAAGAGTGGAGAATTAAAAAAAGAAAGTTTCAGTCACACTGAAACAAATAGGATGTAACATAGCATTATAAAAAAAAAAAAAACAATAACTGATTTCTGTGTTTTTAACAAAAGTGATTAATCAGTCATTTCTGCTCATTCTGATGCAACGTGCTGCTACTTTCCAGGGAAGATACAAATAAATAAAAGTGCTACACTACCCTGTAGGCAAGAAAGGTTTACTTACTTTGAGTAAAAAAACAACAGATTTGTATTTAGCTTCATTTGTTTGCTAGTTCCGCCCTTGATATTTTTCATCCCCACTAGGTATCTTTTTTGTTTTCATCATCAACAAGGCTGAAATACCAAATAAAAACTAGGAAAAGATATGGATGATCTCAAATTGGAAACATTAAACTTGTTTTTATGAATGTTTTCTTTTCTGCAATAAAAAAAAAAACAGACTCCCATACTGATGTGATGGAGGTGCTTAGCAAGAAAACAGAGAAAAATAATTCCTGCAAATCTTATTTATGTCAGCTTAAAAAATGATATGTTATAGGTGATGAGTGTTATAAATGGAGAAAATCAATGTGTGAGGAGATATGATCTGTAGAAATAAAAACTATACAGTTCATTCTGTGATTAATAAAAACTCCTCCCCAAGTATTTTTCATTGTCTACTGTATATAATCTCAAATAAAACACTTCTTTGTCACCGCATAGTGAATACCAACGATCTCAGTGCCTTTGAAAGCACCTCTTCCTTTTGAACCAATCAGTGACACAAACACACAGCGGGTCACAGAATGAGAGAAGATATAGCAATGTAATATTATTTAACTGTATGTGTGTATATGATATCCACTGACTCACACTGACGGCCAATGGACAGAATAGACGTTAGAGAAAAGAGGGAGAGAAATAAAAGAGAGATGGGAAGAAAGGGTTGAGATAAGAGCAGAAGGGAGGATCCAGCCTCCTTTTTCTCTCTTTTTCTTTCACCTTCTTCTCTCTTTCCTCTTCTTATCCCTCTGTCATACTGTATTTACAATGCCCTTTCAGTATGAGGATAAAACGTCCACTACATATCAGACATGGTAATCCATTCAGCTGAGTTAGCCTATATGAAACGCTGTGCATAACACTTCTATGACAACAGTAATGTACTGTACTAAAACACATTGAGTACGTATGATCTTAAGGACTATATTTGGCGAGGGAAGGGCTGGGGAGGGGGGTTTTCATACTACATCCATGAGGGGGATGCTGCATCCACACACAAAACCCATCCATTTACTTCAAGCCCCACTGCACTTTAAAATATGACAAACTTGGCAACTTATTCTGCTTTATTAAGCTTAATTTTCAGGGAGCCTCAAAATGTAGTAAAAGGTGTTATCTATGTCAAAAAATAAATACAACTTTCTCTTTAACCATCAGTTGATAAAATTAAGTAAAACTTATTGTAGGTCATTTGACTTTTCTATCTTCCACAAACTCTTTATTATCAATAAAACTCAATAATTGTCCTGTTTTTTTTAATATATATATGTAAAACACATATAAGCATTTAGAAATATGCTTATATATGTGGAGCATTAGAGACAACTTGCTAAAAATAAAGAATATTCAAATTCAGAGCTTATTTTCACCATTGTTTTGCTTTTGAATTATGATTTATGTATCATTCTCTTTCTGCTTGGGTGGCTAGTTAGCTTGATTGATAACAGCAGTAGCTGAACACACAGCACTTTTTTTCTCAATGAGCTGCCTAGCTAACTTCCAGCTAAGCTACGTTGTTTATTAGTTTATTTGTCTTTAATATTTTGTAAATGTGTGATTTATTCTCTTTTCTCTAAATGTTACATAAACATAAACTTTGTATAAAGACAGTTAGCTTCAGCTAGTTTGCTACATGAAAACATGGGGCTTAGTGTTTAGCTACCAGTGTTTAAAGTAAGCTAACCACACATCATCTCCACTGCTCCAAATATCTACACATTTAGATATATAAAACATATATCTAAATAAATAAAACATAACTAATAAAAGAAAAATAAGTCAGTGAACGTATAAAGTTTTAATTTATTTTATCAACTTATTGGTGGTAAAAAAAAAAAAAAAAAGGTTTGTTTTCACTCACACCCCCTCTCTCCAAACATTCTTTCTCCTCTTCCTCCTCGTTACTGTGCTCTGGTTTGCTGCCCGATGAGGTTAGGTTTTAAGGCAAGAATGGAAGGACGGGGGAGGGAGGAGAGGGACGTGAAGGTGGCTACTGCTGCACTTCAATAGGAAGCTAATACGGAGATTATTTAATTGGAAACTGCCTTTATCACCTCGCCCTGTTCTCCTCCACTATCGGATGAGAGAAGAAGAGTGGTTGGAAGAGTCGACATGGTTCAGTCCAGTTTACTTCACGTGACTTTTTTTAAGCTCGCTTCAGTTCAGAGCAGTTCAGTTCCCCAACCTGTAGGATACGCCTGTCATTTGTTTTAATTTTTATTTTTGTCTATAACTGCCTGTGAGCTTGTCTCTCACACCAGTGTGATCTCCACCTCCTCCGTCTTGTCGCCCTTCTCCTGCTGTCGGCGGGGGTGCTGCTTAGGTGGAGGAGGAGCAGCTCGCACCTGTAGCAATGAAAGAAAACATATTGGTTTAAACTTAGGAGCAATAAAGCAAACTATTGCCAAGTCAAAAACAGAGACGGCCTACTTTTCTTTGTTTTACAAAAGCATAATATTGATTTCCTGTTGTGAGACACAAACGTTTTATCTCCAAAACGTAAGCCGCCAAAAGGCAAGAAATGTTTATTCCCTACCTTTAGAAATCTTTTTAACATAAACACAGTAATCTGACTGATAATAATAAATGAGATGCTGTTTACACACAGTCATACAACATCACATGTAACATTTACATTTCAGGAAAAAGAGCTACACAGAGTCATGCACCAGTTTAGGCTATTTCTCATTATGTTTAATAATAATTTGAATGATGCCAATTAATATCACATTACAGTTTCTAAAGACCAAAGGTGATATCTTCAAGTTGCTCTTTTTATCTGATCTTCAACACAAAATGCAAAGAAAAACACAACAAAGCTTGTAAACTGCCTTAGAAAACAAATCAATTGTTAGAATACTCACAGATGAATTAATTACTGTCAACTGGCCTATTGATTCATTTATAATTGTTTGTAGTATTAAACATACAGCTAATTCAAGCTTCATTGTCATAACACACTGACAGCAAATTAAACATAAAGTACATAAACAGTTTGATACTAACAGGCCGTAGTTTTCCTGGGCCTCCTTCAGGGGTAAATCGCAGTGACTGAGTCTGAGGAAATCCTGCAGACACTGGACTCCTGCCAGAGGTCTGATCTACAGAGAGAGAGAGAGAAATAATAAAAAAAATCTACGATGCCCGTTCTCAATCAAAGACAAAAGATTGTTTAATTGTTTGTGTTCTCTTACTGTGAGTGGACAATGGTCCCTTGTGTGCTGGGGCAGGCAGTGGAGGCTTGTGCTCCCCATTAAGTGCGGCGGAGGGCGAGCGTGGGAGAGGGGGTGGAGTGGAGGTCTCAGGGCTGGTGAAAGGGCTGACGGGAGGTTGATCGTACAGTGGAAGAGGTGGCAGAGAAGATGGCAACTTCAGAGACGGAGAAATCTACAGAGAGAGGCAGCAACAGAGAAATACATTACTGAAAATGTACTGTTCACGCGTGACCCCTTCCTCACTATATCACATACCAAATGATCAATTTATGATTTGACATGTGATGAAAATCAAGTAAACTCCATTATTATAAAGTTACAGTTTGGAACATACAGTAGGTGTAATAATGGCACCCACCTACGTTTGACCCATCGATTGGTGTACTACATACACAAACCAGGGAAGTTCAGATTTTAGTTTTTACCAATCTTTGGCGCATAAGACCTTCAACATGTTAAGAGTTGTTGTGTTGTGTTATGTCTCCAGACTTATGGGAAGGGTGAGGCTGTATCCTTCCTGTTGCTGAAACTCTTGACATGGCAGCACTCAGTGGCACAGATAAGACTTCTTTTTGTGATTGCAGTGCAGGGTTTTTATCAGGGCACTGCAGCACTATGGTAGTTCTGATCCACTTTTTATGAACTCTGCCCCGCAGATAGAGCAACTGGACTGCAGGCAGGAAGGAAGTATTAAGTGGCACAGAAGACTAAACTCTATCCTTGGTATTTCTGCCCTGAGGAGACTGATAAGCCCAGATTTCCAGGTCAGCTCTAGAGTGAGGTACAGAATGTCTGTATGTTACTTAAGTCAGAGTATGGCTCTGTTTTCTATCTGCTTTTCTGAGTTTTCCACAAGTTCTGTCTTATCGTGTGTGTTATTTGTGGGCAGGTGCTGTTGTACCTGAATGTCACCCGGCCCTCCTCCGCTGTTCTCCCCATTTTCAGTGAGATCTTCCACCAGCACAGAGGGGAAGACGCCCACTCGTCCGTTAAGCTCCCCCTCCCAGAAGCCATCATCTGTCTGAGTGTTGCGGCTCAACAGGCGGATCACAGCTCCCTCAGCAAAGGAAAGCTCCTCATCCGCCTGGCCCTCATAATCATACAGCGCACGAACATACACCACTGCAGAGTGAGTGAGGAGGACAGAAGGTAATGAGATTTACACAGAAGGAACTGGTATTCTTGAAGAAGTGTAGTTGTCTGCCTGGCACTTATTGTCATAAGGAGAATGGTTCACACTGCTGGAGAGAGGTAGATACAGAGAAGGCAGAAAGAGTTTAACTGTAATGATAATTAGGAGTCAGGGCAGCACACACACACGCACACACACACACACACAAGTGTTTTGTTTTCCCTGTCTGGACCACTCATGTTTGCATGCTCATGCTCCTTGTCTGTTTCCCTGTTTCTCTGGACTCTGGATCACATCTCGTTAAGTTGGCTGTTGTGACTGATTTTTTGTGGTATTTTTGGTTTGCCATTTTCCAGTGCAGTAATGTACTTTTATCATGTTTATGTCGTGTCCCCATGATTTGTTTCCCCTCTTGCCTCCTTCATGCCTTAGTTTGTCTAGCCCCTCATGTTCCTCTCGTTAGTCAATTTCCTCATGCTCCGTAGTGTTTTGTTAGTTCAGTTTTCTTCGTGTTATTTCCTCCTGACCCTGTTACCCTTCCTTTGATTCCCTCTGTTAGTCGTTTGTTTGTCACCTGGGTTTTAGCTCTCTGATAGGGGTGATTTTCCGTTTCCTCAGTTGTTTACATTTTTTTTAATTCAAGATTCCTTTATATCAACCTTCTTGCTCTGGTTTACATTTGGATTCGCTATTTTGAGACACCTGTGACATTTGTTTGCTGGCTGCTTGTAGACCATGTTGGGATATTTCCAAAAATAAGAGAGTTGGATGCAGGATGTTTTGGGTGCACAAATATAATAAATTAAAATCTTCACATAATCCAATACTCTCAAGTCATGCATTTCATAGCCTTTGGTCCTGTTTTGGTTTGGCATGCTTCCTCATCAGGAGCCCCGCACCAGAGTTCACTAAATGATTTGTATCGAAAATTTTTTGGTGCATATCCCAGTATGAATGCCGAGTTCACACAGTAACGAACAAATGAACCGCATCAAGAGGGAAAACTAACTCAAGTTCAATTCAAACAGGCCTGTACATGTGAAAACCCTCTAATTCAATCGCTTTGCTGTGGTTTTTGTTCCGGTGAGGCACTGGAATGGCAGCAACACAATTTTTTATATAAAGGGATGGAAAAGAAATCAGGATCAAAACCTTTGAAAATGTAAAGTTCAAATTTATTGAACTGTTTGTGTTTCTTTTTGACTTTTACTTATACCTTCATTTACCCAACAAGGTAACTACTATGTCTTCAGCCTACAGTACTTACTGTTCGTGTCTCCATTGATGCAGCCAGAGTGCAGCTCGGGTTCAGTTGAATTGGATGAGGTGTGCGATCGAGCGTCAAGTGTGGCCAGAGACTGCAGCATGCTCAGCAGACTGTTGGAGGTCGGGAACTGCAGGTATTTCTCTGGGACATAACCTACTTGACCTGTTTTATTGCGAGCCTGAAAAACACAGCCACACAATGAAGCGTATTCAAAATTGTAAAAATGCATACAGTAAGAACTGCACACATAACTGCATGAAAGGAAAATAATTATCGCTATGAAACCATACAGCCATGTTGATCCATACAAGGACACATACTATACAACACAAAAATCTGGCAAGGTAATGTTTGTGCACCTTGACCCAGTCCTCCATGTCTCCATCCTCGATGACCTCCAACATCTCCTGTTCATCAATAGTTAACTCGTCTGGCTGAGAGGCCTGGAAGAGAGACAGAAAGCAACAGTGTTAAAGACTGGGAATAATAATGGGAATGTGAGAGAGTGATCGGAAGACAATCAATACATCTACCCTTGTCAGCAGTTGAAACTGTTGGTAAAAAATTGTGTAGCTTATTCTTTCTTCACAAGACCAAGAAGTTAAACAGCAGAGTATAGAGCACGTTATACACCTATATAAATACTCCATAAAAACACTGTGTAAACATACTTACATATTCATATTATGAATGATTCATTTTAAAATGCTGAGTGTTGTGTTCCTAGCTGGAGACATTTGATATGTGTAGGGGTGTGACCACGTAACTGCAGAAGGTAGCTGTGTGTGTCTGTTGGTTCACACCTTGTACGAGTAGAGGACTTTGCAGGTTAGCGGATAGTTTCGAAGAGTTCCCGAAGGACTGGAGCTGCTGTCATCAAAAACCTCCATATTCTCTTCACACTCCTCACCCTCCTCACGTTCCAAATCCACTGTGCCCTTTAACACAAACACACACAAACACAGCCAGATAAAAGTCAAAACCTCTGATAAGTACAAGGACAAAGAAAAAAGCTCCACTCACCTCTGTAGATCCAGAGGTCTACTCTAGAGCCAAATAACAAGAAGTTATGCAAATACAAAAGGCATGGTTTCTATATGAAGTCAACAGCATTGAATTTTTAGTTCCAGAAGATAAGTTTCATAAAACCTTTTTTAGCATGGCAAAAATACTAATCTTTGAAATTTGGAGAGATGGTTTAAAGAAATCTAATGACACAACAATTAGGTTTAAACTCCCACTTTGCTGAAGTGTTCTGCTTATTTCTGCTTTTGGCTGGTATCTACATCTCCCTTTTTTCAACCTTTCTTTGTTGTTCACCACCTCTGCCTTTTATATTCTACCTGTGTTACAATCCTAACCTTTACTTCCACCACATTTTTTGATTTCATTTACCAGCTGAAAGGTCTGTTCATTTAACTTGCACTTAATACCTTTTCCTACTTTCACAAACCAATCTATACCAGTTTTCCCTTACCTGTTCTTGCAGCCTGAGTTGTTGTGTCCTGCTCGGTGGGGGTACTACAGCTTTTAGACACAGGTGTAGAGATGTTTGATATGATCCAGACCCTCCCTATTTTGTTCTGAGTATTTCACTGGCTTATATGAAGGTCATATGATTCAGCTGGTGGAAAGATCCATCCCATCACACATAGTGCGCTGAAGTGCCCATAACAATAGAGTGTGTGTGTGTGTGTTTATCCATTCCTAAGTCATTGTGTTGAGTCATCAGATTTTTGTTGACTACACTAGCACACAGTAAAACCTCTGTGTGTTTTCTGTAAGAGATTATCTCTCAAGTTGGTCTCTTGGACAGAAGACTCCTGAGGCATTCTCTAATGAAAATGAACACACTATTGTCAGTGTTGTCCACTGGGAATGGTTACCTACATTAGACGCCTTACTGAAATACAAAACCTGCATGTTCACAATGACAATGTTAACATGTTTAGTAAGTATAATGTTAAGTTTAGCATGCTGGTACTGAACACAAAGTACAGCACAGGCATAGGGAAAAAGCAAATATATGGTCAAAAACTAAAAGTATTGGTCAAAATAAAAATTCATCCTTAGGGAAATATCAGTCTGTACAATCTTTAATGGTAAAATGGGTAAAATGTTATCATCACTGCCATTCATTTCTGTAAACGTAGTGAATGATGTTGCAGTACTACCAGTGCAGTGACTGCACCTCTATGATAAATATGGAGTGATTTCAGATAAAGCCATGGGATACATACTGTAACCAACAAGACACATATTTTGAGATTTGGGGGAAGGCCATATTTTTGTTAGCTGCATGCTTGTTGGTTTATGTCACTTATATCCACATTAATGCATTGATTTAAAAAGTACACTGCAGAGACTGAGGGTCATTTCCATCCCAGAAGTAAAATGACCAGCATGTAATAACCCAGTAAAATATCACCAAAAAGTACATCTCAGTGTGTGTACCAATACAGCTGATGAGATGCAGACAAATGACTGATTTTATTGGTCCTGGAGGTAATAACTGTGAAAGTGATTTTGTAATGAAGGCAGTGGATTCCTGTGCCACTTGAGGGTTCGTGGCTGACGGTATTTCATCACCGTATTAATAAAGCTGAGTGGAATGAAGAAAGGACCGAGGGAAGTGCCTATTCACTGCTCTTGTTATTGTTCTGTGGCCTCCTCTGCATTATATTATTCACAATCCATCAGTCCTTTCTTCTCTCTCTCACCGTCGGTCACTTCTTGACCTCTTCCTAATCAGCAAATAGCTGTTACCAATCCCTTTGACTACTTTTCTCTTCCTCTCTATCTCACCATCTCTTCATTTTCTTTGTTCCTTGTTATTATAATCTCTCCTTCGCTGTGGTCACTCTCTTTAGGCTCTAGTACACTCCAAGTAAAATCAAAGGTTGCTGAACCGCTGTCAAATGCCTGAACACTCAGTGATCCTCCTGTACTGTTATTTTAATTAATGTTAAATGTAACAGTAAAAGAAATCTTGAAGAAAATCTAAATCTTCCCATGTCATTGCTGAATACTACCAATACAAATATTTGAATACATAAATGTGTCAGCCACTAAAGGTTTGGCTTGTAATTTTGTGCTCAATGATCAAATCTAAAGGCTGTGTATGCTGTCCCCCCCGTCTCTCTCACCTCTGTGTCCAATTTTACTTCAGCATTATCACTATGACGCTACTCTCTCCTCACCTCTCCCCCTCACCATCTTCCGCGTCACACCACCTCCTCTTTTTCTCCACTAACATTCTCTCCTCCTTTCAGCGTCTCTCTACCACTCCCTCTTTCACTGTAAATCATTCTATCATCCCTCCTTCCCTCCATTTATCCCTTCATAGATTGCTCTCTCCCTAACTCTCCAGGTTTTCTCTCTTTTTCTCACACTCAGTATCACTCTCTTTCTCTCTTGTGTTAGCTATGAACTGCAATATCATGTGAGCAGAATGTCAAGTCTTCCCAGTGTAGCAGACTGACTATGTTTAGCCCTGCTGACAGAAACAAACGTGATGCATGATAGATGATTAAGCAGCAGGGCTGAGGTCAATTATCCTGCAATTTTCTGTGCATCATTCTGGAAGTGATTTGTCAGAAGAAATATTCCAGCTGAGAAGCTTTCACTTATAATGAAATCATAAAGAATGAGAAGTCTATGATTTTGAGTCAGAGGCGTAAAGTTTAAAACAACATACTGTATGCCGATGTGCAGTGTTTGTGCAGCGCAGGTAGAAAAGTGTTGGGAGGTCAAAGAAGTTTTTACACACGACACAGTTCAGTGATGTGATGGTTTTCATTTTAAGTGCATACAACAGGACACCATACATGCAACACAGG
>JAUBNQ010000005.1:15706583-15721517 GCA_032353495.1 Ctenopoma kingsleyae | reverse complement strand
CACACACACACACAAAGTACATGTGCACATTTTCTCCAACATTCACAACAACAAAACACACCTGGTTCATGGCACTCTTCAGCCAGGTATCCACAGCAACCCCCACTTGCCGCAGGAGGTCCAATCGAGCTTCAGCTTTCAACTTTATTGTCTTTGGACAGAGACAGGGCAAGTTAGGAAAATCAAATACATTACCAGCCTCCACAGTTTTTCATATATCTGTCATATAAAATACATTGTGGGTATTTTTACCAAGTGATTTTATTTACAACAGGAACCTTTTTTAAATTTCTCTAATTGACTGTGGTCACTGATCTACAGCTGTATCTAGCTGTGTTACTATTGTATGTGCATATAGTAGATAAAAAAAAAAGAAGTAGTAATGCCAAAACAAAACAAACACAATACAATGCCAATGTACAGTAATTAGCTTTAAGTAAACATCACAATACTTTCATACTATACAATTAATTTAATTCTTAATTAATTTAACTTATCCACTTGAAAATCTATAATTTTTATATATTTGTCCTTTCAGTTGCATAATGCAGCACAATAACACAGTGAGACAACATGAACTAATGCATAGTTCGCACCACAGAATCTGTCATGTAGTCTCTTAAAACTGAAATTTCTTTCAATGAGTTGTGAACAATGAAAATATGCTGTTCTTTCCAAATGAAGAAAGGCTTTATAATGAGGCTATAATCACCAGTAGGGAAAGCCCTGAGATTTACAGTCAATCTGTCCATTCTCCTGAACTTTCTCTTTCATCTGTGATGATTTTTTTCGCTCTGACCATTTTATCGATTTCCCCTTTCATTCCCTGATTCTTTCCTTTCTCACTGCTGCTGACAGTGCAGATTGATAGCTAATGCCTCCCTCCCATAAAGATCGCCAGACAAAATGTCAAGACAGACTCCCTGGTTTTGCTCAATAAATATCTAAGCCCACTAAGTGTAAGTCTAAGTATTTTCCTTTATGTTAGCACCACCCATTAAATACTAGAAGAACACATCTTTGGTTGCTCCTACTGCTTGTGTTGGAACATAAACATACTGGATTAATGTGAAGAAAACTTAAAATATTGATCAATACACTGTCAGACATAGCTGCTTGAAAGAATGTACAAAGGTGCATACATTAGTTAAAGTCAATGGAATAAGCAGCCAGTGGTGAAAAGACTGTACAGCCTCTGACAAAAATAGAGTCCATCTGGGCAGCTGTAATCAATACAGCCAACAGAAAGGTAGACAGAAAAATAAACGGAGAGACACTGCAGGAAAAAAACTCAGCTGTCTGGGTATAAGTAATGATGAATTGTTCAGAATTATGGCTGAATTCAAATGTTAAGAACTTTAAAAGGTGCAACAACCAGGTAGGTTTCTACTCAAAACATTTGTGAAATGTATATGAGATCTATTTTAAACAAGAAACTAAAAGAAGAATAAAAAGCTGCATCTTCTGCTTCTGAAGGATCTTGGTGCCACGTGTTAATGAGGACGGAGCTGGTTTGAGAACAGCCTTCAACAGCTCATTAGTATGAACACAGCGTCTTGCATCAACTGTCCTCACTCTCTCGTCATCTAAGAACTTTTTATTATAAAGAGAGAATAACAGTAAATCAAATCAAATTCAAATGTATTTCAGCTGTACTTAAAGTATGCTGACACTTTAGACTGTATAGTGCAAATACTTATTGTATATACTTACTATATTTATAAAGTACACTTATACAGTACACAGCATCTATGTCTGTTGGAAATGCAGTGCAGATGCCATGTGCCTCCAAGTTAGTGGTTGTTAAAACATTTAATGATTTCAGAAAGCGAGAATAAAGAAGCTTTTTTGGTCTCAGATATGATCTTTTCTTAATGTGCTGTTAATCCATCTTAATGATCTCCCTTCACCTCTGAGTCATGTTGTTTGATTAATAACAAAAGCTGCAGGAGAGTAGCAAGGCTTGCCTAGGGCACACTGTCCTTATAATAAACATATAAATATATCCTATATCCTATATACTATCCAAGTAGTTTTGGAGAAAGACACACAGAGTCTCTACTTTCCGTATCCACAGTTGTTTATGAAGCACCCAGGCAAAGGACCTTGACTCAGACCAGCATTTGCAGAGCTGAGAATATATAGCTCTGCTCTTTCTTTAAGTGCTTATTGACTCCATTCAAACAAGACAGCATGTACTGTTGAACACTGTGGAATACTGTACAGTCAAAGGTATAAAATATCTACATTCATTTATTTGTAACAACAAAACAAAACATATAAAAGGAAGATAAACTATATTCGCTGTTTACTGTCATTTCATTACATGGATGTTATGCTTAGCTACGCCTAGCTATAACCATGAAAGGCAATAGTATTCCTGGTTTTATAAAATATTCCAACAATAACAATACACCCTGGGTAAACAGTTCATTTGGTTAATAAATACTTATGCAAGCACTTGAAAGGCTGGCATTTAGGATTCTTGTGCTGTGTTTTCCACAAAACATCCAGCTTGAAAATTGTCAGACAAGACAAAAACCATGACCTTACAGTTAATGCAGAATATATATTAAAAGAACAGGTGAATATAGCTCTTTAATATTAATTATATATAACTAGCTGATACTTTATTAATCCACTTGAGGAAATTCTTATGGACAGGCAGCAAGTGTTCAGGATTTGTAGACGACTGCTATACCAACTGATCTACCATTTATTTGTTTCACAAACAAACCTAAACATATATTTCTCCAACAGAGTCACCTTGCAGTAAATAACACTCACAATTTTAGCCCAGACAGTGAATCGACTGTAAACATTGATCTAGAAACAGATTTGTCCAGCAAAGCGTTTAAGATGTTGTCACAAACAAACTCGGTAATTTATGAAAAAACAGTAAATGAGGACAGGTAGTGAGGCCAGCTATGATATCAGTCTTTCTCACTGGCGAGTAGCCACCTCCTGTCTTCAAGCTTGACTTTCAGACATGCTGCTACTGAAACACCAATGAGTAAAACTAATACAACAATAATGCATTTCTCCACGGTGTAAAGTGACATCAAAAATAATGTTTAATGCTCAAATTCATATTCACTGGGTGTAGCTTGTCTTCTGTGCTAACTCTCCAACCTAAATATAGGCCTAGCTTGATTTACCTGATAACAACATACTGAAATAGCTACTGCAAAATGCTTGATGGGATGAAGATGAGACTTCATGTAAAAGGAAAGAATGATGCTATCACTTTCCAGATAATGCTGTAATCAAACCAGAATAATGCCTCTTGTACTGCTTTCACTCCCTTTTATAACACCGTGATAAGAGCTCTGTGTTGAAGCCATTTGTACCAAACGAGCTCATAAAATATTCATAATCTTATTCAAGGTAATGCTGCGGCCTAGAAGTACAGCAGACAATGTGAGTGAGAGAGACTGAAGCAGATAGGACAAGAGAGGGAAAGGGTGGGGTAGGAGAAAAGTGATGTGGTCAAATGTTTGCATGCAATAAAAAGAAATGAGAAAATGAGATCACAAGGTACTTTGCAGTGCAAATGTGGATGTAAATATCTACAAAAAACTAGTACTGCATCAATAAGATCTGTAAAATTACATAGGACAGCATAACCAGTAATTTAGAAAAATATATTAAGCACGACCGATATCAGGCTGGACCAAACCCGTCAGCAGAGGGTGCCAGATATGTGAGAGCGGGATAAGAAAGGTGATGTAGTGCTAAACAAAGTGAAGGAAGAGAATGAAATTTGAGAACCCAGTTGAAAAGCCATGAGAATGCAGACACAGAGACAGAATCGAGTTAAGGAAGACAGGAGGTGATGCAGTGATCTTATTCAGCGTGTGACAGGTTGAATCTGTGAGAATCAATAGATAAATGATGGATATCTGTGCAAATGGAAAGGCTGGGAGGCATGGAAGGAAAAGAGATGAAGTGTAAACATAAAATGAGGAGAAAGAAAAGGGAAAGAAGAAGCAGTAAAGGGCAAAGACTCTTAGAAAAAATGCCACTCATTGTATAAGATCTCATAGTAAAGATTTGGGATTTTCATAGCTCTGCTGCACCTGTGAGCTACTGAGACAGACACACCTCAGCAAATATATGGTCAAACCACTGCAAATGAACACAATGCAGCACAGCCACAGACTGCCAGGGGATATTATTGGGCTTTGTGGATAAGAACTGTCAAACAAACTGAATGATGTAACATCTCCTACGACGTGAAAGGAGGACTGATCAATCTTAGACCATGTTTGTTAATTGCAACCTGCTGCATCAACCATGCTGATGAGCACACTGACAGCCAACTGCCACTGTTTGCATTCACAATGTGTACCAAATAATTACTCACGTAGCCTAAAAACTGTACAGAAAATATTATTAAGCCTTGTACGCCGTCACTGTGACAAAGGGTATGCGAACACTGCATTGAGCTCAGAGGTGGATAGGTGGATAGAGCTCACACATAGACAGACAATTATACTGTATTTACACATAATTTAGAGTTTCCACTTCATCTAACATTTCATGTGGGAGGAAAACAGAGAACCCAGACAAAAGCCCTTTGAACATGAAGAGAACATGCAGGCTTCACCCAGAAAGGATCCAAGTTAAACACTGACACTAAGGCAAGAGTGCTAAGAGAAAACACCCCCATGATTTATCCTCTGTTAAACAACTTTGTAACCAAAAATAAATGTCAGCAATCTGAGTCACAGACCTCAGCTTTGCGTATGTTTTCTTTGGTGTCTTCTATCTTCAGTTCCAGATCTAGTCTGCCTTGCTCTGTGGGGGGCAAGCCATGGCTCTCACACTCCTCCAGAGACTGAAAACAACACACACAAACACATAAATTCATTAGAAACAATGTGTGTACACATTTTAAAAGAAGCCTGTTTACAAATTGTATTTCTAAATGACCTTGGGCCACAAAATGTGAGTTTGTTCATCTTACTCTCTTGCAGTGAATGATGTTCTTGTGTTCTCTGGCCACTCTGGTCGCCCACTTCCTGGCCTCCTTGTTCAGACTGTGCTCCTCCGTTGTTCCCGTTTCCGACTCCAGCTGACGACTCTAATACAGACACACACACATACAGTATATGTATAAGAACAGTGTCAGCGATAACAGCCCAAGGTGTGTGATGTGCAGATTTGAAGCTGTTAATTAAGATAAAGAAAGTGTGAGAGAAAGATAGTTTCCTTCTCACATAATTAATACAGCGTGTGTTGCAAAGCTCTATTGTTATCCTCTTGGAACAGAATAGCTGCTATTAAAACCATGTGTGAAAGAGCATGAGTGTGTGAGAATGTTTGCGTGAGTGTGTGATTTTGTCTTAGCTATCAAGTGAGAGGTGCATAGCAACAAGGTCTTTTTAATATGGGGGCCTGCTGAAGAATTTGCATAGCATTCCAGTAAAACATCTGACATTAATTGTAATAACCATGTGGATATTATTCTTAAATAAGTGTCTCAAATGTTTACACAGCTTGTCACCTATCACCTATTTGCCAACAGCAGAAGTAGCATAAATTGTATTTTCAACATTATTAAAGGCCTTGAAAACATATTGTTTCATATAGTGTATATTTAGTTCTCACTCTGCGAGACATTGCATAAACACACAACATTTAAAAAAATGTTAAAACTGTTTTCCTTGTACCCATTCATTATCTTAAAGGCTCTTCCTGTCATTGGGTGAGAGGCAGAGTATAGCTTGAATAGTTCAGTCTATCTATCAGTCTATCACAGGGGTTAAACCTAATTTTTTAACTTATATTTATTATTTTATTCTGTATTTCTTAATCCTTTGCAACACTTAATAACAATTGAATGAAAATTTGTAAATGAGTCTGTTAACTGTTTTGGCTGACAAAGTTTGCTGTTACCAAATCACACCCACAAGATTGTGACAAAGCAGAGTATTAAATTTGTAATAAATAACACCAAAAAGGTTTTCTTTACTTTGATTGTTGAACATTTAGCCATTTATATCTAACAGAAAACAGAAAGGTTTTCAGGGTCAAAAAAATCAATCTTTCAAAAGACCAGTTTATAATGCCTGTGGAAATGTCAAGTGTACCAAACTTTAAAGGGTAACTACACCCTAAATTATTTTTTGTACTGTACACATAGTATTTAAATTGTGTTTTATTGGTTTCCATACAGGGGATTTTTTTTCAGCAAAATTCATACTGTGCATAATAACAGTTTTTTTTGGTCAAATTTATCAGCCTTTGTAAGTTTGGGTGACCAGTATAGTTCAACTGGACCCTCTGACCTTGCCCTAATCATGACAATGTAGGGAAGACCCTCTATTACGCATGCAGTGAGGACACTGACTATCACTAGTCATCAGGGAAGGTAATAGCACATTTCTGGTAGCAAATTGATTTTCTACCACTTCTTGACATTTCCTACCCATTCATGTGTCTGTGTGCAGTTATCAAGTCAATACTTTGGTTGGAATGGACCACGCAGAAATCTAGCATGTAGATACTCTTAATTTGCTGTTGGTAAAGTCTTTGTGTGAAGTATGACATCTAATCTGACTGCAGGCAGAAAAAAATACCACTTCCGACAAAAACAAACTGAGCCTCAGATTGTACATTCACTGTCACTGAAGTGTGTTCACAGACCTGAGAGGATGGGATTCCCGTAATCTTATAATAAAAGTGTGTTAGCTAAACTAAAGTTCATGATATTATAATTGCAGGTTTCCATGCATATCATATCTATTGATTAGGTGCTGGCTTCAGTAACAAGAAGGCATTAATCTCACTAAGTATAGGTGCGAAACTAAGAGTATTACACAGAAGATTTACAGCTTAATTACACTCTAGCAAGGGAACACCACAAGGAGTTCATTCAGATAGGCAGAAAACTCAAATACAAAGACAGTGGCTCTAAACTGACACACTGTGAAGAACACTACTTTTTGCCAAGGTAGTTTGCTAACATTAATGATATATTATTAACAAAGTACACACATTAAATAAGGATGCTCATTCAGTATCTACTGCTATAAGGAAAAAGCAAATGGTGGAAAACAATATACTTCTTCTCTTTGTATGTGACCTTGAAATGACTTTCTGCTAGGCTGTTTGTTTAAATTCCTCATACTGTGTTTCAGCTTTATGTTTACTCCTAAACTGTACCGGTAAGCCTCTAAAAAGGCTTTATTATAACCTAGTGAAGTGTGAATTAAGGAGGACATTTAAATAACACATTATGTCATAATGTATTTTTTTTTCAATTAATTCAATATAATAATTATTAATTCAATTCATTAATTTATTAGATCTAGGTCACAATGATGAACCATTGTAAATGTGATAACAGATTAGAGCTAGTCAGCCTGCCAGCTAAGGGAAATGTGAGGTGCAGCACAGTGATCTCAAAATGGTGTGATCATATTGTATTACAGTAACAACCTGCACTCTCATAATAACAATAATTTAGAGTAGTGTATAGTGCAGTTATTTTGAAACCAGAGGCATGAACAGGGTGAGAAGAACCTGTCAAAACATAGTGGTCTGTGTGTATGGGAAATACAGTAAATGGATGGAAGAAAAGTCCTCTCAACACATAGTGTAGGTCCACAGTACGATGATACTGTAAGGCAATAATGTCCCCTAAATCCAGTGATGTCACCTCAGGAAGAGTCTACTACTATCTTCTCTATTGCTGAGTTGCACCATTTCACACAACTCATAGGCTCCCACTGTGTTCTAATAAAGGATTTCTCTCAGCAGCCTGCAGAGACACACTGCTGTCTTGACTCATATAATACATCAGCAAATCAGCAGTCTTTCTATGTATGCTATGTTTTAAGGGATTTTTAAAAGCAGTGCGAGCCTGAGACTCCAGGTTGTCTGCACAACCTGCAGTAGAACGGCAGCAGTGTCTTCTGACTGTGGCAAATACATTACTGTGATTAGACATTTCATTTGAATTTTAAAAAGAAATATAAATTAAAGATACATACATCTGATATCCAAGTAGTAATACTTCAACAGAGAATTTACTTAATTTTATTCCTTAAACAAATGGCTTGCTAAAGTAATAGTAGATGGGGTAGATTAAGTAGTCATAGCAGTTGGTTGAATTACGAGTTTCTATTAAACATCTGAAACATGATTGGTGCTTTTTACTCTGATCTTTCGTTGCATGAAACGTTGCACGTTGCAAACATATTTGTCAGCAATGGTAATGATGTCAAATGTAATTGTAGCCACACCCGAATGATTATGTTACTGCATGCAACAGTCATGGCCATGTTACTGTGACAAAAGTAGATGGGAATCCTGATGACTAACACATTATGTTCCTATTCTTTAATTACTATGATGAAATGCATCCTCTTAAAGCCACAAAAAGTCAGGCTAAAAACAAATATACAGTTTGTATACTCCAATTTGTAAACAGTGAACAGTGACAGTGAACAGTGAATACATTCTTCCACAATAAAACAACAATGTGTCGTGAAAGCAAAGTTGTCTAACTTGAACACAGTCTTAGTCTTTCTGATTAGTGTTTCTATGCACTAATATTCTGCATGCTCATGCTAAGAGACACCTGTGTTAAAACGAAAGGTTAGTGCTCTAATGGGCACTCCAATTTCTGTTTAGGAAAAGGGATGAGCCCATACGACCTCCCAGGAAGGATAACTGGGAATAAACAGTTGTTCTACCTGACGTATTGTCTGTTTAAGCATTCAATCAGGGAAGAAAGCACTGGCCACCTTAGAACTTCATATTTAAGCAAACTAGTTGAGACTAAAGCAATGTGCCAATACAATATGCATATACTAAGCAAAATTATTCTTATGTGACCAGTATCATGAAATAAATCACCGTCAATCACAACCCCAGCTTTTAGGGCTGAAATGCATTATTTAAAGATTCATGAACAATTAAAATTTTCCTACATGCACATGTTCAAGTCAATGTCACCAGGATATATGGATACAAATTATTAGAACATGAATGAGTATGTGGTCCGTGGTTTGTGTTAGGAATGAAGATGGGAATGGCAACAACAGTTAAGACTACCTGTGCCAGGGTCATTCTCATGGCACTGACGGGCGACGGCTCAATGTCCACCAACTGCTGCACCGAGCTCAGAGTCTGGCGCACACACATACACACAATCAAGCACCCGCGCACCCACACACCCAAGAGCAGCAGTGCACAAGCACACAGACACAGAAATACAAGGAGGGGTTAATGGAAAAAAAGTTTAGGGAAAAGTGTTAGCATAGGTTAAATAGGATTAGGAAAGCACAGGGAAGGAATAGCACATTGTTACACAGAGAAATGTTAGAATGCCAGAAGAAAGACAAAATAGATCAGAGAGGGAAAGAGAAAAAAATCACAAAGCAGAGTGAAAGAAACAGCAGAAGCTGAGAAACAAGAGAGCACAAACTGACTCACAGGAGAAAAGGACAACTGCTGTGTACTGTAGAGGAGTTAGGACCCGTGTCCACTGGGAGACATCTCTTTTTTTTTTGGGTGACATAACATGATTGTCAGTGCTGCTTTATGATCACACATCTGGATAGATTGGCCATATTGTCCAAATGTTTTTAATATTCAAGATTCACTTTATTCGAACAGATTTTCTAGATTAGCTTATGCGCTATAAAAGATAAAAAAGCTAAAAGAGACGTTCCCAGTGGACATACAACATTTGGTATTATCATGATTAAAATTAGAACATAGAGTAGATTCATTCATCTAACTTGCTGTGCTGTCACACTAGTTAACTCCATTCTACATTATTAACAAAAAGAAATCTCCAAAGGCTGGAAACAAAAGAACCAAAGATCTCACCAGAGAACAAGAATGATCAGAGCTTTGGCTCTCTGTTTTCCAGCTTGGCAAAGCCTCTCTGTCCCAGTATTAATGGGATTTCCTAAATTCTAGAGAATGATGCATGAGCTTGATTGTTATACTTTATATTGTATCTGTCTGTGTGTTCTTGTTTAACAGAAACAGGATGGGAAGAGCATGAGACAGTAACTGTTCTGCTGTGTGAACTGGTTCATATACAAACAATACACATTCAACATTAAATTAGTCTATCACAATGTTGCGTGTGTATGCATATTGATACAGTAGGTATGTGTGAAGCTATGTGTATCTCACCGTGTCACATTCGCTGGGCTGGAACTGGAAGTCGTGTGCTTTGTGAAACACTGGATTCTCCTGCATAAACAACTGCTGGTTGAACTCTTGGATTAGCTGAAGGAAAACACAGAAGGAGATCAATGTGGTGCATTTGCATTTGAGTTTCCTGCTGTGAAAGCCGGTCAGTATTGGTTTCCAATGGAACCTCAGTGAACAGCCTCTGCTGCTCGCAAAGGAGTAAAACATTTTTCAAGTCCAAGTCTACAGAGGGTAAGTATTTCATATTCATACAAAGATTTTTGGTTTGATATTTTTAGTATGACATCTACACTATATTACCAAACGTTTTGGTTCACCCCACCAAATCAATGAATCCAGTGCACAAAGCCTGGTCCATAAGGACATAGATGAGTGAGTTTGGTGTGGAGGAACTTGACTAGCTTGCACAGAACCCTGACCTCAACCCAACAGAACATCTTTGGGATGAGTTGGAGCGGACCTCTTACACTTTTGGCGATGTAGTGTATGTCAAATCAAAAAGCTTGCAAGTTGGGCTACGGCCGTAGTTAAGCCAAGTTCCTTTAGATTAAAAGTACAAAAATAAATATAACTTTTTTGAAAGTAAAGCCCCTTTCAGACATCCTTTCTATTAACATGACAGCACCTGAACATGTCGGATTTATGTCTGAATCTTACTAGGTCGGCCCTAGGAACATTAGTGTATCACTTTCAACACAGCACAAGTCAGAACTACATGCAGTCACATTAACGGACAAGCACGCACAAGATTATAACATAATGACGCAGGATGTTATGTTCACTCTCACTTTGACCAAACATGCAGAGAATGGAGCTGCTTTTGTTGACCTTTATTAAACAGCTGTGGCCATCACACATTAACAGAATCCATGAGTGTCTGTCCAACTTAAGAGCAGCGCAGTGCTTATTTTGTGCATATTTTTCTTTATTTTATACAGATTTGTTACCGTAACAACTGTTGTTATAACTGTTATAACAACAATTCTAGTCGACCATCCTCTTTGAGGCTGGTAAATACTGTGTGCGTATTGTGTCTCCTTCTGTCACAGTCATTGGGAGGTCTGAATGAAGCCGTGAGGAACCTTAATGTAAAAGTGAACTATGTCCGAACGACAGACACTGTCACTTTGACTGATGAAGTCGGCAATGTTATGTATCCAATATCTGAGAAGGGCTTTCTGTATTCTTCCCAAAACCATATGATACTCCAGACAAGCTACTGTACAGATGATGGAGTGTCGTGAGGCACTCAGAGGAGCTATTCTGGTAGCTAGCCTGTACACACACTGTTAATAAAAAACTATAATAGTGTAGAGTTTTGGTAATAAAGCCATTATTTTCCCCTTATTTTCCCCCTTTTGACGACCTTAAAAATGTCTTCTTCACATTTCTGCATTTCTCAGTTTGAAATAGTTTTTATTAAATGTTTTACTTGAATACTGCTTCCAAACTCTAAACTATAGGCATAGTAATTCTCCTGTAAGAATAACAGTGCCTAGTAGCAAGAAATGAACTCAAAATGTCAATGTGTCTCATTTGTTTCACTGAAGTAATACAAAGGGTTTCTGCAAAATAAGCACTTTGATCATGCCACAGTGTCAGGAAGACTGATGGATATTCCACACAGAATATGTTCTGAATCCAAAAGCACTGCATTTGTAGAAGTAAAAACTTACAAATGAGCACAGAGGGTCTGTGTCTTTCACCACTGACTCACCCTGGTGGATTTGTCCAACAGGAATTGGAAGGTGTTGTGTGTAGCTTGGGAGGCTTCTAGCTCAGTGCGACACAGTGCTACCAGATAGTCTTTCACATGCTCATAGATCCTGCCATCCAAGGCCTAGAGAAGAAAGAAAAGAGATGGACCAGGGGTTACAGTGAAGAAAGGATTAATTCAATGTAATGCAATAATCCTTCCTAATAGTGCAAGAGAATCAGAAGGAGACACCAAGAAAGAGAGAGACTGGAGAGAGAAAGAATGTAACAAAGCTAAATAAATCCAGTTACTGACAGGTCACTAAATTCTTCACTATCATATCACGGTGCACAATAGTGCCTTGTTCTTGTCATCAAACTTCTATCTTTTACCTTCGACTATTGTGCAACTGGGAGCCTGAGTGTATCAGTGCTTGTGTCCTTCCTGCCTCTGTAGTTTTGAGCCTGGGGAAACACTTCACCTTCAGGTTTGTGTTGCAGTACTTTGTTTAACTTTGTTGTTGTCAAGTTGAGAGAAGCAGTAAAAGTCTTCTTTTAACAGTCTAGGATGAGTCAGTCCAAATTTATGTTTATAGTCATAAATGCAAATTTTGAAAAAGACAATATGCATATACATATTCTTCTTTTACGGCATGTAACAGCATATCATGATATAATCAAATGAAAACAGGAAACTTTTGTACTATTTATGCATCATTTGGCCAAGTGCCCAGTTTTTACATAACTGCAGCAATATAAAACCACTTATGTATGAATGTTATAATAAGAGATGAATCAGACACGTCTTCAGACCACACAGTAAAATATAATTCAAGTTAAACAGAAACCCTAACATATCCTTAGTCCATCTACATGTGTTTTC
This sequence comes from Ctenopoma kingsleyae, assembly GCA_032353495.1. Lineage (NCBI taxonomy): Eukaryota > Metazoa > Chordata > Actinopteri > Anabantiformes > Anabantidae > Ctenopoma > Ctenopoma kingsleyae. The sequence goes on along the minus strand of JAUBNQ010000005.1, from coordinate 15,708,757 downwards.
ATGCGTTATGACTGATTACACTTCTTCTAAAGACAGTGTGGGTGTGTTCTAGCGATGTAACAATTCTCCAAATCCATGTTTCCATAGTCCAGACCTTGATTTTGGAGCCAAGGTTTGGGTCATACCTTGGTATTTGTTTTGTTTTTGTTTTTCATTTTTTGGGGGGTTGGCCTCTCGAAACACAGATGACCTACATTCTGTAATGTGTCTGAACGCAGCGCACTGGAACAGCAGCTGATAGACTGTTAAGGCTACTTCTGACACGTTACTTTCTCAGTGTAAATCGCAAAGGCAAGTGATAGCTCCTCTATCAAATATCAGATTTCTGGGATACTATAATGAATTTGGGTCCATCGCTGATATGAATATGCAGCGGGTGGGGGACGAGGCGTTGTGTTGTTGTTCTGGAAAAAGGAAACTGAAACCAAACCTGTGACACAAGACCGTGGATGTGTGCGCTGCGGGTTCAGTCTCAGTTTCAGAACTGTTACACCCCTAGTATGTTCGATTTGTGACTGACAGCTCCTTTACTCTACTGTTTCTTTTGTTGTTGATTGGTCTACAGCTTGTGACATCATGTAAATATATTTCACCCAGCTTTGACCTGACTAGATGTTTAAACAGCAGAGTAATTAAAAAAAACACCTGTGTGGTTGTTTAAATGGAAATCAAACACATTTAGCAATCCATTTGACAGAAATAAGCGTGAAAACACAGGCGCACACTGAAAAATAAATCTAGTCTAAATGTGGTACATGCTAAATTGGATTACATTGATTTTTCTTTAAGAAAAAGAAATGGAGGAGAAAAAGAAAGTGAGACAAACAATCAGTGGCAAGAGAATGGAAGAAAGTCAAAGCAAGGATTGAAAAGGAGCAGATGTTTCATTTGACAGCTTTTATCATTAGAGGTTCCGATGAACCAATATAAACACATACAGTATTAATGAAGTATCCAGTCCAAATGAACAGTCTTTCTATGGGGAGATTGCATAGTGTTGCCAAGCTGTAGTACATACTGCCAAACAGACAGATCAGACACAGAGGAAAGAGAGAGACAGAGAGAAAGAGAGGCCTCCATTAGCCGAGGAGGAGGAGCAGAGAAGGTAAGAGTGAGTATTTTAAAAGGTATAAAAGGTATTAGTGGGTGAGAGCAAGAAAGAGACAGATGAAAAATGAGTGTAATGGATGTGTGTGTGTATGTGTGTGTAAGAGAGAGAGAGAGAGAAAGACAGAGCGAAAGACTGAGAAGTGTTCTTTGGATGGTGTTCTCACAGCTGCAGGGTAAGGTTAAGGGGTTCAGATTCCAACTCAACAACGTGCATACACTCTGAGCTGGCACCTACAGCCTTTTTCTTACACAGATAGACATATCTGTTTTTTTAAGGCACATAAACCCCTAATCTATTTGTACACTTGTACACACACACACACACACACACCACAGACTTAAAAAACAATAGCATATATAGGAAATTATGTCATTAAGGGTGGGTTTTTGGCTGACTTCTCGCTAAATGTTCCCTCATCATTCTGCTCATTTCCTCCTCCCCCTTTCTTCCTCTCCTCTCCTCCTCTCTTCATCCATTTACGGTAGCGTTGAAATGAAATGAGTCAGCTTCCAGAAAAAGCCCCGTCCCCATGTCATGATTGTTGGGTGTGTTTTTGTATGACTTCATCAGCCTGAACAATAAGTACAAAATCACCAGACAGAGGAACAGAGGTGTACATCTAAGTGTGTGTGTGTGTGTAGCAGGGTTCTTCAAAGGTGAACGGTAATAACAACATCGAGTGCCAACAGCAGAGGGAGATGTGGAGCAGTCTGTCCATTCTCTGGCTGTCACTACAACTGTCGCATTGACAAGGACAGTGCACAAGATACTGTGTATATGTATCTGTACATGTTAATGCTTCAGCCTAGTGCACTACTCAGCACAGTCAGTGTTTAAGTGAAATTCTAAACTAAACATGACATTTACATATCTCCTCATAAATCAACCCCAGAAAACCAATGTATTATCTTTAAGTCATCATTTCCACATGTAGTTACTGTATCTTCTATCTTGTCTAATATGAAAAGCTGATAAAGTCTCAGTCTAATTAGCTGTTGATGAAATTTATTACCATGGATCCCAGCACATATCTAATGATTAATGCTTACGGACAGCAAGGATT
>JAUBNQ010000005.1:15674165-15689912 GCA_032353495.1 Ctenopoma kingsleyae | reverse complement strand
ATGTTCGGCAAAATTTATTCGGCCTTTTTACTTATTCGGCCGAACACCGAAAGTGCTTTTTTTGGCTATTTTCGGCCAAATAATTTTGGTTGCCGAACATTCGGTGCATCCCTAGTTGCTAAACTTTATTGTCTAGTGCTGAGAGCCCCAAATTTATACAAACCATTTATGCTCGCAGAAGATGCCTGTGAGGTAGAAGTGGGTGCTGTTTTGTTGCAAGCTGGAGAGGATGGATTTGAGAGATCAGTGGTCCTTTTCCAAAAAGCTGAATAAACATCAGAAGGCTTACTCTACTATTGAAAATAAGGCTTTGGCACGGGCTGAGAGCAGTCTGAGGTGTATGTAGCTAGCAGCGACAAAGTATATTCAGAAGTTTCAAAGGCAGGTGTGTGCATTCTTGTGCATAAGAGATGTACAGCATCATGTGTACTCTTCCTGGACTATGGACCCTTTTAGTAAAGTAACTATGTTTAAGAAAAGGTACAGTAGTGACCATGACATAATAATCTTCCTTTTCATGTAGCCACACTTCTCTGCTGAAAGTAGTTAAGTGGCAAGTGTCGGCAGCCTTTGTCACGAACGTGCGCGCTTGTAAAAAGCTGATTAGAAACTCGGTTATGCACATACTGTACATGGCAGAGTAATCTGAATTCTCTGGGAGAAATCTACCTGGGAAAATCAGGTTTCTCTAATGTGGTTACTTGAGTGCATGTAAACACCACTAGCTGTAGTTGTATGACATGAGTTAAGAGGTTCAATCAAATTAACATTACTTAAAAGTTAAAATATATTTATACACATAAGGCTAGCAAAGTAGTTTTATGTTTTATGACTTTTGTCAAGTTTATTATTTCAAAAAAGGTTAATCTGGCTGATTTGGTTGTTTGATGTAAGTGCTTATGTTGTGACATTTCCTCTGGGTTGCTGCCGACGTAGCGAGGCTCTTTGAGTTTGATGAGACGGCTAGCCAGACAAAGCCAAGTAAATCAAAGAAGCTACACACACACTTTTGGCTGTTTGGCAGACCACAAGGCTGATAACTCAAGGCTGAAATTCAATAAATTCCTCTGTTTTACTTGTCACATATTCTGTGTCAGCAACTCCTGATTTAATAACAGGTTCAGAATGTCTCTCACCAACCTGTTAGAAACTCATTCAAAATCCTCCACCATGTTTGGAAAAAAATCCCTTCAGACCAGAGAAATCGTCTAGACTAAAAATGAGTGTTAAGCCAGCCCACTGAGTTTGACGGACAAAGTTGACAGATAAAATAAATTCATGATGTGCAGCAACAGTCACCATGAAATAATTAATTAAATAGTGAAATAATTATATATGTTTGGTTTTTTTTTTTAATGAAATGAATATATTTGGTTACTTAAGTATTTAATAAATAATATATTTTATACATTATGTGTGAATTAATTTCAGTATTTAATAATTTAATGACACATTTAAATATTTATTTAATGCTTGTTATATTGATTGTATTGTGGCACCCTTCACACTCCATAAGACAGAAGTAGTTAACTGTATGAAATGTAATACTGTATGAGATGTAATTCCCCATTTAAGGTTCAGAACACTCTGTTTCAGTCTTTAATAATATCAGTGATTACCATTAGGTGGGGCAGACTCTAACTGTAATATACTAAGAGAAAAAAAATCTCACTGCACAATTCTGGGAATGCTCACACTGAAGACACCAATGCAAATATTAAAATTCATTAAACCACACAACAGCGGTAGAGGCATTCCAGTGTTTTAAGTGGCCAGACTTTAATTATGCATCTATTTGCCATGAATGACCAGGATATTCACTCACTATAACCAAGCAGCTTTATTTAGCCTATATACCTGATGCCATACTGCAGTTATATACCAAGTTGCAGCCATACTGCAACTGTACAACATTTTTTTTTTTTTTAACTACAATAATCTGGGAGCTTAGTGACAACCCCTTGCCATTCACAGTGATGTCACTGTTGAATTACAGTGTTCGGCTTTTCCTTTTCAAGATATCGCACTACTCATTGCAAGCAGCTTTTAGTTCATTTTGCATTGGCTTAGTGGTAATAATACATATTCTCTAATTTAACCATCTCAAAAAGGACAAATGAATATGTCTCTAAAAGAAGGCACTGCTAGGAATTTAACTAAGGATGTCCTGTTTACTAGGGCATTACTTCAGGCACTAAACCAACTAAGATACAGCACTTGCTGAAATGTAGCCTGTGGCAAAAGACAACTTTAAAATGTGGTTAATGGCCTTTTCTTGAGATTCAATTCCAGCTAAAGAAATTTCATCTGTACAGTAAAACATGCAAATAACTACAAAAGTAAAGTGGACTGGGACTCACAGTACAATACAGACAGTGACAGGCAGTAACACATGTCAAGAGAATCAGTTAAAACTATTAAAACATAATATAAGTTTTTTCATCCCCATTGCTTTCAACAACTTTTCAAGTTCTGTCACCAAGACATACACACACAGACCATAAAAAATATAAAATATACTTGTACCTGGTAGCTCAAAGAACAACCAGTACTCTTCCTAAAGCTTCATAAGACCAATGCAGAGATGTAGGGACCTGCCAAAAAGCTGATCATCTCAGCAGCTCCATCAATCAGGCCTTTATGATAGACTTAGATGACAGACGCTACCTTGAGAAAAAATCACCCACTAGAAGTTTGCCAAAGTGCATTTAAAGGTCTCCAAGAGCATGAAGAAAAAAAGGTTTGGTCTGACGTTGGTTGGCTCAATACCTGGCTAATACTAATAGTACATAAGGTGATGGCATCCCTGAAGAAGGGACAGACAGGGAAAACTGCTCAGAGTTGAAGGATGAATGTATTTAGAGAGATCCTTGAAGGGAACCTGCTCCCAAGTGCATGGTCTAAACAAAGCACAGACCTAAACCCTGTATAACATCTATGGAGAGACCTGAAGATGGCAGTTCACAGATGCTTCCTATCCATTTCCCTGCCCAAATCCCAGTGTGCAAAGCTTCAGAAACTTAGCCAAGAAGACTTGAAGCTATAATTGCTGCCAAGAGGTTTCTACAAACCCTGAATTAAAGATCTTAATAAGTTTGTAAATGACAGCCCAGTTTTTGATTTTTTATCAACTGCAAAAAGAACTCTAAAGACATAATGTAACTGTCATTATGGATTACAGAGTGCAGACAAATGAGCATAAATGGCAAAATAAAAGTGAAAAGCTCTGAAAAGACTGCATATACAGTACTGTGCAAAAGTCTTAGGCCACTATTGGATTAGTTTTTCAGCAATGCTTTGATGTCCATATATATTTATTTCTCAGTTTTTTGTCAAATAAATACAGCTGGAGAAAAGGCACTGCTGGGATTCGAACCCAGGATCTCCTGTTTACTAGACAGGCGCTTTAACCAACTAAGCCACAGCGCCAACTAACACCCAACTCTGGCAAGAGAACATATTAACCTGGTGTGGCTAACAGCTCTGTATTGAGAGGCCTGACTCATACTTGACTCTGAACTCAAGTATGTCAAGAATGAGTCTGTGACTCATAATAGCTGAACTGAGAAGTTTCAATAGCTGCAACTGGCTGTGGCAGTGATAACCAATCAGTTCAAAAGATTAAAAACATATACTGTATAATAATATCAGTACCCCTCCACACACACATGGGCAGGTTCAACTCACCAACACACATATGCAGTAAATAAGAAATACAAACGCTGGCTCTCCCACACAGCTAGTATCCCACTGACTATTTTCTGCTTTGATATTTTAGTAGTGCAGTATACAGTAGTAATGGAATACCCATGTCAAATCTACACAGACACACAACGAGAAACCTCACTTCTCACTGGGATCTCTGGACATGTCTAGGCTTTTCATGCTACCATGGATGCACTGCAACAGATTCTCATATGTAAACATGGACACCCAATTACCGTCTCGAAATATGTCACACCCACTATGCATGTTCCTACTGTAACACTGTGTTAAGTGTTAAGAGAGAATAAAAATAAACAGAACACATCCGTCAGGCGTGTGGTTAGGTGGCTATTTATTTATTTTTAAATATCATTAGAGTGATTGATCATGTTGTCTTCACAATTATAAATCCATATTACTTTAAATAATGATATACTGTACTTCTCATAGGATGTGTGTCTGTGTCTCTGTAATCCTTACACTTGCTTTCCTCACTCTCTTTCTTTGTTCTGCATACAGTCTATTTCTATTTATCCTTAAAACCTCTCCATACCCTCCCTCCACCTACATATTTGTGTCTCTATTCCCCAGGCTTATCCCTTCTTATTTGGCTCTCTGCACTCTACTTTCTTTCTCACTTTTCTCCAGTACTCCAACTTTCATCGTTCTCCCTCTCTCTACCCTACCACTTTGTCTGCTCCTTATGTGTGTGACTGCTATGTTTGTGTTGTTTGATGTGTGTGTTTAAGGACATTTTGCTCACAATTCATATGGCTGTTTGAGGGTTAGGAGTAGGTGTGAAGGTTAGGGTGTGGGTCGGGGGTAGCAAGGGGCTTGCGAATGAATTAGGTCAGTGAGTGTCCTCACAACTACAGAAAGACATGCATGTGTGCATATGTGTGCAAATGTTGAGGGCAAGTAGGGCAAAGGGGTTGAAAAGCAGAGAGGAAATGATCAAACGTGGGAAAACAGCTGAGATCAATGGTTTACAGCACACAGAGTGAGCTCAGTGACAACAGAATAAGCAACATGAGGCACAAAAAGAGACAGAAGTGGAGGGTGGTCATGTTTTCACACTGCGTGATCACCACAAGAAAAAATAGAGCACACTTTCTGCAGTTTTTATGGTGCGAGATTGAGCAGGCATTTGGACAAAAATTCTCACTGTTTTATTTCATTGCAGAATACAATATAGTCAAAGGCACTGGCTTCATGCATGCAAACCCATCCGGAATCAATTCTGGAACTGATGAAGTTTTCTGGATGGAAGGTGAAACATCTTCAACAACTTAAAACAAGTCCAGCCGCCACAGCATTTTTGGGATAACAATGACTTGGATGACCAAGAATCTTCACACACATTTACTGGAACAGAGTATTCAAAGAGATCTCTACAGAAATGAGTGGATGTCATTTTGATTCTGAAAAGCTTAAAACACTTGAATTTGTCACAGAACAAAACCCCTACAGTGACTGACTGCTTAGTGTACTGCCACAGTTATTTAGAGGAAATTGGATCTGTTGTCATTTTTCTGACAGAAGAGAAAGGAACCAAGGAAACTGGGTTTTTGGAGACGTGAGACGTCCTTTCCTCTGAACTGTCATCTGCCATGATGATGGTGGATCAGCTGTTGATCAGCTGTGTATCGTCACTTTTGCTGCATTGGAGTTTGTATTTGTCCAAATAATAATTAGGACGCACAGTTACCACAAATCAATCAGAGGATCCATATTGAAAGACGTCCCAAAGACTTGATCCGAGAATCATATCTATGGGAAGTCCTTCAAGATGGAGGAACAGAACAACTTCATGGAGCATCCAAGTGGAGAAAATATTAGAATGTCCATTCAGTGCAGCTCTAATACAACAGCACCACTAGGGATGAAATGATAACCGGTTTCACTGTAAACTACAGTCTAATTTCCAGCGGTTAGTATTACTGTTTCACATTTTAATTATAATTATAACCATGGTCGATTACTGCACATTGAAAAACTCCCCTGCTGAAGGGTAAAATACAATCCAGGATGAACTAAAGTTAGCAACAGTCTCCCAGACGCACGGACTACCGACCTGCTCTAACTCCTTACTTAACACAACACAGTTGTCACATAAAGTTAGTAAGACTCACTGATTTCATCAATTCTTAGTTTTATGTAGCTGGTAGCTTCATTTTTAGGAGGATAATGATGCAAATTGTCTTATTTCCACTTGATACAAGCATATCATTTTAGTGTGACCTGTGCTCTTGTTTTGTGAAAGGTGTGTACCCAGTACTGTAAAACTCCAAATACTTGTACAAGTTAGGTGTATATGAGTGAGAGAATTTTAATATAATTATAGTTGACTATGAACACCATGTTTTGTGGTTCAATTCCTTGTTCCCTGGATTCCTGGCCACATGTTATTATTATTATTATTATTGTATCCACTAGACCCTCTTAATTATTTAAACAGATATGTAAAGAATTTTAACAGCAGATCACTGTTACAGTTTATGGTTATCTACACTCGTAGCCAGTGGGAAAATGGTGACTCTCTGATTAGGATTTGACATATATTTAAATATATTTTCCTCTTAAAAAAAGTAACAGTTTATGTTTGAAATTTTACCTTTTCTTCTTTTGAGACAGAAAGGGAAGTGTTATCTCCCCTGGTTTTACCCGGGATCCTTACCCGGGGTTTTCTGTGCTGTCATTTCACCAAATACAGAAGTCGCCTAATCATATTAGCAGGGTGTGAAACAGTGTTAATTTGGTTCTTTTTTCCCAGTGAGTTCTTGATTTTCTGTTTCCCCTCTTGTTCAATTATGGAGGCTGCAGAGAAAAGCATTAATGAGAACTGTGATAGCATTTCAGGTTCAAATTGGGGAGGCTCATCTAGCTACTCAGCATGAAGGCCCATTATGTTTTAATGATATCTGCTAATAATTCCCTGGATTTGGTCAATAAATTTGAGTGAAACACAATTTTCATTTGTTCCATGCAAATGTACTACACAAAAACAGATGTGGGGGTAAATTCTAGTCCGGACCAGTCTGGTCTAGTCTAGGCAGCTACAATTACAATTTCTTGTCATTAAATTATAATAAACTTCAAATAAAACCAAGATATGAGAATTGCAATACTTAGCTGATACAGCTGAGAAAAAAAAATTTCTTATTCAGCATACAGTATGTATGTATTTCTTATGGTCAGCATTGAATGGCGTGTGTGTTTGTATGTGTGTGTGTGTGTGTAGAGCTGATGCAACAAACATAAGGGTATGGGGGATTTAGTTGGATTGAGGACACCACGTTGACTCCCTGAGTCCATCAACTCTCATCGTTTTCCCCTCTCTCTCTTTCTCTTATCCTCTCTAAGACTAGTCCAGCTAAAACGTAGTCCCAGAGGATTAAAGACACTGCCCTTTCACTCTTTTTCTTTTCTTTCTTTTGTCTTTCTTTAATTATTTGCCTTTTATCTTTGACTTTGTTTACAATTTGGTTAACACACAGAATGAATGCATTACAGCTAGAAACTTGTGTAAATGTGTGTGTGTAAGTGATTGTGTGCTTTGATTAAAGCCAGCCTGTGGATTAATTAGGGTAAATAACTTCAGAGCAGCTTTTGGGATTTAAGAGTTAAAATCTACTGTGGGCTTTACTCAGGAAAATGTGTGCCTCCCAACGGTGCATGTGTTTCACTATATCACACATGTCACACTTTCCATTTACTGTAGGATCTAGCTATTTTTAAGGTAGGTTTAGCTGTCATGACAGCTCATTAGCATCTTAGAAAAAGTTTAGCCAAGTGAGACACATTAATAATTTCAGGCATAGTTTCAGTCCAGATCCATCAAAAGTGGGACAATGTATAATAATTAGCATTGCTGAAAATGCTAAGAACCTAACCTAGGAGCCTACTGTCCTACTGTAGCCCGTTCACTAACATACAACAAAAATATCATATCATGACTTTTCAAAGTAACAAAACTGTTCTGACAACAAGAGAGGGTGTGTTTGTACTGAACAGCTATCTTGCTTCTGATGTGAATTTCAGATATCCCTTACCCTTCTGATCTTTCATAAGTGATGCCACTTTAGCCAAAGAAGAAGTAACAGGACATTGCTCAAGGACACATTGACAAAAGCAGATGCTTGTTGCTGCAGGGGCTTGAGTCCAGGCCTCCTAATCGAACGGCGGTCTCCCTAATCAGTGCACTACCCTGCTGCTCCAGATTTTACACCATGAGAATGTGTCATCAGAAATAATTACAAAACATTAAAGGCTAGAGAAACACACTAAGAAAACACTGCAGGCAGTGTCTTTCAACCATGACGATGACAAAGCCAACTTGGAGAAGTTTAACCGGTGGCATTTTCCTCCATCCCTAACTGACTGAAAGTACTAACACACTACATTTTCATATGTTTAAGTAGCTCTCCCTTTCTCCCACAAGTTAAACCAGGGCCTTGCACACTCTCCAAAACTCAGCAGCAACTAGGCAATCTGTTCACAAACAGCTGGAGCTGTGCCTAAGAGTGAGAGGGGGGAGAAAGACAAAAAAACGACAAAAGCCTCAGAGAGACAAGAGGTAGAGAAACCGTGAAAATGAGAAACAGAGAGAAAGACTTGGATGGAAGCAGAGAGGCAGAGAACATTAGAGAGTTTGCTGTCATAAATAATCAATGCTTAGTCAACACAGAAAATGAGAGCGTGTGAAGGAACCAGGGTTTCCTCCCGTTGCCAAATATGTAAAGGAAAGCTGCCAGACTCACACATGTCATGAGTAAACATAGATGGGCCAAATTGAAAAAGGGAGATATGGAAAGAGAAAAAATAGCAAGTCAGTGCAAAAAGTGAAAAAACAGAGTCAGAAAGCAGGAAGAGTGCAGCAGGAAATTCCTTCGTCATTTTCCCAACCCTTTGTCCTTCCCAAAAACTGGAATATGACAATCCTCCTTCTCTTTTTCTCCGTCATGCAGCTCCTCCCTCATTTATTAATTGTTTCCTTCTTTCGTTCTGTGCATGGCTACGTCCATGTGTGCATCGCAGACAGGCTTTGACTAGATTAAACATAATCTGGCAGTTACTGAATGTATTCCTCTGTACTTTTGCCACGGATGAAAACAGGATTTTGTCAGCACAGGCATGTGACACAGAGACGTGTTCATACCTCATGTCTTCCAGCAGGTCACATTCAGTCTGATGTTTAAAGTGCAGTCTTGTCATCTGCTCCATGTGTGTGTTTTTCAGCTCCTGTGTCACTTTGACCTGGAAGAAACAAAAAGACACATCAAGTACAGGATTTGTCATTTATTCACTCCTCTGCTCTGCCACAATATTATTTTTATTTTATTATATTTCTGGTCATAAAAGACTCCAGTGAATGATGAATAACTGCCTTAAAGTCATATAAACATTAACAACTAATAAATAAAACGATTTTTTCATAATCTCTGGTTAGAGTCAATGTTGCATGAAATCATGAAAAGTTTCAAACCAAGGAGTGCTCTAGTAGCTGAATGGTTAGGGCTCATGCCACATAACTAGTGACCCAGGTTTGAACCTAGATCAGGACCTTTGCTACACTTCACACCCATGTCATTCCCCTCAAGTTTCTGCAGAACTCCTATCACATAAAGACACAGAAATACTCAAAGAACACATTAAAAAAGTCTCATCCCAATATCACAAATAGATTACACGTTATCCAGTAGAACAATTACTTTCTTGTAATTATATTTCTTAAATATATGACATGAAAAACACAGAACCACAGTAAATCCTTAAATCTGAGTAGCTATAATCAACAAATATTAAGCATTTAGGCCTCGTTAAACATCAAAAAAATTCAGCTCCTGAGTCACTGTGGCCTCCAAACACACACACACACACAATTTAACCCCCATCAATCTATCTGCCAATCATCCTGTCATCTATCTCGAGTTTACTCTGCTCTAGAGTCACCTGAAAGGAACACAAACATACACACACACACACCCATCAGCAATCCATTAATGTAACAATCAGCGTCAGGTTTTTGTTAGGCTTTTGGAAAGGATGGAGGAGGCTCTTTGCAGTCAAAGGTGACTGAAGACTGAAGCCCATTCCAGGATCTATAAACAGACAGGAAAAGATGCTAATCCTATCATCTCATGTACCTAAATTAATTTGGGTGGTCAGACCAGTGGCTATAACCTGCACTCATTCCTACTGTCTTGTACAAAATCAGACACCCTTAATATGCACGCATGCACACAAACAAGCACACACATACACACAGAGTCACTGTTGAAGGTCATTGTGTATTGTCGGGTGAATTCCACAGGCTATTCACCAGAGTAACAGTGGGCAAATTCATGACTGTTCTAGACAAAACAATCAACACCATAACACTGGCACACACACACACACGCAGACCTCCTTTCTTACATATTCTGTGTCTTTGAAGATAAGGGTGGATTGCTTGTTGGTTACATTATCAGAGCAAGATGACTTCACATCATTTCACCTTCTAAATCTCCAAAAACCACAAGAAGGAGATGGGGAGAGAGAGAATGTTGGTGATGGGGGCATGGGCAAACAAAGTGAGAGAAGAAGAAAAGGCAGGGTGTGTAAGTGAGAGTAAGAATAGAGAAAAAGAAACAGTCAGTGAGATGAAGAAGTTGACAGTGACAAGGAAAACTGCAAAATATGTTAACTATGAGGCAAATTTAGCAGTTGATTAATCAATTAGCAGTGAGGCTCACGTTAAAGATCTCAGGTGAGACAGGGACAGACGATGCAGCAGCTAGGTCTCTAATATTGCTGGGAAAGGGGTGCATATCGTGTAGCCTTAACACTCAAATATATATATATGTATACTCCTGTACTACACCTGTGTGTACTGTATATGAGAGGGCACTGTCAAGATGTTATACGAAATCTACGTGTAAAATATTTATACTATCAAATATATATATGTAGTATATAATATATATATATACTATTATGATAGTACTTGTCAGCTCTTACAGGGAATGCAAAATAATCAGAATCATTACAACAGATCAACAGAATAAATCCTCAAAAATTACTACAATGTTTAATGGATACTTCTCTGTTAAACCCTAAAACAGCAGTATTTAATGCTGATCTTTCATACTGCATTATAACATAGAAGTGTTATGTTGTTGTGTCCTCCTCTCTATGTGTTACTGGTGATGTTCTTTATAAAGAAACAACATATATAAAAACGTAATATGATCTCATCTCAACCTAATTTTCAACCTTATTAGCAGTCATCTTTAATTTAAACAAAATAAAAATAATATACGAGACTCAGACAAGCAGATGTGCTCAAACACCGACAAAACACTTAAGTTGCTGTATGTGTCACGCTGGGAGATAAATTGTTTGTATCCAACAGCCAAATGCTGATAAACTCTGGTGATGGTGCTGGGGCCTCAGTGCACTGTTCCAGCCACATTGGCAAGGATCCAACACATTAGTATTTTGCAAATTTGGTTTAATTACTGGATGTATGTTCACCATAAATTGAGTGGGAAAGACACTGACAGCTGAAAAATGAGATCTCACTAAATTAATAACGCTGTAACGGTGCACTTTATCACACACAGTGGAACAAAGAACCAAAGTGGCCTCCACAAGTTTTACGATGAAAGGACCAGTTCAAGTGTGTCTATGTGTTTTACAGACATGACATGACATGTTCAAGGACGGTCTGCGTATAGACTACCAGCACATACTGTAAATGGCACCGTGGGGGAGGGGGGCGGGGGGGGGGGGGGTATGTGGTAATTAAAAGGAATCTGTGCAGAGGTTCACAGCAGGGTAATTGGCTCTCATGCATCTATTTCAGGACAGCTCACATGCAGACACCCAATGAACCAGTAACTTCCACACAACTTCATGCATGCACACACACACACACACACTGGATATCCATCTATAGGGCACTGTGGTCTTTTGTATGCACAAAAATAATCACTACATCAGACATGGCACTGCCTTCATGTTTCCTTTCAGTGTGTGTATGTGTGCGTGTGTGGGTGTGTGGAGCCTGTGTCAGCTCAGCTTTTAAAATGATTTGACCCCGGACTGAGTGAAGGTCTTCCTTTGAGACAAGACGCATGACAACGTGGAGAAACGAAAGCTTTTGTTATGCCGTCTCGATTTCATCGTAAAAATTAAAAAAAAAAACTGGCAAAATAACACGGCTTCTAACTTATACCACTCTGGTGCTAAATTGTGTACTGCATTGGTTAATGACTGTAACATTATCCAGCTATGATGTTAATGCTACAGCTCTGGTTAGCTTACAAATGCTATTTTGCATATTTCATATTGAAAGTTCTGTCTACTGGAGGACGTGGTGAAAAGACGAACACAATACCCTGATTAACACGTTGTCATGACTTACACAACACGTCTCATGTTAGCCCACCAGGCGTTTTGCAGCTAACGCTATTTGACGCTTGACGATTCACGGTAACGTTACAGAACATTCGTGTCACTAGGTTACTCACTAACCTAGCTAGCACACGCTGCTAATGTTGGCTAGCAAAGGTCTCTTCTCCTCTTTAATTCCTAATCCCTCCGAATCAGACGTTGTTTTGTTTTTTTTGTGTGTGTGTGTGTGTGTAGAGTAAAACAGAATAACCACATGTGATGTTACTACACTGTTATCTGTCATTGTCTGTCCACTACACCCCAGCTTCAACATAACGGACTCTGGAAATCACTCACCTTCCTCGGCGGCGGCTGCATTTTGGAGTATTGACATGAATGGTATTTCCCTTGTGAGATGTATTGTAATTCCAAGAGGAAATCCAGATCAGTGTGGGACTAATATTGTGTTTCCTCAAACAAAAATCATCCCCTCCAGACGACAGGGAGGGAAGACGGGAGTTAGATTTGTACTCCGGCGGCCATGATTGATGATAAATGGCTACTTTATACAGAGCAGAAACTGAAGCTACGAGGACGGTCTGAACACACTTGTGTTGCTTGCTGCCACTAGCAGAGGACTAATGTGTACTGTACTGTGTTGTGGAGCAGGGGATCAGACAGGCGGAGAAGAAAAGGCAGAGGGAGGCAATGGGGTGATGTTAACGGGGAACCCCATCTGCAAGTAAGCTCAACGGCTCCACAGAGCGGCGAAGCTCGGTACTGCACCCGGTCTGTGCTCAAAAACACCGAGAGCAGATAAACGCGTTTTTGTTCGAGCTCTTCTCCCGTCGTCGACACTGACCTCGATAAATACGTATGCAAATATGCATCAGACCAAATACGGGGGCAAGGAGGATTAAAAACTTTAAAATGGGGCTATTTATCCGCCAAGCATCAGCGTTCACCCGCGCTGGTCAAGGAGAAAAGCCCGACAGCGACAGGAGGAGGATGCGTCCCACAGACCTGCATAGCAACAAGAAACCGCAGTCGATCAAAGAAAAGTCGATCATGGAGATGGGCGAAAAACTGAATTTATAAAAAAAAAAAAAAAAAAAAGAAAGAAACGAAACAGTAAAGAAAATAAACAAATTAAATTATAGGAAAGGGGAAACATAAATAAAAATCAAACGCTAGTAAAAAAAGTAACAATTGCTTTAATCAAAATAATTTATTATATGTCCTCTTATAGCATTAGGCTGCTTTTCAAAAGTGTTATCAGGCAGTAGACAAGGTAAGATTGTGCCACTGGGTTCACTGGTTGTGCGAGCTACTTCAACAATATTAGGAATGTGTTACAATGGGGGATGTATGAAACTATGAAGCTGGTTCATATGAAACCTTTGTAACGAGCTGGCACAAGCAGCAGCTGGTTTGACAGAGTAGCCTCCCTCCATGTGTGCAGCCCAGATATTTTGTGTCTTAGGTGTGGTTAAGCACAGTCCAAAATTAACCAGGTACTGTGAATAAAAAAACATTTTGGAGCGATAACCTATAAGGCACCGTACATGCAGACACTCATACATACATACATTTATGAATGCATACAGGCTTCTCATCATCCAATCATCTTTACTGCTCTTTCTGGGGGTGAACATGGAAATTTTAATTGCGTTGCACTACCCTCTCAGGGTTAGGACATACTTGTTAAATAAATGTAGGCGTTGTAACTGTTGCCTGGAAGTGGTCACAGTGCTGGTGCCATTAAAGTCAAACTGCAGTAGATTGTTTTATGCTTGATAAGTTTCAAAGTAGCAGTGGCTCACAACGAACCACTCATTTTGCCTAAAAAGAAAAATGTAGCTGGAAGGTCAAGTATTTTACAGGTTAAGGGTTGTGTAATCATTAATACATGGAGTTTCTGGAGCAGGTAAGACATTGAGTACTCTTTCTCACTTTTCCTTTCTGTATAACGCTTATATTCAAACACATATTTAAACACATGTACAGACATGCACTCGCATTCGAAGAAACCAGATTCTTCCCTTAACGCCTAAACGCATTGTTGGATACATTATTCTTGTTAGGATCCTGACAGAATGCCTTTGGTTTATGATTTATCGTATGATTTTGCTGTATTATTTGTTTGTGTTTAATGTGCAATGTGTAATATGTATTCTTTACTGAGGTAAGACATTTTTACAATTAGGTACTACTAAATACAGCAATATATACAGTACAGTCTCACTTCACAAGAAAGGTCATAGTTGATAATAATGGCCTATACTTATTGTGTTATCTATTAATCACTCTGTGAGTGAAAATAAACATTTTTTCTACTTGTAAAACAAGTAGGCAGAGATGAGTTAAAGAAGGGTCAGTTTTACACCAATACAGCAGGGTTTGTGTAGAAAAAGGGCTGGAGTTAACTTCTGAGCCTCAGGCCTCAGTTACTCACACGCTGTATACAGGCTGCAGCTTGTCAAACATGCACACACCTCCACACTTTTTTCTCTCACACAAGTATCTTAGGTACACATTCAGCCTTCAGCACACTCAGGGGCACACTATAAACTTTCTACTTGTAATAATGAGAATATATTACACAGGATGGTCAACACAGGACAGTCTGTGAAAGGTGACAGCATTGTGTGAGTCATTTCTTTTTCAAGTTTTGTCTTGTTTGATTACTTATTGGCTGAAGGCTGTATTTATAGAGTGCTCACTCTTGGTATGGCATGCACACAGGAGGTCAGGAGAATTTCGGGGGCTCAGAAAGGGGGCTCTATGTCTTAGGTTTGTTATCTATTAAATTCAACCAGCAGCTGTTTTGAAGAAAAAAATAAGCTACAGAGCAAGCAAGAGAACAATGTGAGAAAGACGAGAGAAGGAGTAGTGTAGCTTAATTCATTACTCTGTCTGAGTCAACTGAAAAACAAATGTTACGATGTATGGTCAAAGTTACACATGAATTAATGAAGGTGTCATTTTTGTGTTATTGCAGTTTGCAGATAAACTAGCGGATTTACAGAGGAAGAGAAAAAATGTACTGTACTGAGACAACAATGCAGCCAGTGAGCAAAAACAGAAAGAAATGTTTGTACAGGGTCTAAAAACAGGGTCTGGATTGAATTAAAGAGTTATTCCTCTGCCTGTCCCGCTCTCTCTCACACCCATGAGGGTTTAGAAGACTCTGACAAGAAAGTGCCAGAATGATTTCTGTTTTTCTACACAAAGCTGCATTCAAAGTTTTGTAAAAAGTTGTTGTTAGACAAGTTTGAATGAAACTCAGATGTGGTAAAAGATTTAGAGGTTTTTACCTTGGGGGAAGGAGTAAAAGCAGGACATTTAGACAAATATGTACATCAGAAGTGTGAAGATGTAAACCTATTGGAACAGGTAGTGGAACAGCACATTGAAAAATATGACCTTATGTATAGATCCTTCAATATTTATCTTAATTGCCTTTAATTTGATTCAGTTTGAGCACCTATACCTCATAAACATGCTGCTGTTTAGGTGCACATCGTTAGCACCATCCTACAGATGGCCTACCATAATATTCAAACTTTGACAGGTTATTACTTAAAAGAAGTACAATTTTGTGTTTTTAGCAACTGATTCTTTGTTCATAACTTAAGAAAAGAAACTTCCATCCATTCATTCATC
>JAUBNQ010000005.1:15579768-15603334 GCA_032353495.1 Ctenopoma kingsleyae | reverse complement strand
CACAGTGACTCAAACGAAATTGAATGCCTTCTTATCACTTAGAACTCATTTTCTCACAGTCACTGAAACCCATAGTTTAGTTCACACAATACTACACATATCACAGCTATACAACTGTTTTTATCTGACTTTTCTCTAATCTTTTCTTCTTAAAAATGAAGGTTTGTGAAAGTCAAAAAGGTTTGGACTGATCTTGATCTGTGTTTTTATGAGCTTGTTAAAAACATGCCATTAACCCCAGACTCAGATTCATATCAGTTAGCAAGCCACAACAAAGAAATGAGGAGTGACAAAGGAAAAGTGAAAAAGACAGACAAGGAGAGAGAGAGAGAAATAGAGGAAAAAAGACAGACAGGAGGAGAGGGGGACTAGACGTCCCATTCCTCTTTTCAAAAATCTTAACTGACTGGTGAAGTAGCGACAGATCATTTTTTTATAAAAAATATCTGGCCTCAAAGTTATTAAAACACAGATATACACATGCACATGCTCAAACTACCCCTATGCCTGTCTCCTTCTCTCTCATTCACACTCCAACAAACACACACACCCACACGCACTCATCCAGGTTTCTCAGTTGAGGTGAGGTCAACATACTTTCAGCCTGACTCAGAGTTTTGTAAAAACTCATTTTGGGACATAATGTTTTACTTAAGTACAAAGGTTGTCAGAAGCCAGAGAGATCAAGCCCCTCAACGCTCACCTGTGACTGATCAGTGAAGAGAAATGCGTCGCTCATTTAGACTGGAATTTAAAAGCACACATCAACTAGACTAGAAAAGACCAAAAACTACTCAGTGTGTTCATAGAGTGTGTTACAGCAAAGGAAAATGGACATGTATCATTACTCTAACTGCTAAAACAGAGAATAAAATCTTTTTTATGGTCGTAAGTCATAAGGGATTTATAGCCCATTTCATTTGCCCCTGCGCTTATCCCGTTCATGCTTTGAAAAACTGGAATCGCGTGAGACCAAATTCCTCAAGGAAAACACGAAGTGAACTGTGAGGGTTACGTAAACGCAGAGCATCATGGGGGGTGTGCAGTGATGAAATCCACATGACAGGAGTGATGTCACCGACGAGCTAATACGATGACACCCATGCAGAGCTAATCATTACAAAACGTATCTAACCTTTGATTCAGCAGCCAATAACACAGACACAAACTGGATTTAAAACAATGCAATAAAATAACACAGGTTTATACTCAGAATTCGCAGTGTTTTAAAAGTTTTAATTGTAAATAAGAGCCTACCATTTGATAAAATTCATTTGTTGTCACAAATAATACATGACTGGAATCATGGAAAAATAAGATAAATATGACATTCGAGCCAACAGCCAACAAACATAAAAGTGCATTACATACAAACACACACACACACACACACACACACACACACACACACACACACACACAGAAGACCAACACCACCTGCCTGTGAGGCTGCTTTGGCCTGAGCTGCTCCTTTCTCCCTTTTCCAATAATCTTCCTGCTCTCCCTGTGCTTTAATACGAGACCCAAGTAGCCATTCAGGAACAGTGCTCCGACACTTCCAACGTCTCCCATTCCCATTTGGACGGGAGTTTCTCAACTGGCAGCTAGAGCATGATCCAAACCGGCGGACTGATGCCATAAGATGGACAAAGGAGAGGGTGAGAGGAAGACAAGGACAGAAACACAGAAGGGAGGAAGAAGCAGCGCGTTTCTACTCTCATGTTTCTCTGGATGACAAAAGACAAGTGAGAGAAAAGGACTGAAAGGCCCAGTCATCCCACAGCTAGACCAAGGCCTAGGCCATGTATAAGTGTGTGTGTGTGTGTGTGTCTACGCTGTAAACTATGCTATGCTACACTTCTGCAAGAGTGACACAGTTGTACCATTGTGTAAGTCACTGGGTGAGACATAGGCAAAATGTCACTGACAGTCATTGTAAGTCTAAGAGATCGGTGTGTGCACAAAAACTCAAACTAGCAGATGCATGCATAATACCATAGCTACAGACTGTCACAGCAGAGTTTGGCACACAGAAAACAGCTAACTGATTGTTAGTTAGTGAATGGGTGATTATGAACTGTCACTGAGTAAATTCTTTTTACCATGAAGAAAAGTCAGTTGTTTTGTTTTTCACAATGCTTGACTAAGAGTTCGTCGCTGGTGTAGAATCACAACAACTGGAACTGGAGATTCCTAACTTTACCTTGCAATAACATAGTAGTCAGGTGCTGACCGATTAGTTAAAGGCTAAAATAATGGACCCAATCTGCATGTGCAGCTGTATACTACTAGTAGTAGTACCTATTATCCTTTGACTTCTTCTATGTATCTGATCTGAAATGGATTTTTTTTGCATGTCTTTCTAAGTATTTGATGGCATTTAGAACAAAATCAATTAGCATTAGTTGTAATGTAAACCACAGGTGATTCTAGGGACATTGCAGCAAGTGCAGCCTTACGCTAGGTGAGTGATGAACAAACTGAAAACTGGACTTTCACTTTGAATATCTTTTGTGGCCATGTGGACTCCAGATGTGTGACTCAGACAGAAAACTACAGGGGAGACTAACATGACTAAGACAAACTCTGCCAAAGATATACCTATACATCAGGCACGCACACAAACAATCATTAACAAATGACCTGATTTTCACTGAAGCATATGAACCAGATGTAGCTGCCTTTCAATATTTACACAACCATGTTCACATATACACACAAACATACAATTTAGCATGTAGAAATCTGCCTGTGCACACAAAAAAGCTGAAATAGCAGCTCTGCTAGAAAGTGCTGTTTCAGGGGAGGCTTTCCTTACATAAGCAAACTGCTCTGTAATTACACTGGGTGGATCCACACAGACAGAGTGAGGAGAGAGCTAGAAAGAGACAGTCAGGAGGGGAGCAACCAGGACAAAAAAAAAGGCAAAACAAAAATGAGGAGAAGACAGAAGAACCCGAACAGTCACTGTTCACAGGTGTAAACTATCATGACTTTGACAAGTTAAAATGAAAAGTTAGAGTTTCAAAGAATATTGCAATTGTGACCAACCAAGGGCAAGGACTCCCCTAACTGTTTTCCCACAGAGGCTTTTTTCCCACTGTGTGAAACCAGATGGAGGCTCATGTTATGATTTCTTTGCAGTGACACTACATGACAGTCAAGTTTATGTGCAGTTTTTGTCCCAGTGTTCACAAGCTGTTCTGAAAACATTGCTTATTCACAGACTTAGTACACCAAGGATTTAAAGTAAGTTTTGTTATTAAAAGTGTAGGCTTGTGTAATTTGGCTTAAAAGAAGAAAACAACACGGTCATTTTAGGAAATATATCTACAGTAGTTTGTTTCTTGCCACTAGAGAATATCATTAACATGCTCATATCTTATTAGTTATCCATGTTCATAGTTATGTTAGTTAAGTGCAAAGAGTCAAAGACCCTGTGCTAAGTAACAAAACCTACCTATTGGAACCCCTAAAGCTTACAGATTATTAAATCTAATTTATAATACCTAGAACAAACAACAACATGTAGAAACATAGATGTGTTTTTTATTTTTAATTTTTATGAGTACTTTTTGTCCAGGAGGAGGACTGCATATAACCACTTCCTTTTCTGTACAGATCAAACAAACGAGATAGAATATGTCCATTATTGATCTTTACAGACGTTTGCAGGTGTATTTTTTTATTTACAGTCTTTATGCTAAGTTAAGGTAACCAGTTGCAATACACTGGAATCAGCAAGGAGCGTTTGTATTCTGCTGGCAGCGAACGTAAACCACAAAGACACTTCTATGCACATGCATACAAGTCTACAGTTAGTTGTCTAGTTAACAAAATTACTCCAGCATCTCTAAAATCAGCCCCCTTGTTAAACCAAATAGGTTAATCATTAAATCATATCCCCACCCCCGACACACAGTCTTACTCAGAAGAACACAAAACATTTTTGTTGTGCCTGTCCCAAAAGCAATACACCCAACTGTGTATGTGTGTATATAAGTGAGACAGGCAAAAATATCTTAAGTGTGTGTAAGTGAGTAGAGAACAAGGGATGTTTTCTCTCCAAAACTCTCTGAACTCTTGGGAACTTAACTACATAGGAACAGAAACCATAGCAAAAACACAGAAGCTTACCAGGCTACAATCAGCCTCTCAGTGCAGTGGGAAACATCTAGGTATAAGTTTTTATAGAGTCAAACGGTCTGCCATCAGAGCCATCAGAGGCTGCCTGTGTGTCCATGACACAACAGATATCTGCAGTGCTTCCTTTTTATCTTCTGAGTCATCCCACCTCTTCCTTCTCATCTGCTGTGAAATGGAGACTTTCAACCAGAACAAACCACATTCTCATCCTTTCATGTGTCCCTGACGTTTTTACATCACTAAAAAAAAAAAAACCTTCTGAACTTTACTAAATCTGTGTTGACCTTTGTGTGATGTGTCCTTTCACTTTACTTTCAAGTCTGATTTCAAAAGGGCAAGTTGCTTACTGGATAAAACCCTTCCTCTCAATTGATCACAAAATAAAAGGTCTGATGGTGTATTTTTGATTACAGAATAGAGGTCCATTAGTTGTAAGTCTATTCATTATGTTTGATAATCACATTTTCTGGGGCCTTTTTTTCTATTTTATCTACAATAGTCCAGTCAAACTGTAAATGCCTCATGTAAATACCACAATCAAAGTAAAATGGTCCACTTGCGTATCCAGTATCCAAGTACTCTACCATCAGTGACATTTAATTATAAGAATATGACCAACTCACACAGTCATAGCCATTTATGGTCAAAACGTTTGCCGCACTGATGTCTATGTGCAGCAACTTTTGACTATACTTCCCTTTAGTCCATTCGTGAATCAGTACAGTCACAAAGTCACTTTGCTTTTAAGAACTGGTTGAAAAACCCTCCTGTAACATCATTTCAATTTGTGGACAGCACCAAAGCAGCAGTTTATGGCTAACCCAGTGTGCTCATTAGCCATTGTTAATTATCCTAAAAAACATTTATTCACAAACTTCCTCATCACTGGTGACAACATGGAGATTATGGATACACTTCTGTCCATAAAGTATCTTTCAATAGGACCTCAGACATAGAGATATGAATGTAATTGTCTGTACTCTTCCACAAAAACAGAAGCAACCACAAATTTCTCTGAAATAAATAGAAACTGGGAAAAGTAATGGAAAAAAAATTCTGGCATTGCTTTTGCTTTTTGATTCAGTAAAAAAAATTTAAAAAATGATGGTGCCCTTAACCTAACAAATTGTTGCAACATTTTGAGGCAATCACTGTGAACAATTAATTTCTGTTGCCAGAAAGCCACTTCAGGATAGTCCAATGTTTAGTTCATAGCCATTCTTGGTGCTTTTAGCCCTGTGTTTTGGGTCATCATCCTGTTGGATGACCCATAACCTGTGACTGAGACAGAGCTTCCTGAGTGCGTTTCGCTTCAGAATACCTTCATAGTCTTGAGAATTCATTGTGCCCTGCAAGGCACCCAATGACAGCAAACCAGCCCCAAAACATAACCAAGTCACCTCCATGTTTCACAGGTTTTACTTTAACCAGTGACTGACCTTGGACTTCAGTTTGTATCTCTTTAGAGGTTATCCTTGGCACGTTATCTACCATTCACACTGACCACCTGTTCAGACTGGGGTCAATTTTCCTACAGTCTCGTGGACTTTAAACTTCTTAATAATATTTGCAATAGTAGTCACAGGGACAACAAAGTGCTGGAATGTGGTCTTAAATCCTTTACCTTATGTCCTTATTATCTCCTCAGACAATTTCTTTTCTGTTTCTTTTCCTTCTCTAATCCATGTTTAGTGTAGTACACACAATGATACCAAACAGCTGAGTGATTATTTTAAACTCCATTTAAAATAGGCTGAATGACTGATTACAAGATTGAAGCTGTGCAATGCTAGTTACAGGGGAAACTTGACATATGTGTGTTATAAAACAGAAATATCACTATAATCCAGTTATTTAAACTATCTAGAGATACTATCATTTCTGACCAGTCCATTTAGTTTGTTGTATAATTTAAAATATTCTGTTGAATAAAAACTAAAAAGCAAAGTCTAATCTCTGATTAGATTTTTTAAAAAGTGTAGTTTATACGTTTCAAGTTATTTTGCAGTAGTTAATTCTGCATCATTCATTTTTCATGAAACTGTACCAATGTTGTAGACAAAATGATTGATGTTACTGTGGTTGTCAAAGAATATCAGACTCTGACCTTTAATCAAACCTTTTTAAGTAAAACCTATAAACCGGGGGTGGGCAATTCCGGTCCTCAAGGGCTGCTGTCCTACTTGTTTTTAAACCACCGCTGCCCTACTGATTACCTGGATCCGGTGTGTTCAGTCAATCAGAAGCTGGAAGATACCAACTCATAATGGTGGAGTGTGAGAAGACAAACTGGTATCTTCCAGCTTCTGATTGACTGAACACACCTGGTGGACAGTGGACCCCAAAGCACAGAATTGCCCACCCCTGCTATAAGGCTAACAGCTTACTGATCCAATAATATCTATTCACCTCTACGTTTATTTTTTCTCTACAGCGTGATCTGGGGAGGAATGGAAATTGGAAGAGGGGAGTGAGAGCAAAAGATTGGGCAGAGGGAAAGTATTTGATTCCATGTGGGTGGCCTGATAAAACAAAGTCAGTCGTAAATCTGAAGATATAAACACCGTGCTTTTAGACCTAATCCATGCAGAGCCAAGCAAAATCCCATCTTTTCACCTCTTTCTTCTTCTCTTTTCTTCTCTCTGCTTCGCATTAGCACTACAACATGCATCCTCTAAACCTGCAACATCCACATGAATAAATGGGCAAAGGTCTACATGGTAAACTATTTCATGTGACTCAGTAAGTCAGAATAATAAGTGTGGTACATAGACAGCACTTTCTAGGAAATGCAAGACATACATGTAAATGCATATACTGGTTATCCTCAAAGACTAAAGTGTCAGACTAAAGATGTCTATTTTTTTGCAATGACTGAATGACCAGATTCATAGTATTTAACTTTTTTGCTTAATAATGTGATTTAAATATAGATGCTGCTGATTTTATAATTTTACACTGATGTGTAAAGTGACTTAGAGTTTGGTGTATTTTATTAAAATCAAACATATTTTTGAGAACAAAATGTAAAAAAATATTGTTTTACTATCAGTAGTATAATTTAGTATAGTAGTATAAATATAGGATGATACAAATGATACAAATGAACAGATCCATGGAGCCTTTTGGAAAGTTGAAGACTATTATAAAACAGGGAGAGAAGGAAAGATGGGCCGCGTTCCAGGTCACTGCTAAAGTAAAAACTACTCAGTAGCGGAAGCTCAGCCCACACAAACACAAGAAAAAAATATAATCCATCAAATGGAGGAAAAACAATGCATCTATCTTATTTGACTTTTTCAACAAACATGAGACTTTGATTATCATTAATACATAGCAGTAATTTTTTTAACATATGTTTTCAGCTGCTCTGTATCAAGGAAGTGCTTCACTATCCTGACTGGACAAACCAGGCTAACACATTATCAACAGACAACATAACAATTCTTACATACAGATCCCTTGGATCAAAGTTTCATGTTTAAATGAATGCAAACAAACTAACTGTATCGAGGTGTACCAGTATGCTTGGAAAAAGTGTTCTAGTAAATAGATGGCCATAAGTAAATGTTTTCAGCATATGGTTTTGAGTAGTTTAACTAACAGCATATCAAGATGAATATCAAGATTTGGATTTTGTATATATGAGTCATTTCTGGTTCAGCTACAAACCCATTACATGCCACTCCCTCCCTCCACCACTGTTTCATTCTTCAGCCCTCTCACTTGGTTCTATTTTGATCTTGTAATGTTTTAACCAGCGTTTCCTTCCAACACTCTGCTGTTTTTGTCTCCATCTTTATACCTGACATTTGGCTCGGTAGTCTGCCTTACACCGAGACAAACATTATGACTTCACTTCACTGCAACGCACAAGAGACACAGCGAAAGATTAAGATAACATGTGCTTGGGATGCTGGAGAATTTGTATAAAAAGACAAAAGGAAATGGGGTGAAAGTATGTACTGACAATGCAACCTATTCATAGTATTTCAGACCCATAAACTACACACTATGACTAAAAAACATTTGGATGAGAAAGGTAGACCAGAAGGGGATGAAAAGCAGCCCTTCTTGCTTCCTTTCTTTATGCATTCCTCACTTTCTCAGAACTTGTCTCTGCTCCATTTTAGCTTGGCAAAGTTGTTATTACATTCAGTCCAAAACAGACACTCACAGTGCACCAGAGCTGTAGAGCACCGCACTAACACAGCAGCATGTTGGCAAAACTGTGGGCAACAAAGGCTGGACAAAGCATTGATTCTGTATATTTCAGACAAACAATATGCACACGCACACAGATACACCAAAAGAAAAAGGAAGGGGAAATTACTTTATAACACATATACAGGCAAGACAGAAATATGCTACACAATAAAGTGTGCGTACAGTACACACGCCGGCCAGTAATGCTGGATATCATCAAACACTTCAGTAACCACAACAACTTCCTATTTCCCTAAACTCATTTCCTGCCTTGTGAGATCAGTCACCAGCTACTGCTGGTGCCACTATGACAACAAGGAAGCACAATGGGAAAAGGAATAAAACAATCAACAACTAATGAATACCAAGGCAGTGGATGGAAATAATATTTGGCAGCAAAGGAGCTGAGTAAAACTCGAGGAGCGACAAGCAAAAAACTGAAATTGTTTTTTAGGCAAAAAAAACAAAACAAAAAAAAAAAACCAAGATGGTCAACGTTACTGAAAAATACACAGTGACAAATCACAAGCAACCATGGGCACAATTTAGCCTCCATACTAGGACAGAGTGATTTCAGGGAAATATAAAAAGCAGTCATGACGTAATAAAAGCAAAGCCCTGGATGTTGTGTCTGTAACCGTCTGTCCTTAACTCAGACAAGATGGTAATCCCTGTGTTGTTTTTAGTTCTTCCATGACTGTATAATAACTTTTGCCTAAACCAAGGTCCTCAGGAGAGTCAGCGTGTGTTCTAGAGAGTGTCTTGTTGAGTATGGGATGTCTGGCAAGGAAAGCGAAAGGAAAAAGTCCACAGATAGGAGCACAACATATACATAGAAACATAATTGATAGTAAGTAGCTCAGTGGGTAGAGCAGTCATCTTCAAACCCGAGGGCGAGCGATTCGATTCTCAGTTCCGCCAGGCTACATGTTGAGGTGTCCTTGGACAAGACACCGATACCCTGTAGTAGCGCTGACACAGGTCTAGCAGCTGTCCAAACAACAATTTCCCCAAAGGGATCAATAAAGTATCTATTATTATTATTATTATTTTTATGAAACAACGCTGAGTAAATGCAGCATTACAGGTACATCCGCACACACTATCTGTGTTGGGGTAAAGTGTTTATTATAGTCCCTCTCTATGACTCTAATACTATAATTCTGGCACTGAGACAACTGATATTGGACAACACAAATAAATGAAAACAGACGCACACACACACACATACTCAGTGGGCCTTGGTCCACCCCTTAAAACCCTTTGTCTGAGTTTTGTTTAATGAAACTAATAACATCCTCTGATGTTTGTTTAACAGTGTTCAGCCTTTAATGGCTTCTGTACTCTAGTGCTGCTCCCACATGCACTCTGAAACTAACCATGAGTCCTAATTCATAGACACACACATGCACTCAGTGTAGATACTATATGAAACCACATACATCTGAATATCTTGACAAAAAGCCCAAACATGTCCTGTACATTGCAACCATTTAGTTCCATCTTCACAGAAAACAATTTCTTCACTGTATCTGCCACTACGAAAGAAGGATCCTCTTCACTATTTGACAACAGTATTAGTTCTTCAAATTACAAAACATACCACTACAAAATTAGCTTAGTACTTAGTACTGTGTATCATTGACAGAGTAACACATACTATTCTGCAGTAGATAACCATTTGATGCTGTATCATCAGACCTCAAAGATGGCTAAGCCATTCACTTGCACACACGTCCATGCATTGCATTAAAAATAATAAAAATAAATCTATACTCACCACTTTGGGTTTGGTCCTCTGTGGGGTAGGTATGGATGTGGTGTCCTCAGTGCTCTTTTTCTTTGGTCCAGCTTCTGTAATTCCACTGATGCTGGTCTCACCAGACCCCTCTGAAGGAGACACTGAACCTTCAGCTCCATCCCTGGGCACTAGAAGAGGCCCAGAGCCCTCAGTGTCCCTCTCAGTGGGGCTCAGTTCCAGAATATATTTCTGGGTCACATCCTCCAGAGACGGGGCCTCATCTCCTGGAGACTTAGTTAAGATGGGAGATTCTACAGTGCAGCCAAGGCTGAGATAGTCCGCTTCCTTCAAGGGCTGGAGATATGGAGGGGGGGAGATGGGGATAAAAGTGGCAGGTTCGCTAGCATGGCGGACATGCTTGGGTCGGATTTTGGGTTTGGATTGCAGTGGAGGAGGGGGAAGAGGAGGTGTGAGGTCAGTTTGGTCGCTGTGAACCTCCTGCCCCTCTGAACTCAGATCTGGGGGCTCAAATGTATCCTCATGAGGGAAAAAGTGAGGCAGCCTGTTTGGACGCTTTCTTGAAGGCCGACGAATCATTCTAGGGGACAGAACTTCAGCTAGCTTGAGATCAAAGTTAAACTTCCTCTCCTCTTCTTCTTTTGAGTCCCCACCTTGGTCTATTACATCATCATCTTCATCATCATGGTTAGGTGAGTGGGGGATGCATTCTGACTGGGAACGAGCTTTCTTGACTGTATTACTGAGGTTTGCATGGTGATCTGGTTGTGTCGGCAATGTGTGTCTAGGCTT
This sequence comes from Ctenopoma kingsleyae, assembly GCA_032353495.1. Lineage (NCBI taxonomy): Eukaryota > Metazoa > Chordata > Actinopteri > Anabantiformes > Anabantidae > Ctenopoma > Ctenopoma kingsleyae. The sequence continues at coordinate 15,592,431 of JAUBNQ010000005.1, read as the reverse complement.
CAGTTCCACAGGCTCCCACAGCTTCTCTCTCTGCTCAGTCAGAATTGGCTCACTGCTAGAAGGTGGGATCTGGCCAGGCTGATCCAGCTCACTGATTGGCTGAGCACTGCCAGACTGACATTTAAACTGAGGGTCATTCTGGGAAAGTAAAGGGGCATCACTACGACGACTGGGGTCACTGAATGACTTCTTCTTTGGAGCTTTGCCATTGCCATGATCATCTGTTATCAGTCGGTCCATTGCACCTGGCTCAGCTACAATGCTCCTGATCATGCCACTGTAATCACGGACGCCATCATCACGAAGCCCGCCATCACTGTATACTGATAAGTCACTAGCTACGCTGCCCTTGTATTCTGATAATGAAGCCACAGCAGAGGCCTCTGGGGGTCCTCCTGCTCCTCCTCCTTTGACAGACAAAGATCCTAGCAGGTTGCTATCTACAGAGGAAAAATTGCTATTGCCTTCTTCTGCCACAGAACAGCGCCGCTGAGGCATGGGGTCACTGAGAGAGCGGTAGACTGTGGACTCCCCATTTCCAACAGCTACTGCTGTCGACTCTGCATTACTGCCATTGCTGGAATCAGAGCCTGTGTTGTTATTACCAGAAGGGGAGAATTTGCGCCTTCGACGAATTGCACTTGGGGTTGCAGGAGATTCTAGTCCTCCTCCTCCTCCTCCTGCGGCGGCTGCAAACCCCTGGGACACTGCACTGGTGATACTGATCTCCTCACTTGTAGAGTTGACATTGTTGGTACCAGCAGTAGTTCTCAAGGCCATCATAATTCTGTCACTCTCTCCCATATGGGCAGAACGAGGCAAGGAGGGAGGTCCACTGACTTCATTCAGACAATTTGTACAGCTCATGCTGTTCTCTGTCATCTCTTCTCTTTCCTGCTTAAACCCTTCTGCCTCATGGAGAGCAGACTGCTTCCATACAGTGACAGGCTGCCCTAGCACATCCCTAGCTATGCAGGACCCCAAATTAACCCCTGCTGTTCCCAGGAATGACATCTCAGAAGGGTAAGTGGGGCCCGTCTCTGGCTCTGTCACAATCCCTTCATCTGTTAAACTAGACTCATGACTTGAAAGTTCATCCACAGAGCGGTCATAGAGCATGCTTTCGTCTGAGTTTCCCTTCAGTAAGGCTCTATCCGTCTCTCTGCTCTGTCTCTTTGCCTTCTCACTGTACTCTGTGCCCCTACTGTTTAGCTTCTCTAACTGCATACTTTGTCCATCCCTCTCCCTCTCTCTATTCTCTCTCTCTCTCTTATGTTTATCCTTGTCTTTTTTGTTCTTAAACTCAGCCTCTTGATCTATTATAGCCTCATCCACTACACTAATTCCTGTGTTCTCCTTCTTCTCATTTATTTTCTTAATCTGCAAACATTTATCATCCAAATTGTCATTAATATTCTTTACAGCTACAACATCAACATCATTGCTGTCATCTTCCCTAGTACTCATCTGGCAGATATCGCGAATGACCTGCCTGGCTTCCTGCACATACCTCTCCTGCAACGGAGTCGGCATCAGTTCCTCATCGTCATCATCATCATCAAATCCGAAATCCCTCATTCTTTGTCCTCTCCCAACCCTAAAATCACCCCCATCACTTTCTACTTCCCTGTCTGATACTGTCACCTGCCCTCCATGCCTCTCCCCATCTAAGTCAAGCTGTTGCTCAGAGGAGCTCCTCATTGTGGTACCACCTGTCAAGTAACACCTGACAGCAGTTGTGGGTTTTTCTGAATAAGTGAAGGATTTTGCACGCCGCAATGTGGCAGTCAGATCTTTTAGCGATGGTCGACGACCAGAAGGTAGAAGGGCCCCACCTTGAGTACGTGAACCCATCTTGTACAGTGAGGTCCCCTCCACAATGCCAGATTTGTCTCTACCACTAGTCTTCCGCACCTTGAGTTCTGACAGGTCAGATTTCAGAAAACTTAAAAGTGTCATTGTTTCTGATGTGATATCAGGGTTCGACATGGATATTCGGTTTTTATCATTATCTATCCCATCCCCACCTGTTGTCCTCCGTAATGTTACCTTCTCATCACTCCTAAGCCCTGTAGACACCCCACCTTCTTTGGCAAGTACACTAGACAAGGGAGTGACTGTGGGCACAATCTTGGGACGCACACGCACAGGGGCACGAGAGAAGTTATCCCCATGGCCAAAGCTTGGAGAGCGGTACATAGTAAAATTCCCATGGTAAGTTTTACTCAGCATGGATGAGGATGCAGTCCTGACAGTGCTACCTCCTGCTCCACCAGTGTTAAAATACACATTTCCTGCATGGTTGGCACAGCTAACCTGGTCCTCCTCTTTCAGTGTCTCAGTGCTAGAGTATCGGCTGCTGCAATGTGAACCACCACCAGGACTGGAAACAAATGGGGGGATATTGACTTTTGATACTCGTGATACACTAGAAAGTGTTGCAGGAGTCACAGGCGAGGTGATGCGCTCCCATTGCTGCACTTTGCCTGTGTTACTACGACTGCAGGGTTCTTTTGCAAAGTGGCTCCGAGATGCTGTTGCCACAAATTCTCCTGTTTTTTTCTGGGGTTGTCTTTCCAAGTGCTCCATTGTCAAAGCTGTGTCACTGTCGCTGTCTTCTGATTCGCCATCATGATCATCATAATCATCACAGCCGGTTGCTAAAGTCACACCACCGAACTTCTTCTTCTTTCTCAGTGAGCGGCGGCGTACTGCCTCACGACTGTGGGGACCTAAAGCACCAGGACTGTCCTCCTCACTCCCTGAAGACCTGCCAATACCTTTAGCAGCCCACCAGCCATTTTTACTGCGTGGTAAACAGCCACCTCCTTGCTCTATGGTCCCTCTTTCTCCTCCTCTGTAGGAGATGGAAGGATCAGGCTCAGAGGGAATACTCCAGCCCCCTCCTCTTCTTCTAGTGTGTTCCTCCTCTTCGTCTCCAGAGCTAAACCTCCAGTGGGAGCTAAGAGGAGAGGCAACTCTTGCTGGGGCTCTGAGCTCAGTGGAGGGAGCTGAAGTAGAGGAGGAGGAGGTAATGGCTTTATCTGGAGCCACAGCAGAGAAGAGGGAGAAGGCGGTGGGGGCTGGTGTTCTGGAGGAGCTATGTGAGGAATGTAAACTATCCTTGGGCAGCCCGACCCCCTGTCTATCCCTTCTCTCCCTCACTGCCGGCTGCCGCAGAGAGGAGGAGCACAAGGAATTGTCTAAGCTCACTGACCGACTCCAAGACCAAGTTGCTGTGCGCTGAAGGTCAGGGTTGGGGTCAGATGTCGTCTTGGGGTTCTTACGGGCTGCCTCCGCCTCAGTGCTGGGACTATGAGATCTAGATGAGGATCGGCTAATCCTGCAGTAGTTACTACCCCCAGTGTGACTATGACTGCTACCGCTGCGGCTTTGAAGAGTATCCCTGCCAGAAACTTTGTTATTAGAGCTTTGTGTCTCTATGTCTGCCTCATCATTTGAGTACTGCTGTTGGTCAGCTCTGGAATTAAAGTCCATACCGAAACAAAATGTCTCCTTAGCAGTACTGCTTTGTGCTCCAACTACACATTTGTCATGCAAAGAAAGGCTACTGGCTTCACTAGTACAGTAAGGTGAGAGTTTGTCATCTCTATCTGATAGAGAAGCATTCTCAGTGGAGCTCAGCTCATGTAGATGGCCTCTGCTGGATGTTTTTAAAGTCTCTGTGTCAGTCTTATGTGGCGTAGCTTTGCTTTGTCTCTCATCAAAAAGTTGTCTAATTTTGGTGACACTGGGCCACTTGTCAGAGTGCAGGGGAATAAAGTCACTGTGGTGTGTGGAGAGATAATTTCTGTGAGATTTACAGGGTGGAGAAATGCCTCTACTAGTAACATCCTCTTCCTCGTCTGTAGTCAAAATCTTTCTGTGATCAGAGGCACATGCAGTGATTTGTGAATATTCTCTCTTACCAGAGCTGCTGCTGCTGCTGCTGTCGTCCGTTGATAAACGTGTAAATATCCGCTTCTCATTTATCTTCTCTGTGTCCGAGCCTGACACGGAATCAGTGCCCGAGTGAAACTTTTGCACTTTACAGTCTGTGAGAGCCTCTGTGTTGGTAGTAGAAGTAGTATCACTCTCCTGAAAATATCCACCACCGCTGTCCCCGTGAAAAGATTTACGATTCACACTCCTGTCTCTCCTGGAACCTCCGGCCCGCGGAAGAGTGCAGCTCCCCCGCGTCACTGCTGCGTCGTCTCCCGGTGAGGCTCTGTGCGTCCTGGTTGAACTGCTCCTGCTGCTGCTGCTACTGCTGAACTTCTCTGTGAGCTGGCGGATGGATGGAGAAATAGCGCAGAGAGGAGTGGACGAGCCTCTCTTTGGATCTGCGGTTGGGAGGCCGGTGGTGGTGGCGGCGGTGGCGGCGGCAGAGATTTTGGAAACTTTTCTTGACACACTGACGTTACGCGTCGCCAAGAGTTGTTCTGCTTTGTTGGGCTCCGGGGGAAGGGCGACGCCAGCTGCCTCCAAATCCTCTGATTTCTGTTGCTGGTCTTCACTCCTGTTGGCGGTCCAGGACCCCAACTTTTTGAAAGAGACGCTGCGAAACACGGCTGCATTCTTGCTCCCTCTTTCTGCCATTGTTCATGTCTTTGTTTGTCAGATTTCACAGACACATCTTAACTCCACGGACACAAGCACCTTTTTGAGTTGTGGTCCATTTCCCCCCGCAGCACTAACAACACGAATCCCCAATAACAATCACTCTTTTTTTTTTTACAACTTAGTTTTGGCAAAGCGACAAACTCCACTGAGACGTTCAGGCACAACTATTCGCATATTAAGTAGGAGAGCGCGTCTCTGTTATCAAAACTTACATGCTGTCGATTCCCGAAACCGCATCTGTGCAAGGAGGAAAAGCGCTACAAGTTTTTTTTTTTTTTGGCCCAAACCTTCCCAACCTGTCCTCTACAGCAACTTTTCCATTGTTTTCTTTCTGCACCTCTGATCATCGCCAGGTTAGCAAGCCTACACGGGCCCGACGCATCACTCACTGTTAATTCCCAAACTGTTTGTGGATTCCTTATTTTTGCATGGTTTGGTTTTCCGTGACTTATGTTGTTTTTTTGCATGTTAATGCCTGAGATAGGGCAGAGGGGGTGGGCGGGACTAGGGGTATAGGGGCTGTCATAGCCCCCTCAGGGATTGAGAGGAAAAGCTTTTTGCTTTTTTGATAGGAGAATGCAGATACTGTGGACAAACTAGATGTAATTATAGCTCTTTCCCTTGCGAAAGAGACAGTAGCATGGACATTTTAGTCATTCTAGACCTGCATTTCTGTAAAACTTATATCCACAAGAAATATCACTATACAAAATATTACTGATTTTAATAGTGTTACAATAAACTTGTAAATGTTACAGCATTTCTGTCTTCAGAGGTAACATGTCACAGAGGAAGCCAGAAACGAAACACTGATTTAATACACACAATTCACTGGCAACTGCATATTTAGCAGTAGCTGTATACTACGTTTGTGATGATGGTGTTGGTGAATTAGTGTGTCAGCACTAATTCCCAAGGGGAGGGGGCAAAGAAAAAAAAGGTTTTCACTCCTGCACAATTACCCCTCTGTGGTGCTTCCCATGTGGTTGTCTGGTTAACAGGTCCTTTTGTTCCTAAGGGGAATTCTGTGTTACATTCCCCTGGAGTAGAGGAGCTGCTGGCTGCAGCGCCCTCCACAGGCTGACCTGTAAAATGTCGGGTCATTGTCATTTAATAAAGTTAACTCATAATTTTGTTGATGTATGTCATGACTTTACAGAATCTCTCTCCAAGTTTAATTCAGTTTGTTGAAATGTTCACAATTTAGTCAATTAACTGTAATGTACCAAATGTTCCAAAGGATCCAAACACCGCCGGTCAATTTTTAAAGTTGACCTTTACTGGGTTTGGTAGCTAAAAATGATGATACAGGAATTGTTTTGCAGTGGATTAACTTCTGTGTGTTGCGTTAGACCAGTCTCTCATTGTTAATCTCACAGACGTCAGAAAACAGTGAATGAAAGTTCATGTTGCGCTGTGTTGTAAAAAAGAGGGATATAAACCCACATAAACAAGTTAGCTTTTTATGTGAATGAAGTAAAGACATTCACGTTTGTTTTATGACATATTTAATAGCTTTTCTTCAAGGTACTTTTACATTAAAACATCAAAAACATTTTACAAGCAACTACTGCATGACAAGATAAAAAAATAAAACATTTTCTAACACAAGCTTTTTTCTAATTATGTTTACGTACCAAAAATAAAGATCTTCTAAATAATACTGATTGACACAAATACATTGGCACAGCACACAGACATCAGATATCTTTCTAAACTGACCCCACACACACCACATTTCAAACAGCTGCAGAGGAAAAAATAAATCAGACATCACAAATATTTGTGCAAACAGACAAGTAAACAACAGGACTTTGCAGTCACTTTGTGCTGAAGCCAGGAAAACAACATACAGTTTTTACTACATTACTGAATATGCATGCCATACACACAAGCATGCACACACGTTTGTACGTTAACAAATCAGAACAACATTCTTGATTGTATCACCTCAAACTGTGATCGAAAAGTTCCTCACATTTCAAACATGAAATTGACATGTTCACATTGTGATATACACAACATTTCTTCTCTGATCTAAATAGTTGTACCAAGTGTTCTGGTAGTAAAGCTGCCTATATTCATTCTAAAAGCAGAATAAATTATCATTTTACTACTTAATGACATATTGATCTTCAGGCTGGGGGAGTCTGGTATAAATATGGACCTAAAGACACTAAATTACTTAGACATTCAACATTAAACCATTTTTGTTGACAGTAGCGTAATATAGCTAATAATAGCTTAATGCTTCAGTTACAGTTTAAGTACAATCTAAACTCAGGTCAATAGCTATGAATCTTTAAAGGAATAAGAACTTTGCGGTATTAATACTTCATCGCAATTTCTGGGCTGACACGGAAGTTCTAAAATGACAGAAATCAATCAAAGTTCATTTGGCATTTGTGTTTGTTGCATGATAACAGATTCTCAGTAACTCCACGAGAAATAGAGAAAGAGATAAAGAAATTCTGACTGTACAGTTCACATGTACATTACAGGACCTGTTTAAGAGTACAGGAGTCATCATCATCATTGGAACAGACATCCTAATTTCATGGAAAGCATACACACTCACAGGACCTAGAAAACCACAGATGCTGCCTTAGGGTCCATAAATTACATGTTGTCTTCCTTCTGAGCACTGAATGCAGGATTTAAACCTGTATTAATTTATTAGCATCTCTGTTGGAACAAACATCTTCTCCACAACCTGCTGGTGAAAAAGTGGAGCAGCTTTAGTCATAGACTTGTTCCACTGTGACAAGGTAGGATACAGGAAATAATTCCTGCCAGCAGCCATCACCCTGTTCAGTGACTCTGCTCTGACAGTATGACTATCTGTAGCAGCACAGATTTCATTTCTTATTTATAATTGAACATTCATCCTTTAATTCACACGCATCATGACATGTAAGTTAGAAGTGCAATGTGATTGATTTTTACTATTGTGTACTATCTTCTGTTGGTATATTTTTAGTGTTTTTTGTGCAATGACTACTGCAACAACGGAATTTCCCTTTGGGATTGATAACGTATCTGCAGTATGTACTTTTCTAAATTAATTTCCTTACTTGAGAATTTAAGGTTCTATGAGTTGGATATTTAGTTAACACTTTTGTTGGCATCTCCTGATTGTAGTAGATAAGATTTAATCCTTACTGGATAATATGTAAATTAAAAAAAAATATTTTAGAAGGAGCCAGCATTTCCTGTGGTGGTGTTAACAGTAGTGGGGAGCATATGACCCCCAGTGGTGAAAACATGCAAAAGTCTGGCTAATTTTGAAACATGTCACCTAACGGAAAAACCTTCAGAGGGTCTTTTGTGGGGCATGTTCCACCCAATACCAATTAATTTCCACCTACAAGTGCAAGTTTAACATAAAGTCATTTGCTTTGAGCATTTTACTTCCCTCATCACTCTTTTATCCTTTTTTATCTCCACTTCTACATCACATCCATCTAAAATCATATTCCATGCATAATCACTTATAAACTGTAAGAGGCTGCTGGAGTGGAAGAAACCTGCTATTGTTATTATCTTACAGTACAGTACCATATACATTATTTATTTTACAGTATTTCTGTTTGTACATTTCACAGTTTCAAACAGAAATCAAAGAAATCCTTTCTAAAATAAAAGTTCTTCTTCTTTTCTATCCAGTGTACAGCAGAAACATTTCAAAGATAAAAGGCCCGATGCAGGATGTGAATGCCCTGGTCTGCTGACAGTACAGTCAGCACATATCAGGAATCAGCAATCTCAAAGCCAAGTGTCCAAGATGCCTGAATTCCCTAAAGAAAATACACCCACAGTGGATGGTGGCTGTGAAGGTTAATGCCAAAGATAATGCTAACAGGAGAAAAGCACTGTTTTAATCATTCTCCTCGTTTTTTTAGTTTGTGTTTCTCTTTCATATAACAAGATTACAACCTTCAGGTTCAATTTCAGAAGGCTTCTTGACGTAGCAGTGCCTCTAATGCTTTTAGACTGTAGTTACATTGAGCTATAGGATAAAGCCCGAAAAACAGCTTTCAACAGAACAAAAGTAGCACGAGGAAAACAGTTAAAAAGCTCAGCCATTACATTGATTTATACATTTCTGCACTAACCTAAGATCTAAAAATACTGCTGCAATGTGTGATCTACTGCTTGTTCACACACTGGTGCCCTTGTCTCTGAGGGTGGTAACTCTGAGCACAAACCTTTTGGTGCTCCGGCGGTAGCGCGGCTGGGTGAAGTAAAACAGTATAGGGTCCAGAAAGCTGTTCATGCTGGCAAACGGCCTGGTGCTCTTGTAGATGACTGAAAACAAGTTCTTCATCTCACATGGCACATCAGGCAGAGTGCGTATCACCAGGTACATGGTCTTTGTGAGGTGAAACGGAAGGAAGCTTATGCAGAACACTGCCGCCACCACAATGATCATCCTCACTGCCTTGTCCCGTTTCTCCCCAGTCGCCATGGAAACACCTTGGTAGGTCACTGGGCGGCAGAGGATTTGGGCCATCCGGCAGTAGCACACCATCACACCCAAAAAAGGCAACAAGAAGCCGAGGAAGGTCAGAGCCATGCCATAGGGATAGTAGTCTCCTGAGCGCGCTGGCGTACTTAAGTCATAACAAACGGTGCGGTTGCGTTGGATTCCTGTCGCAGCAAAGTGAAAAGTAGGTGCACACAGGATGACAACCACCAGCCACACCCCCCCACAGATACTCCATGCCATCCTGCGACCACCTTGTTTGTGCCACATCGCGAGAGGATGGCAAATGCCCATGTAGCGTTGCACACTTATGCAGGTGAGGAAGAGGATGCTGCCATGAAGATTACTGAAACAGATGGAAAAAGAAAATGTTAAGTTAAATCTTATTAGCTGCTATACATGGAGACATTTAAGAAGAAATATTATCCATATGCTATGGAGCCAATATTCAGTCAAGTATCTCACCTGTAGAACTGAAATCTGACCAGTTTACAGGTAAACTCGCCAAAGGGCCAGTAGTCATGGCTACCATAGTTGTAAACAAGCAAAGGAAGTGACATCACATACAGCAAGTCAGCTATGGCCAAGTTAAGCATATAGATGTTGTTTTTGGACAGACTGGGCCTCTTCCTCCATATCTTCAGTATGACAGCAGCATTGAGAGGGAGGCCGAGCAGGAAGACAAAGGTGTACACAGCAGGGAGCAAAATACGTTTAAAGTCTTCCTGGTAGGTGCAGCGAGGAGCACTTAACCCATCAATGTTGCTGATGTTCTTGATACTGTTGGCAAAGCCGTCTTCTCCGTACGGGTCAGTAGGCTGTACAATGGTAGAGAAGAAGTCCAAGGAGAGGGTTTTAGAGATGAGAGCTTCTGAAGGGTGGGAGTCAACAGAATATGGCATCTTCACATTCTGGAGGAGAGACAGGGGGGAGACCAGGGTTACTTATTTTACAATGTCAGTATCACAAGCACGATAATATGACATGAATAATTCAACGTGGTTGTGCAAAATAACTTGCAGATAGGCATGTGAATGCATTTAAACTGATAGTCCCATTATAATTAAATTCTAAATGTCTATGGATGTTACTGCACTTAATATAGCACATGACCAGTAAACCAGTTATTCATTACAGTGAAAGATTAAGGTGCACATTAATACTTTAAGTTTCTCTCTTCCCACATGATAAGAAGCTTGATAAAGATAGAAAGAGAAATCACAATTCTCCACTAGAGGGCATAAGACATCGATATTAGTTTGGTTTATACCATCAACATCTCAAGCATCACAGCGAAGCAGTCCAACAAGGCTAAACAGAAATTCACTGAACACTCTCTGGTCTAACTGTTCAGTTAATCACTGAGATATTTGATCACAGAATAGCTTAAATGTTTTGTAACTGGAATTGCAAAGCCAAAATGTAATCATTTACAGTATCAAGAACCACATATGAGAAACAGAAAAAAAGAGTCAAGAAAGAACAGCTGCTATAACAAGCCAAATGTATCTTCAAAAGGAAATTAGCTAATGGAATTAAAATACATGATATACCTGTTTGTTAACACCTTTAGGGAGGTGAAACCCCATTCTGATGGAAACAAATGGGATTCCCATATAATGCACTGAGCGTTCTTGTTACACATGACAATCATCATTTAAATGTACTAATAAAAGAAAGCACGGCACACTTTCCACTATGTTTTTGTTTTTCAGATGAAACAATTACAAATTACTGGGAAATGAAAGTACATAGGTATGTGGAATGTATTTAAAGAAGGGAATGAATGACCTGCTTAAAGTGTGAGAGTGAGTTGCTGTGGAATACAAGAATTAAGCAGAATAAAATACAAATCTTCAAGTGTTGCACCAGTACTTTGATTAATTCAAACCTTCCATTCCCTTAAAACAAGGGCAGCTGCAAGTGTAGAAATGAAAACCCACTGTAGACTGTCTGCTCTCCCACTCACCAGTCACATTGTCTGGAACAGGCGGCACAACACAGAGATTAATCAACAATCTTAATTACTGTTCCCACCATCAGCATCAATCATAGCCCTTCATGGAAGCATGTGGGCAAGTAAGGGTTTGGCATGAGCCACTTCCTCCATAGGCTGTGACCTGCAGCATTTCACAGTTCCTGTCCCGCCAGAGTAAAGTCTGTGTGTGTGTGTAAGAGGCTGTATAGATACAATATGTTGTAAAACTGCTTAAAGACTGTGTTTGTGTGTTTTTTAAAAGTGCGTATCCTGGTAGAATAATTGAAGGAGAGAAGGTGGAGGGAGTGGATTGCCACTGAACTATAAAACAGGCTGTTTTATTTGCTTATGACTCATTTATGGCGTAATTCAGAATTCTGATTTGCTGACTAATCTGTCTCAGTGGGTTTCTGGACGGTACCTTAGAAAGTGATGTGGATTAACTCTATAAATCACAGTTTCTCTCACAAATGCAGTGTTTTGATGGTAAAGGACAAAGCACGGTTGCTAATGGGAGTTGCTTGTTTAAGTCTGACTTTAGCAGACAAATTATTTATTTAGCCCAACTTTTAGGAACAGACTTTTTAACACTGCAATTCATCCGCAATCAGTTTCCACATGTTTAAACTACAGCCAAGCCTCATTCCTACTGTTTGGTGGTATTCATAATGTTGGCATGCATATGCAGTGAAAATGTCAAAGAGCACGCACTAACTTGAAATCAGAAATATTAATTACTTTATGAAAGAACACTACAGGTCACTGGTTTTCTGGTTTCAGGTTTCCATTATCTAGTACACAATGCTGTATAGTCAAGGAAAAACACACACACATATATTCTGGATGCAACAAGCCCTAGCAAGCAAATCATAAGTTTATAAAGCTAAGCAGGAATAACAGCTGAGATCTTCCAACTGAAGCTGGCAAAGATCAGATTCCCATATTCAGTAATTCCACCTCATTAGCACTGGCACTGTGGCGAAGATAATCGCAGACAAAGGATATTTCTCATGAAATATTAATGAAGAGTTGAGTGACAAGTTTTGCAGCTGTAATCTAGTCTGTTTCAGTTTATTGCATATGGAAGAGTTGATGCTTTCGACAGCTTTCACAAAACTGGTTATAATAGGTGAGTTTAGCACTCACCAAAGGAAACAATTTAAAATACATTGTGAAAAAAATAGTAGCATGGTGTAAAATGTAAACTGCAAAAACTGATATTAATGAGCTCATAAATTAGTTATGCTCCAGCTGACTGTTGGCTTTTATTGCATATAGTTAACTTAATGATTCAAATAATAAACATATTATTATTATTATTAATAATTAATATAATATTTAATGGAGGAACTGTCTGAACAGTATTAGAGTATTAGTAGTATTAGAGTATAGCGCACCAAAGAGTGCTCCTCTGTGTTCATATGTGTTTGATATGGTCATGTTTCCAATTTTCAGACACTCTAGAGAGCAAACAGTAATTACAGGACTCATAAGTGGTCGTGTTTGTGCCTGTGTTTGAACCTCTGATGGTTTGTGGTTGAAGTGTTTGCTCTTAGCTACTCTCCAAGCTATATCC
>JAUBNQ010000005.1:15550620-15578177 GCA_032353495.1 Ctenopoma kingsleyae | reverse complement strand
ATATACACACACACAGAATGCACAATTATCTGTATTCATTAGCTGCATGTGCCTCGCCAGCTACAGAGTTCACCTGTAGTTAATCTAATCTAAAAGAGCAGTCAACTGGCAGATAAGGCCAGATCAGGGCACATAAAGACACACGCTTCATATTGTACACACAGACACTTCTATGTGGTATATACTGAGCGGGACATGTAAATGGACAGAGGAGGGAGACGTTGAGTTGAAGAGAGAGGTCAGGGAACAACACTTTCTATTCAACTTAAACTTAAAAAACACACAGACACGTACACACATAAACATCTTCTTTGCTGTTGCCACATTTTGCCTTAAAATGAAAAAAAACCCCTCTTTACTAATTATTTAAGCGAGTGCAGGCTCATCAATCCTGAAGACAGACACTGTGGCCATTTTATAGGAGACATTTTAAAACAATCACTTGCAACATAAGCTATCTATTTATGGGGGGTGAGAAGGGCGGGTGTACACAGGCACATTGCTTGCCATATGGTCGTGAAGAGAATAAAACGCCTGTTGTTATAGATCAACTGTGCTAATAAGCAACTTCAAAACTCACAGGCTCTTATACATAGCAAGCAAAAGACAAACACATTTGAGCTAATCCCTTGTTCCTAGTTCTCTAGAAAATTGGACTGGTGATAGAAGACTCTGCTTTAAGTACAAATATGGGTATTACTGCTACGCAGAGAGCATTATGCATTAATCTAATGAAGGAATTTTTTTTCAGGCAGAACCAAACCAATGTGTTAATCCAGTAACTTCTGGTCCACTGAAAAAGTTCAAATAGACAGGAATACCTTCAAAAGTTATATGGATCACATGCACGACTGCGGGGAACAACACAAAGTGCTCTGTTAGTGATGATTTGCTGTAACTTGTAGACAGAAACGTGTTGATGCACGTCACTGAAAGACGTGCATCAACAAAAAAAGCTGTGGGCTGAGGATTTCATCAGGCCCATACAGACTGATAGAAGTTCAGTCGCTGAGCAGTTACCACACACAGGGGAAGTTAATGAAGCTCTGATGAAATAATGAAAACACAGACACAGGACAGTGGGGCATCGGCCATTGAAACCTACTGTAGATGTTGTAGAACACAAATTTCCTTCTAATGTGATCATCAACTGCCTGTCTGTTTCACTTTATTCATTCAGCTGGACGTCATGTTCATATTAGCCGATCTCTATGTGGTGGTGGGGTAATGTTGGTTTGCTTTGCCCTAACCACTCAGCTAGTGACGTTTTTATCTCTAAACATTGTACTGATAGTTGCTTGGAGCATTTAACATAATGTTTTTCATAATGATCAGAGAAATATGCAGATTTTCTGTTGTTACTTAGATATTTTTTGTTAATCTGGTTCAATACGCCAGAAACACTATGCACATCTCACTTTCGCTCAGAAATTCAAATGAGTGCGGTGTTGCCCCCTCAACTAGAAAAGCAAATGGCCGATAAGAGTTTAATAAGCAGGCTTAAGACGAGGATTTCATCTTCCTGCATAGGTAGATAGAATACTAGCCACGGTCATGAAGAAACAGATGTGCTGCATGCTGATCATATGAGATCAGTGTGGTGGTAGAAGTTGTTGTAAGTCAGTTTATTAGTGATGATTAAGATCAGTTACTTCTGAAACACCCCTGGACAGGTCGCAAGTTTATCACTGGCCCTACAGACAAATACTGATACTCACATTCCCCCCTATGGGCAATTTAGACTCATCAATTAACCTAACATGGATGTTTTTGGACAGATATTAAGTTATGAGTAATTTTATACAGAGATTCTGGCTCAGGGGTGTCTTTACCTTTCAGATCCCTGGGCTCAGTAATCCAACCATGGATATATGTTTTGAGTGAAATGATTACATTTGTCATTAGAAATGACACTTGTTTTCAGTCTTGAATGGTTATGGGTTCCTTTTAAAGCTTAGCTCTAATGTTTTCCCAAAAATGAGCTGCAACTTGCTGTAAAATCATGACGCACACTTTTTGTCAGGCATCATGTTAATCATACGCTTATGACATCTGCTCTGGTGAAAGCACAATCAGTAAAGCAGTAAAGACGGGACAAAGAGGAATGTTGAGAATATATGTTTAAGTTTTTTTTACTATTACAGTAATGCTGGTTTCTACTGATCCCAAATAAGACAAATCCTACCAGAGAAGTCCCATTTACATTTAAGACATTCACATTCAATTGCTCATTTTAAGAAGCCAGTGTCTGGCCTGTTTAATATAGCTGCTGTTGAACCTTTGGTACTCAGTGAAATGATGCTCTGCACTTAACTTATCCCATAAACAGCCATGGCCCTGTTTCTCTCTGTCTACGCTGCTATCAGCTTTCTGCAGAATAACATGCTTGTCTGTGTGTCTCTAGACCCGTGTTGTTTTTTTTTCCCCAGCCAGCCAGACAAAACACCTACAAACACCTGACCACTGCCTGGCTAAAATTGAATCTTCTTTAAAAACACAGACATGACATCTAAATGATTCTTATTACAGCTGTGATGTCACATCTTTTTTTTGCTGGATGGACTCAGACACAGCCCTCATGCTGCTATAAAAATAAACAATATAAATATCATATCATATATCATATAATATCATAATGTGAAATTCTGTACTGTGTGCATATTGTAAAAATCTCCCATCTCTATTTTTGGGGAAAATGAAAACGGCTGCAACGACTCTGATGTTATTACAGGATGAAAGCTCTTTACAGAAAGTTTTTAACTGCCTATAGGACATACATTTTTCTGCACAATAACTGAGAGATATTTTCCTTGCTGTAGTAATATTTTAGTACATGTAATGTGTCTGTAAATCACAACGACAGCTCCGGAGCTGAAACGCCGCAAATAGCTGGTCTGATAAAGCAGGCATTCAGAAACAGCCACGCTACAGCGCAACGTGACTGTTCAGTTGTTACTAGTTTGATTCAAACGCCTTTAAATATCTCATTTAGGACCCAGTGAGACACGGTGGCAATAAACCAAATCAGCTTCAACTTACCTTGAGTGTCTACAATAGAAGAGAGAGGAAACATCAACAAGTTAGCGACTGAGCCATGGCAGAAAAGTGCGTCCTGCTCTGTGGTTCAGCTCAGCTCAGCTCAGCTCAGCTCAGCGAGGAGAGGAGAGGAGAGGAGAGGAGTCCCGTCGGTGAGAACAGGTGTCCGGAAAACACAGGATGCAGTTTGACACCACAAACGAGTGTAAGTGTGGTTTAAAGTCGCCGTTTAACCTCCTGGACCTACCTGCTGCACACACACACACGTCACACACTGATGCTGCCGCGCCACAGAGCGCGTGGTACACCGGTGACGCGCAGGCGCAATGAGTGCTGCAGCGCGCTCATAAGGGAAAGGCTATTTTAACCTGCATGTTTTTAACTTACAGCATTTCAACGGGGGGTGGAGGTGGAGGGGGTATTATTGTGCAGTCAGTAGGCTGATACAACGTTATTTGGATGTACTTATGTACAGTAAAGAAACATAACATAGCATAACATAACAACCAAATGAAATGCAAAATTACATCAGAGACATAACAGTTACTAGTTAGTTCCTAATTATTTACTAGATGTTTCATATAGCATATGGAAATTCACAATGCGCTGTTAAAGCTCAGACTACTGATTCTAAACCTTCACCTATAAATTTTACTTTTGAAGTACTTTTTTTCTTCTTCTAGAGTTTCTTTTAAGTTGCTCTTTCAAGCAAAATGATTGGAATTTTTATTTAACAACAAGGCAAATATTAGAAAAATATACAAAAAAGAATTACTTATTTCCGTTCCCATTATGCCTCAGACTTTTTTATACAGTGACATAACCTCTTGTCTGGAAACCAGAGAACTGTGCAAAGAGTACTTTAACCTAAACTAAAACTAATCAAAATGAGTCATGCTGGACTTCTTTCTTGTTATGTTGAAACGTTTTGCTATTCATCCAAATAGCTTCAGTTTGAAGAAGCTTTTCAACCAGTTCCAGTTGCAATGTGTCAACTTCCAGATAACTTTACCTGGATTACTGAGAATCTTCACAGGCATAAACAAAATGTAGCTTACTTCTTTCCACCAGTGAATTTTACCATTGTTATAAGAAATACTTGTTTTATGTTTTGCAGGTTTATAGATTGCAATTTTTTTAATTTTAAATATAGAAAGTTTATAAAATACTATAGTCAGCACTAATGGTGGGTAGGTTTCAAATTCCCAGAAAAAAAAAGGACGTGACCTTAGTGTGATCAGTGTTATCTACAGTCTATGATATAATATATGCACAATAATACTGTGTGTCAACAAAAGCAAGAACCTGGTAGAGGAGTTTCTTAATCTTTCATGGATTTACCATGTATGAGACACCGAGCCCAAAGTGTCCTAATACAGTACTCAGCAAATTATATTATGTGCTAAATGTGAGACTATGTGGCTGTAAGAATGGCTGTTGTGGTCAACACTAGTTACAGAGCACACCAGCTTTCATGCGCCAACATTTCTGAGTCTGCTAAATATCTGGTTGCAAGCTGTTTATTGACTGGCGCATGCTGGTAAACAGGTAAAGTGTAACAGGACTTCATGGTCTTCTCTTGTCACTGTGTCCGGTCTTGTTGGAATTTTATGAGACTTTTATTGCTGTTGTGTTTGATTTGTCAGCATTGCTGTTTCCTGCTCTGCATCCGGTTTCTGTCAGAACACGGGTAATAAGACAACAGCCGACTTTTCACATTTTGAACACAATTTGGGAAATAAAGTCTTGTCTAGTTCAATCCAACATGTTCTCATCCCACCGCGTCGCATAACGATGCGTGCAGCTTGGTGCCTCAAAACCAGAGCTAAAGGTATGGCCTAAAGGTATGGTCAAAAAAGCTGGTTACCGGGTGGAAACAACTGTGTTTAGGGTTAGGGTTAGGCTCAGAAGCTTCAGGGTTAGGTTAAGTTAAAAGATAAAATAAAAGTACTTGGTGGAACAGTCTTTGTACAGCACACAAAGTCTCACACAATCAACTGACGTCTCTGCGGCTCTTTAGTGTCAGTATTGAGATGTCAAGTGGGAAGCATCGTTATGTGACGCCGTGGGATGACATCAGTCTCTTCAGTCATAGTGATAATAAATAAACGCAGCTGACCGTCTGTCCTGCCACTCCTCAGTCACCGTTTACATTTGTTGGGTCACTTGAGCGTCATTTTAAAATATTATTATTAAGATTATTATTAAGACATATTCTTGCACTAAATATCTAAGCTTTATAAACGGGACCAGTACAAAGAAACATGCCAACTATTCTTGTAAAAAAAAACACCAGAAGTAATAGTTGTGTTTTGAATGTTGATCTGGAGATTAAGAAACTGAAGGAGGATCAGAAGAAAACAACTGTTATTTCAAAGACTGTGTTTTCAAACTACATGGCACATTGTAGTGTCATGCAGTCTTGCATCTGTCCTCAGTGTTCTTGTGGCCACTGACTCATGGCTGCATGTTTTTCTTCAGCACAGAGTTCGTATCGTCTAATTCCTCAGTTTGTCACATGAAAGTGGATTTGTACTGGCCTCGTCATTCACATTGAATGCACACCACGTTATATATATATAATAATTTAATATTAGCAAATGTGTCAATATCACAGGTTACTGATGAGAGTATTGTGTGATCATGAATCGCTCCTCTCTATGTTTCACTCATGACTGATTTAGTTCACTATCTGCAACTAAGTGTGAGTTACAGTAATCTACAACATGTATGAGTTTGAATTAAAGCTATAGCGTTCAGAGGGATTAGCAACGGCTGGGAAAACAATATAAACAAGATGACTGATTATAAGTTGTTTAGACTCAACACACACAAATATGGTCTTGAGCCAACAGCATACAGTTGACCCACATCCAGCAGACCTATTTTTCTGAATGAGCAAATTTGTCATGTTGAAATTGGAACATGTGCAGACAGAGAAGTTGAAATCAGTTTCCTTCAGAAAACATTTGCTCAACACTCAATCCACAAATCTCGCAATGACTTTGGAGTATTGTAACACATTTGGATCAGAGAGGCTCATTTTAGGCCTCCACCCTTCTGTTCTTCTGAATATACAATAATCTCCTTATGATGGAGCAGCTGCAGTAGAGTGCGAATGTCAAACTTAAAAGAGCTAAAGCGTCTTAACATTTAAGACTTGATTATGTCTTAAGTGTGACATTGTAGTCCCTCAGTGTAAAGGAAAAGTGTAAAACGTGAAATATTCTGGTTCATTTCAGGAATGAAAGTTGCAAAACTATGTGGCACATCTACAAACTCATTTGGAATTTTGTCTAAGACCACTGTCTAGTCCTCTCACGCCATTTTCACGGAATCAAACCATGAACTAATGCTTTATTTTTAATTTTGCATGTTTGCATTTCTCATCGTTGGCCTGGAGTTTAAGACTGCAATGCTTTTCCAGTTTTCAGACAACCCAAAGCAAAACCAAATAGTTGTGATGTATGATTTGATTTCCCATAACAAACTGAGGAACTGACCTTAAGGTTCATGTACTGTATACCCCTGAACCTTAATCTTTTTTTTTAGGCCTTCATTACACACTTTTAGTGTGTAAACGCCAGTTTTCACAAACTAAAATGATCAAAATAAATGCTTAAAGATTAATTTAAGTGACAGATTCAATGTTTTTCCAGCTAGTACGTGTTTCTCTAGATTGTCACTTCAACTTAAAAGCTTCCAAGCATCTGTCCAGTGTCAAAACTAAATGTTTTGACTCCAACAGAATCATCTGCAACAGGATGTCACTCATGTCAGTTTAACACACAAATGACAGTTGGAGTATTTCTGCATGGACAGTAAAAATGTGAGCACTCTCTACAGACCACCCAGTATGATGAAGATGAAGGACACTAAATTGGAAGTGGATTACTTTCATTTCATACATTTCTCATGGTTATCAGTTTGTGCACTCTGTCTTTCTAGACCAGTGGAAATGAAATGTCTTTGCTTGATGTAGTGACAAATTACTGAGTTGAGTTTTTCCACTTGTCAAAACAGCCTGAATCGATTTCCAATCTTCTGTATCGCTGCACATAAGGATAAAGATACGAGGCTGTGTCTGTGTGTGTGTTTAGTAGGGCACTGTGCATGAAAGTAGTGTGTTCAGCACTGCATTTGTACAAGTGGTGGTTGGCATTGCTTAACCGAGTCGGATGTCTGGTGAGTATGAAGAGAAGTGAAAGAGTGAGTGTGCTTCTGCTGAGGCACAAGAGAAATTATACAGCCTTGGTGCTTCCAATCTTCCGGTGCTTCCGTTTGTAGTTAGTACTTATAAAAGAGTACCACAAATTTTGTCAGCATTTCTAGTATGTCAACAAAAGAACATGCTGTAACCGTGCATCGCTATATTGATTTGTCATATAAGTGGGTATGTGGGACTGCTAGCTCACGATAACAAGCCTCCAACACCAGCAGACACTATAACAGCTTCACGACCTTTCCCTTCAGTAAAACTGCTGTGTTTAAAGTTCTCTAATCAAATACTGTTCACATCAATCTGTACATGCTGATAAATATCTTTATATTTGTTCAGCTTTTCATAACAATGGCATTCATTCTGAAATAAGGTCCCCCCCCACCCCCCCCCGACACACACAAGACAGTGTTCCTTTTATAGGAAAATTTTAATAGTTATTCAATGTTCTACATTTTACAGTAAATATACAATTACAAACTTGGCTTAGTTATAGTACTAAGATCACTAACTGATCTTAAAAAAAAAACCCTCAACAACAACAAAAAACCCATTAAAAAAACAAAAATTAAAAACAGATTTACACTTCATATCACAAGCCTGACGCAGGTCCTTCACTCTGGACCAGATAGCTAACATACAATTCACTTCTCTCAACGCTGAACAGACGTTGGGCTTCAGTTGCAAACACAACCTTACGGTAACAGATATACCATAGCATGTGCAAACTGGGTACCAAACTAAAACTTCCAAAGATGGGGTTGTTCCTAATACTCGATCCGGAAGGGATACAAGTATGTTTTTTTGGAAGACAAGGAATTTTCCACTTTTTGCATCACATTTAGTGTCAAATTAAACCAAGAGATCTCTCTGACAAATTGAAATTAAAAAGCTGCAGCAGAACATCAAAGACATTTAAAAGCCTACTATTCACCGTAATAGTAGTGTTTTAATTACTCATGAAATAAAAAAACTAAGACTTAGCAACTGCAAGGCAAAAAAGAAGAGAAGTGAAAGGGAAGATAGAAGGAGAGAAGTGTTATAAATGGCTGTTGTCGCATTTCCACTGTCAAAGTGAAAGAGGTGTAAGATGAAAAGAAAACAGAACTGAGTAATTGTCTTCAAAGATACCTTCTTTTGAAGTTTGGAAATGTCACTGAGGACACAAGGAAAGTAAAAAGATGTTTAAAGACCCATGATTAAGACAACTTCGCAGTTCCCTCCCCGTAAACACAACGTGTTCAACTGCCCATTTTCACTTAAGTGCAAAGTGAAATAAACAGAGGAGAATGGAGTGAAATGAGGAAGCAGTTTCACCACCCTCAAAAACAACTACTCTGCAGGAGCGGTTCCTCCTTCCAAAATGCTCTGTGGGTCTGCCTTTCTATGGAGCCTCCACATTTAAACAGCATTACAGCTGTTGTAAAGAGCACTGGTCCACAGCCCATAACAGAAAGACTCAAAATAATCAGTTCATCCTGTAAAAACAAAACATTATCTGGTGTCTGAGATTTCTGAAAATGTCCTTAAAAGATTAATTTGGAAAGCACTGTGTCAATCTCAGCACTCAAAATACCTTCAAATTTATCGTGTTGGTTCAAAGCCTTGAACCACAGTGATGCCACTTCCAGACTTTGTTATTGGTGACATCTAGTGTTTAAAAGGGATCAGTGGAATAGGACAAATGTCAACAATACCTTAATAACCATCATATATTTTATATGAATAGTATTCAGATGGGGTAGGGGTAGCAAAAAAACAAAAACACGAGGGTTTAAAAAAAAAACAGAAGGGATTGAGAAGAACATATGATCTGACATTTTGCATCCATGAACGTAGCAAAACTAAGCAAATGTTTAAAGGGATGAAAAATAGCCTCTGAAGGGGGTTGTTTCACAAAGAGAAAACAGGATGAACAGGGAGAATACAATAAGAAAGGTAACCGAGACGGGCAAAATGCAAAGTGAGAAACAGGACAGCAACAGGAAAACACAGATTCACAGAAAGACATTACAAGAACTCAGAATTCACCAGTTACGCAGGAGAAGAAACTAATATTTACTGAACAGCAAATGGGGAAACATGGCACAGAACAAAGGGCGTGGAGCCTGAGGGGTTTCTCTGCACCAACACAACAGAAATGGACAGCAAAAATGGCTTACATTTTTCAGTCAACCAAAATAATGCTATCCATTTCATTTCTATCATTCATCCTCCATCTCCTCAAGGTCTGTAAAGTCAGTGAACAACCATAAAAGCAAGGAAATTTGGTGAATTTTTTGTTTTTCAGAAATTCTAACTTAACTTTCCGACCTTGTGTAAACTTCTCCCCCCTCAGTGACAGATATGTAGAGGACAAAACTGCAGAAGAGGTTAAAAAATAAAAAAAAATAAAAAAAATAAAAATTAAAAGCACAAACAGTAGCTGCCACACTGACGCAACCATGCTTAGCTAGAAATACATTACTGTACCACTTGATATATAAATATACTGCATTTTTAAACTTATAGATCCAATGCTATAGTGAAATACACCTGAATATTATGCATACCCATTATGCTCAATTGACCAGAGGGAAATAAGAAAAAACATAAGATTTAATAGAGAAATACTGACAGAAGTAGTGGCTGGTTAAATAAATCCTAATGACAAGTAACGTTACTGCTGTCGCAAGAAAATCTAGATTCAGCATTTTTTATTTTTTGTTTTTCTGGCTTGAATCAAAATGTCCAAGATCACAGTGGGAATATTTTTTGACCCACATGCCAATAACATCCACTTCTTATCTTCTAAAAGATGAGGGTCATTTTAAAAATAAGGCTCAAAGATACAGTTTTCATTCGACAGCAGCATTATGCAATATTTTCTTGAGAATTAACCTACTAGTGTACAAACATCTGGACTAAGAATACCTCAAACACTTGACCTTATTGTTATTTTTTAATTACAATAGAAATTGATTCTTCCTCCCTCTTGCACTACAAAGTCTAGGTACCTGTTACTTAGCATTAAATTATAGTCAAGTTTTTTTTTTTTGTCTTATGTTGTGCAATATTTCAATACCCCAAATTTTTGATATGTTCTACTCTTCTTAACAGTAACTGTAATGATTATTGAATGGAGGCTGCATACAGAGCCTGTGATCCATATTAAGAGATTACAATAATAAGCATTTTTAAAAATCAATTCAAAACGCTGATAAAATAATTAACTGTATGTTAACAGTTGGAGGCATTCCCTCTTATTTATTGCAATATCAACCCACTTCAACTACATACCTGCGCAGTAAATGCTTTGTGTTACACCAATCTGTACTCTACAGAGCATGAAGTTGTGATTTGAGTCTTATTTTTTTGTAAGTCCTGAAAAATGCCACAGGCCTCACCTAAGTATCAGTCCCCACCACTACCACTACCCCCTCACACACCATTTTCTCAGACTGAGGACAAATAAACAAAGACTCAGACTCAAAGAATGAGTCTGACTAAGATGGACGATCAAACTGTGAATCTAAATACAGCTGTATGTAAGAGAATGATGCAAACAAAGCAAATTAAAGTCCACATCTTATTGGCTAAGACAGCAGCCGCAGCTAAAGACAATTTCCCTAAAAGACTTTGATTTTTTTTTTATTTATTTAAATGCCACCTGTAAATGCAGATGTGTGTAAATCTCTGCCTCCTGCAGAAATAAATACAGTAAACAAGTAAAAAATTTCTTATTTTCATAATACTGCCAAATTCTAAAAGTTTCTTGGCCTGCGGAGGTCCTACAGCTGTTTCCTCGCCCACAAAAATAACTGGTTTAAAACTGAGTGACACTGCATTATAAGAGCACTGCTAACAGAAAAACATCTCAAATTCTGACAAACTATCACTATGATGTACACACATTATAGCATCATGTTTGGACATCATTTCTTTCTGAATGTGGTGCAAAACCATGCTCATGATTGGTTTAGTCTTTCCAGCACTCCAGAAAAACTTGACTGGACTGAATCATCTCCATCCATCAGCACATATATTTGACTCAGACCATTATTGGTCCATTATTAATTGCGTACTCATGAGTCCGTTTCTATTTGTCTCTATTAGTGTTTGGTTATTAGTCCTCGTCTGGAAGAAGGAAAGAGGAGGAGATGCTATAACCACAGTGATAAATCAATGTAATAAAACATATAATGAATTTGTGCAGTGGAGGTGGCACAAACTCAAATGTCCTATGACTTGAAGAAGTTACACTGTTAAAATGTCATCTCCTCCTCCTTCCTTGTGGTCTGCTCTTCCATCTTGTCCTACTCTCCTCTCCTAGTGCCACCACAATCCCTTTAAACTCCTTCTCTGCTGGCTGTGCCTGCCATGCACACTCCAGGAAATCCACAATCTGTATGTGTGTGTTGTGTTTATTTTTGTGTTGATCAGTAACAACATAATTGGAGGTACTGTATAGTAAGTGCCACTAAGTGATGTGTGTGTGTGTGTGTGTTTATGACACACCACAGGAGCCCCTGTGTGCGTGCACTTGCGCGTGCGTGTCATAAAGAAAGTATGACCATCCATGCTGATGACATGGTTAGTGTAATATTTTACATTTTCTCAATATATTGACCTATGCTAACCACATAAAAAAGCTGACATGACCCCAATATGTTCTCTAGCTAGGTAAAGATTTTGACAGTGTCACAACATACTAGCCTGCATAGTATGTAGTTGATGTTATTTTTTTTGTGTGTACTAGGCGCTATGCTAATGTAAACACAGTGGGAGACACTGCAGAATGGGTGTTGCCTGGTAAGTGCTCTGCTCATAGCGACATAGCACTCACACATAGACGTAACAACAGGGTTGACAAACTGGCTATTTGTGGACAGACGGCTACGCGCTGGAAGACGACTGAGATTAAACTGAAAATTAAACAAAGCTGATTAAAAAACAGGATGAAGCAGAAGGAAGAACAAAGGTAGCAAATCAGTCTATAAGAAAAGATAATTCAGGTGAGCATGGTAAAAAGATTATAATGAAACAAAAATCCTAATCATGTTAAAAACCCTGTGCTGATATCTAGTCGTTAGAAAATTTGGCAGCATAATAAGTCAATATGTCTTTGTAGTGACTGATGGAGATGATAACTAGAAATAAGTGCCCAATATTTTCCAGCCAACTGAGCAGCAGCAGGCAGGACCACACACACCAGCACAACACAGAAACAGGAATGACCGACACCCGTGATTGGTCAAGAGTCCTTCTGGAGTTCCAATGACAGACACAACAACAGAAAATGAGAGAGTAAAAGAAAATAGTAACACAAAAATTAATGACTGGTTGGCAAATGAACAGAGAAAAAAAAAAAATTAAAAGCAGCTTTTGTAAAAACGTTAGAGAATGTCGCATAATAACAATAACAATAATAGTAAAGTGGCTGTTGCACTTTAGTTTTGTTCTTGCAGACAGGTGCCGAGTTCCCATGGTTACCCGTGGGAGCCTGTTTAAGATTTGAGCAGTTGCATACGATGGTGGACTCCAGATCTGCTGGGAAAGAAGAGCAAAAGTACACACTGGTGATTGATTTACAACGACCTCAGACCTCTGGGAGAAACAGTGGAACGAAATAAGAGGCAGTGCAGTTTGTTCAAGTCAGAGAGAGACAAGGGAACAAAAAGACGAATGAAGAGGAGGGGGGGGGGGCAGGGAGGGGAGAAAATTGATGTAGCTAGGAACTTCTAAAAGATGAGAAAAAGCAGCAGGAGGACTGACACTCACATGAAGGGTGGGCTCTACCAGTGAGGCGGTACATAGCTGTACCCAGGTGTCCCTTGGGGCCTGTAGGTTGGCACAGTAACTGGGTGTGCTCCAATCGGTGGGTGCTGGGGTGTTGTCAGCAGGGTCCCTAAAGGAAGTTAACGACGCCATTAATGAGCTTTAGTCATGCATGAATCCATATTTTAAGCCACTATTAAGGATTGGCTTGTCCTTTTGGTTTTGTTGTAGTAGTGATCATTATCCACACTGTTTTTCATGTGATGTCTGACTATGCAGCAGCATTGTCCTTCATTTTATGATATACTGAACTTATTCGAGTCAGAACACCAAAGCCTTAATTCACCACGCTGTCTCTGAAAAATGAAATAAATATTTATGGTCCTTGATTCTGGCTTTACCTGCGCTCATGGCCATGGTTGTACCAGCTACCATCCCCATGGCAGCCATGCCGTTGTTGCGAGGAGCAGGTACAGGAACGGGGGCCGGGTAGAGGGCTGTGGAGGGAATGCTGTTGGGCTGCACCACAGTAGTGTGATGGATCACATGTGGCTGAGCCGCATACACTGGTTGGGTATAGTATGCTCCCTGACAAGATGAACACAGGAAAGATTTGGTGAGGCTGAGGGTGTGTTGAGCCCCTTTTTTCCTCTTTTTGCATCAGATGAAATAAAACAATTTAACAGTTATGAATTAGAGATAAAAATGCTGAACTTAAATAATGGTTAATAATTCTTTTACTAAATCGGCCAGGCCTTTGGTTGGCCACCAATCCTTACCTGTGCATAAATGTTCTGCTGAGGGTAGGCACTGCGGATGGGGTACATAGCTGTTGGGTATGGTGTGGGAGTTGGGGTATATGGAGGGGGTGCACCATTTGACTGAGTGGGGGGCACTTTGTATGGGGTGCCTGCTGGAGTGTATCCTAAACACAGTTAAGAAAAAAAAAAGAAAAAAAAAAAAGAGTAGAGACAGGAAAATTATTAGAAAAGCAACTACATTAGTAATCACAGAGATTTCTGGTCACTTGTGAGTAGCGTCACAAGTCACCATATCACCCTTTCAGTTGATAAGTGGACCATGTTAGCAATACAGCAACTACAAAATAATGTTTTACGTCCAACATTCACTCTTCTTTCTGTTGCTAATTCACCACTACCATATAGTCACCAGCTTTGTTGTTTGGTTCTGGGCAAGATAATTTTTGTGGAGCTTTCACTAACAAAAGCTTCCTCCTGCATCTGGAAATGTCACTGATGTCAGCATGGGGAGAGAACTAAAACATTAAATTTGCATTTATTTAAAGATGCTGAAGCACCCTGGAGAGTTGAACATAAAAGTAAGTGTTAAGTATAAGTGTCGTTTGTTATTGATTTTATTTTTTTATAATTTTTAATATAAATCTTTTATATTTTACTTTTATTCATCATATCAAGGAAAAATGTGAGCTTAAAATACTATTTTATGAATACCTCGATATGACTAAAACCCATAAGGCCCAGAACAGCAAGAAAATGTATATAATACATAGTTATACAAATTCAGCATGGATATCTGAAAATACTTTGACAGTTAATTTTTGAGCTTATATTTTGTTATTTGCATTTCTTACAAAATCCACCAGATGGAGGACTGGTGCTGCCTTCTGAGTCAAGCCAACCGTTTGTGTTTTTAGTCTTAAAATGCCTGATTTATCTAGTCTCACCATGACCACTGATAAATGCATCTCTTCAATGTGTAAGTAGCCAATCTATATGATATTATTAATCTTTTATGGACTGCATGAAGTTTATGGCCTACCAACTTCAGTAGCACAAAAAGACACAATTAAAAGCACGACTTAAATGAAACCACTGTTTAACTGACACCATCAAAACACATTAAAAAAAGTCTAGAGTAGAAGTCTACAGTAGGTCAGGGAAGGCATCAAGTTCAGTCCATTGCCTGCATGTCTTCTGTTCACTAGGCTCTGCTCTCTGGTGTGTAGTAGCTCTGAACGGCCACTCGGAGGAGCCTGAAGGTCAAACATGCTACTAGCTAGCTGCTGCTGCGGAGCTTATGAAAGCGCTTCTCTCACACAAGGACAAGGGAACAAAGAGATGCTGGAGCTGCTCTGTGTGTGTCTAAAAGTGTGTGTCTGTGTGAGAGAGAGTACACATACTCTCACACACATTCTTTGCTCCAACATGCATGCAGGGCATTAGAGGACAATGGTGTGTGACAAGTACACAAAAGCCCTGCTGATAGAAAACAGTTTGTCTATTCAATGGTCTTGAGAAATAGTGACATTGACCAAGACATGTTTCTAATCAGACCAGAGCTGGTTTGTCTGGGCACCGAATCTCATCTAGGATATAAAATTTAAACATTTTAATTTCACCATACATTAAGCAATGAATGCATAGAAAGATATTTGCCAGTCACACAAGCCAATGTCTTATTGTCTAATATCTTGTTACCAATTTTAAGCTTCAGGACTTCTCTTGAACAATGATGGGTGAGCTTTGACAAAGCATACCTGATATTCTGTTATACTTGCAAAAGATAAAACCAGACTGGGGGAGGGGACGAGAAGAGAGGGGCTTCAAAAGCACCACAGATGAAATCTACGAAGCTGTCCTGCCTTGGTGAGATACTTAAAATTCATGAGAAATGGGAACAATTCAAGTAGCTTTTTGCCCCTCTTCAAAAATCATAATCTTTTATCTATTTATAACAAATAAGACTTTCCAATGCATTGTTCTTTGGGTGATTGTCTACCTAATATTTTCTAAGACTTGGATTTTAAATATATTTTAATACATCCATTAATATTCTGCCAGATCTTCATAAGGGCTTTCCATTTTCTTTATTCTTGTTAAAAAAATAAAACATAACACTGCTCAAAACATAATACAATTAAACACATTTTGAAGCCTAACTGGTTATAGTCTTCCTTCAACTTTATCAGTGGTCAACAAATGCATCCATTCATATACACAAATACAGTGGTAATGTATCCTCTTGTTACTTGTAATAGTCTAATAATTGTAATTATAAGAGTTTACAAAAGGAAATGTTAAATACTTCAGCACCAACAGCATGTTTTTATCTTGAATTACATCAACAGCTATATTGTTGTGTATGGTTTGCACACGTTTGCATTACTGTTACCTGGTTCATTAAATAACTTCCCAGTGGGAGCCACACAACAGCAGTGCTTTTTTTGCACTGCCAATACATTTGTCCTTACTGTATGATTCTTTCCTCATGTTTTAACATGTTATACATTTTGCAGATTTTTCTATTTTGTCCATTGCACAGAAACCAAAAACAAGATAACTGTATTACATCAACTAAACAAAACGTAGGCTGGTTAAAAAGCAGTTGCCTGTTCTTTAATCACTAAACATGATAATGATTAGCTAGTAAAATCATCCTCATCCCGTATGCTTTCGTCTTATTAGTGCATTCATCTTTTGAATTCCTTGAAAAACAGTCCATTAGTTAACTTCAAAAAGCGACTGCCAGGATATTATCTTTTAAAATATAGACAAAGAAATCAGATGTTATATGTGTTTATTAGATCTCACCTGGTGGATACCCAGGACTGCCTGTTTGATAGAGGTTGGGTGTATAGGTGGGAGCAGTAGCAGGATACCCTCCTGGATAGCCTACAGGACATCACAGATGAGAATTTTTTTTACAAACCACAGCTTAAAAAACAGAGGACAGACACATGCACTCACACCCACAGGGCACGTGTACAGACAGTACTCATTAAAAAAAAAAATGCCTGCACCAATAACACCGTCAGCTGAATGCTTCTTACATACACAGGTCTGCCACATGTGACACACCTGCCAATGTGGTGTGGGTGAGATAAATTCAGATACGTTAGCATGGCACCCAGGCACACGAAACACACTCTTGTGCGTCATCAATTACACGTCAAGAGAACAAAGTAGATTTGACCTGAGAAAAGGCTTTCACTGATAAAGGTGCAAGTTTCACAAAGTGAGGAAGACAGGGAAAAGCAGGAGCGTTAAGAGAACCTTCTTGCTATTATTGGCACTCAGACTATCTGTTCTGTAGCCTTGAGCCTTCACTATATCTAGAGTTGGTTGCTATCTGCTGATGTAGAATGAGCTACACTGAGATGTAACAGGTTGAAAAAATGTCAAACTACTCTGTAGCAGAATTGAAGTGGTGATGGTTAACTAGGCTCACAATGCAACATGACTCAGTTCCTTTTATTTTCATTAAAAAGTTGTTGAGGGTTTGATTATAAAGCCATTTCTTGACTTTATGATTAAACCCTACATATTTTACAATACACAGTTCATTAAACTCAATAACCCATTGCAGATATTTTAATACCGCAGTAATAGGTAATTTTTGACTAATATCTATAAATACTGAGTATATTTTTAACATATTTTTTATCCACCAAGGGTTATTTAAATGTCTCTAAATCTATGTGTTCGAACAGCCCAGATTACTCTCTGCCCCTTAAAAAGATCATGACCACCTACTTCAGCGCCACCAACTACAATAGGCCGCATAGAGAATAATGCAGCTTGCTACACTGTATCTTGAGTAATGGCTACTGCAGGCGGCATAAGACACTATACAGCAGTCTACAAACTGGAGTCTTATCCTGAATGAGAACATAGCTAGAGGGAAATAACTTGGCTTTAGCACAGACGTATTAAACTCCATTTGTGTTCTTACTTTACATTTGACATCATAAGTACATTTAAAGGCACTATTACAAGGTTTGTGATTCTGGCAGTGACAGTTACAGTTGTGACAGTTGCAAATAATCTGATAGAAAACTGCATGTGATTGTGTACAGTTGTATTCACTGATGCAGAGAGACAGTTGAACTGTAAGCTTTGCCTTAAAGTGGGCCTCCAGAGGTAATATAGGATACATACAAAATGAACATTTGAGTGGAAACAATCTGTTAAGCCTGTTTAAGGTCATGTCTCAGGATCTCAATTGGATTCAAGTCCAGACTTTGACTGCATCTTAATTTAGTTTTCCTTTCCTTTCTTGAGCCATTCAGGTGACCTTGCTGGTGTGTTTTGGCTCATATTCCTTCTGCATAACCCAAATGCACTTGAGGTCACAAACTGATGACCGGTTGTTATCTCAAAGGATTTTTTGGTAAAGCACAGGATTCATGGTTCCATCAATTAAGGAAAGTCGTCCAGGTCCTAAAGCTGCAAAGCAGCCCCAGACCATTACACTACCACCACCATGTTTGACTATTTCACAGGCCAGGCAAGTTTGGACAGCTTTTGTCGCTTATAAAAGAAATGACCATTTTAAAAAAGCATTTTGTATTTACTTGGGTTATCTATGTGTAAAATTCAAATTCGCTTGATCACCTGAATCATTTAAGCGTGACAAATATGCAAAAAAACTAATCAGAAAGGGGGGCAAATATTTTTTACAGTACTGTAGCTATGAGCTACACCAGTATTCTGGTTTTACTTCCTCAAACATTTTAAATCTTTTTTTAAATCCATGTGCAAACTTTGTAATCTAAATATTCATCATTCCTGTGGTTACATGTGACTTGCAGTTCAAACTCTATACTCTTTTGTTAAAAAGAAAAAAGACCTAGAGCTTATTCAAAAGAGACAGAAGGGTACTGAAGTAAAGGGTAAGAAACAAATCAACAAACACACAGAGTAGTGGGTAGAATTACAGCATGGATCAGCTTCATGCTTCTAGATCATGTTAAAAAGATGTCACCATATATGAAAGAAACTGTCTTTTGTTATACAGTATAACAATCTAACCAGCTTACTGGGATTTCAAATGTGGAGCAGCTGCACAAATTGCACAGGCGCAAGGGGGTTTGTTTCTTGAGCTCTGTAGATGATATCTTCACTTAGATGCTCACCACTGTAAACTCTGCCTTAATGTCCATATCTTGCCCTCTGCAGACTGCTGATACCTAAGGCTCACAATAATCAGAGTGTAGTGTTGTAAAAACAATGGCATCTCTAGGTCATGGCCCAGCTTCACACTCCTGCTCTGCTCCTCCCCGTGTCTCCCTGTGATGACTGGGCCACTGCACACACACAGCACCGACTCTGCTCCATCCTACTTCTGCAGAGCACGATAGATGTTCTCAGCCCAGTTAAGAAAAGACATCACTAACCTCAATCAATACTTTTTCACTACGACTTCCTTCCTTCCTTTATGTTATCTAACACCTCTTATCCTGCATCAACTCCCACTTTCACTGAATGCTTAAAAGTCGTTGGCAAAACATTTTTTCCACAGTTTCTACCATATTATAGAGGACCATTTTGAATATTACATTCTTGTAAACAAAGTAAAAATTCTGGGATATTTCATTAGTGTTTTTATTCAACTATTGGGATTTTGTGACCAGAGGTGATATGCACCTTTTATTCAAGTATTAGTCTTAAGTACAATTCTGAGGTACATGTACATTAGTAAAGTACTTTCATTTTTTATTTTTATTCCACAACTAACTTCCAATACATTTATTTAACAGCTTTAGTTACTAATTTGTAGATGTAGAGTTTCAATACAAAATATAAATTAATAAATTATGACATATTATTATGAATTGTTTTAGGCTAGCATGCTACCAGCCATAACGGTTTAAATTCCCTCCAATGAAATGTGTTTTCTCACAGCTGTAAGCAATCATGGACGTTATCTCAAACATCTTCTATGGTAAAACTGCCCAACAGTAACATATATTCAACACCTATATGAAGAATAATGAACAGTATGTTGACGCAGCACAGCTCATTCTTTTATCAGTGTTAAAAATTTCACAGGCTTTTAAAGGTTTCTTGTGAATCTCCAGTTTAGTGTTATCTGTGGCCTGTTAATATACTGTACCAAAAAACAACAAAAAAAACCCACTCATCTCTCATTCATTCAATATGTATGGACTAAGATGGGTTCAGTGAACAAAATCTACAGCAGCTAGTTGAATGACAGACTTGCCAGTCAAATCTGGCTCCTAATTATTGTTTCTACTGCAACAAATTTCTATTGAGTTTTCTCACTGACTTGAATGTAATCACAGAAGTCTATTAAGAGTTTTCTCTGTATTATAACATCTGGGAGTTTCACCAGGTCATCATTAAATATGTCTTGTGGGCATTTCTTCATTGCCTTAAATTCATCAATTATGTCTGTCAATTGCAGCCAAAAAGATGTTAATAGTGGTATAGAAGACAAAAAAATGCATATCTGTGTGTATTAGTCTCACCTGTAAAGGCCATGTTCTTAGGGTTTCCATAGGGGGTGCCAGGCTGAACAGGACTGTAGACTGGATTCATAGCTGAAGATAACCTATTCTTACTGAGAGAGAGAGAGAGACAGGGAGTGGGGGGTAAGGGAACGGGCAGGGTAAGAGAGGATAGAAGAAAAATGGAGGGGAGAGAGTCGTAAACCATGTAAATCGGAAAATAAATTGTTCCGATTATCAAATATACACACACGCGCGCGCACACACACACACACACACACATTCTTCACACACAATCCCAAAGTCAGATTCTTAAGGCGACATTCAGCTGAAGGATTTCACTAACATGCAACAAAAATACCACCCTGTGAATCCTTACCCTCAAGTAGGCCCAAGATAAGCATGTATTTAAAAGCACAGACTGCTGGAACTAAAAAGGAAAAGCACAAGAATGCATGGATCCACTGAAAAAAAAATGGTTTCAACTCCTGTGTGGCATTAAACACCGCTGACCAAATGTTGCACATCTGCCTTATTTTCGCTCCTGCACCAAAAAAGGCACAGCAGGCTCTCGTTCCCAGTACAGGACCGAACAGAGAAGTGGCCACTAAAAATTTAAGGTCCCGGAAATGGTTGGGGTGAAGGTGCTTTATTACAGAGCCATTTATATTACATCTATCATGGGGCATCTTTCTACACTGGTCTCAGAGTGAAGATGAAAAGACCCGTGTATTATTTACAACTTACCTGGTTATTGACCAGAGAGTGCGTTTATATGTGTGTATGAGTGTGTGTACATGCGTGCCCCGTACCTCTTGTGCGTGTCTGGTTGATACATGAAACTGAATTTGTCTGTGGGATGCCCGCTCGCCATTCTTGCTGTATGCAAATGAGGAAGGAGTGGAAGTGGATATGCAAATCTGAAATTAAAACAGCAAGAGGTCATGATTACAACGAACAGAGGAAAAGGAAAAAAGCAAAAAAAGCACAAAAAAAAAGCAAAAAAAAAAAAAAAGCAAGCACCAGTGCAACAGCAAATGGTTAGTGACAGCAGCAGGGGAAACAGTGATTTGAACAGTGAGGGAGTATTTGCTAAATGTTGCACATTTAGCCACCAATAAATGTATTTAGTAATTGTGCTAAATACTAAACAGTGCAGTAAATTTGTAAATTTAATAGTATTTTTTGCAAAACATATACAGATCTATAGTGTTTTAAACAAGATGTATTCTACCAGCACTAGCTGGTGCATGTATTTATTTTTGTGCATGAAGTGCGTGTTTGATCAACTGAAAATGA
The DNA here is from genome assembly GCA_032353495.1 of Ctenopoma kingsleyae. Lineage (NCBI taxonomy): Eukaryota > Metazoa > Chordata > Actinopteri > Anabantiformes > Anabantidae > Ctenopoma > Ctenopoma kingsleyae. Next base: position 15,556,635 of record JAUBNQ010000005.1, on the reverse strand, counting down.
AGCATCAGTATGAGTGTAAATATCTATATATGTGATGTGCAGTACAGAGTATTCAATACAAGGAGCAAAGCAAAACATCAAGACAGCCAATGGAAAAACACACAACACACCCAGTGAGCAGGCAAGTGACAGAGCAAACCAACAGGACAGAGAACAAAATATAGTACGAATAGGCCAAGTCTTGCACCGAGCCATGAGTAAGCATGATCCAGTACACACAAGCCAGAACCACAAAAGCGCTGCACAAACACAGAGCAGAACGGTTGAGGGATTAAAAAAAAAAGAGAGGAAAGGTGTGCGAGAGCTCTGTGTTATGAGTTCATGTGTGCCTTATTTTGATTTTACTTCAGTTTCTGAAAGAGATGGGAGAGGAGATGGGTATGTGATGGCACTGGTCATGCCACTTCTTAGTTTTCAGTGTGGCTCCATCATATCATTATCTATAGGACTGCATTAAATATATTGTGGCATTCTCTCTGTACAAACAACACCCGCCCATTCACTATGTACCATTAATACTCATCTGTCCAACTGTGCTTCTTGTAGAAATATACATTTACTCTGTTAGTACAGACAAATATGAATCAATCCATCCTAGGCTTGTGCTTAACAGCCAGTTATTTTTTAGATGTTTGCAGACTCTCTGTAATAATGCCTGGGCCCACACAGTACTGTGGTGATACCAAACAGCACCAAGTGACACTTCAAATTAGGCAAGAAAGCATTTCAGTGCTGCATCCAGGAACACTGACGTCAAAACACCCTAAGGCACTTGACAACTGAATGAAAGCACAAACACGTGGGTGTAGCTTTTTTTTTTTTTTTACTTGTTTTGTGTATGAATTCCTTAAAACACACATATGCATGTCCTAAAAATGAACAAATAAAAGAAGAACCACAGGAACCTGTATGTTTGTGGACGTAAAAATATTAATAGTGTTAATGTCAAGTCTGGTTCATTACTCAAAAAGAAAATAACCCAGGGGAATTGATTAACCTACTGTTGAAGATACCTCACAGTACATTCCTCATTAATCTACCGAATCTTTATTAGTCCTACCTGCTCTCTTTTCTTCCTCAGGCACACTGCTGCTCTTCTTAGTTTAATTTATCATTAGCTTTCTCAGTCTTCGTTAATCAGTGTCTCCTGCAAACTAACAGTTTGATTATGTCAAGATAAAAGGAAAATACAAGGATTACTGCAACTCCCAAAATCTCTTCCAAGTTCACAGTGAAAGTTTTAAAGATCAACATAGTTGACCTGCTATTATCTACACAGGGACCATAATAAGACTAGAATTCTGTGTATACTCTGTATTAACATATGATCTGTTCCTGGATACATGAATAATGTCATGAGAGCGACGGGCTTTAGCATTTAACTTGGCGTTAATCAGCACTCATGCCATCTTCATTCTCCTCACACTCAATATGTAAATAAACTAGTGAGGTGAATCCTGGTGGAAGGGCTGCAGCTAAGTCCACCTATTTTGAGTCAAAAAAAGGTCCAGGCCCAAGTCAAGGTCTAAATGAGACCAAGAATACAACTGTAGTATGTCGATCATTGGATTATATCTTTTATAACGATACAAAGAACGTGCAATGTAAAAGCACTGTAGGATCAAATCAGATAACAATTTCACATAATATACTCAACACTCTGCAAAGACCATCCAGATAACTGGATGCAAAAGTCAACAAAAGTCTTGCAACTCTTGTATAACTGTTATTTTTTGGCATTTTGCCTTTATTTTCTTGTGTTAGAAGGAGGCAAACAGGAACCATGGGAGAAGAGAGCATCCTTTAGCATGCCAATATATGTAAGTTAGTACTACACCCAAAGTTTAATAGTTTGGCAAGGATTTGGCCATGTATTGTAATACTGTATAAATTAAATGTTGAAATGGTTAAAAGTAGATAACAAAAGATTACCAAAGGGTATGAGTAAAAATGTGACTACAACATTTACAACACCACTATCCCTAATGCCAATACCACAAATGTGACTGTATTACTTAATTGATGAGCTAACTAAGATGGCAGCGTGCATGGCCACAGCGGCTTTAGGCTCTCCCTTTTTGTGCAAGTGTGTTTTTTTGTCTTCTCTGCACTCGCACTACAATGACGATAAACCTGATTCTGATTCTAATTCATTTTTTAAATTTAAACCATCACCATCATTGTTATCTTTTAGCTGAAGAAATGTTGTACATTATTATGTGGCATTTTTATTTATGTCTGTATAGGCTTTTGTGGTTTATGGTTCAATTATGAACAATAAAACCATTACATTAAGCATTATAAATATCAACAAGAAAAAAAAAGTATTCCCATTAACACAGAGACACTGAGGTCTTGTACAAACACTCATATACCCAATTACAGCGGTACCTGAACAGAGCAGAAAGAGACATGTGTAGAGAAATAGCACTGTGACAATGTGTTTGCGGGCAAAGGTGATGAGAAGTGAATGGGTGAGAAGAAGAGAGGCAGCAAAATGCATCCAGTGAAGGTGTGTGAAGAACAGAGGACAGCAGAGCTGCACGTGATGAGTGGGAGTGTTTAACCACAACTCCCTTTGTTTTCAGGGGCGGTGTTGATGCAATTCAGGCTCCCTGTTTCTAACAAAAGCAAAAGACCTCCCATTCAACAAACTACCCATGATTGTTTCAGACCATTCTCTGAATGATGGTCGGTCACCATGAAGGAACAAAGACTGTGAGAGATTACATTCATTTGTAGCACAGAGTGTAAAGGAGCAGAGAATATCGTTTTCCCCCTCTGTGATTTGAACACATTTATAGTGCTTAACGTCATAGAGAGCTCAAAATGACACTTACAGTGGCAGATTAAAAACAAACCCACTCTTTAGCCAAAGATGAGCGAACACCAACTGCTGCTGGGCTTGGGTTGTGTCCTCACCGTCAAGTGTAAACTCTTCATGACTGTTTTCTACATGTTTTCCCCAATAAGTAATTTCAAATATTAATCATACTAGAGTCAGAGATCATCAAGTCCATCTCTGCATAACAATAATTTTCACTTCATATTCATTAATAAATTAATTTGAATTATTGTCTTATTTTCTCAATTAATCAATTGTTGGTGTCTAAACCATCGGTAGGAAAATATTGAATACCGGCATTGTATTCATTGCCAGAATAAATATTTCTCAGAATCCATTTACTTGCTTGTTTTCTCCAAACAACATTCAAATACTAAAATCTGGAGAAGATGATTGATGACAATGATAAAACTGCAGCAGCAGGCAAATTACTGGATCACTGTTCAAACATATTTCTTAAGTTCTGCCTATAAAATGTAAAAAGACTGGAAAATTCAAATGCCAAAAGGTATTGCCATCACTTCAGCTATACATAGTCCATAGTATTAACATCAGATTGTGTTAGGACATCACTCCGCCTCAAATATGAACACACCATGGCCAGGGGCCAGTAAAAATATATTTATTAAGTGAGCTGATCGGCCATTTGTGCAAACGACAGCGACACCACCAATCACAGTCAATTCACCTGTGGCTAAAGCTAAGCTTCCATACCCTGACAGTTGTTTTTCTTGCAGTCAGTGTCTCCAACTTATTCAGGTGCACTTTAGTGCCGACATTCACGTAGCCATATTTATATTAATATTGTGCTTTACATCAGCTTCCCGAAGATTTCCATGTCTTTCAACAACATTTACGGACTTGAAATGCTAAGCTGGACAATGCACTATTGAGTTATTAAGGAGAACTTCCAGCTCCCTGGTTTAACCAGAGTTATCTTTCAGGACTTTGTTAAGGTTAAATTCTATTAGTGGAACCTAATTTGAGCTGAATTCATAAGCTATAGCCTTAAGGCCCATGTATAACAAACAGCACATTAACAGAGGTGGGGTATTTGTGTAATTCTATGATTTAAATCTTCAGTGTTCATGGCCAAAAAAAAAAAAAAATATATATATATATGCTTGTTCCAAAACAATAATGCTGGTTCCACTACATAAAGGGATGTTCCTGCAGCCTAGTGGGACCAGAAGAGGTAATAATGAGAGAGGAGGGAAGGATTGTGAAAGAACCCTTCTCTCTCTCTCTGAGACACACACACACACAAAGAACTACCATTCCTGAAGAACATGTACAATACAACACAACCCCCACACTGACTCTATCCTCCCACATAATACATCACCAGGCATCTACTCTTTAAGCAACAAATCAAAACCAGTGGGCGTTATCACACTTCAGCACAGGAGAGAATAGAAGTGAACTGCTTTTTTTTTAATCCTCCAGAAGGAAAACATTTCACTTGGGTCACATGACAAAAAAAAGAGAAGGAAAAACCATAAGACAATGAAGTGAGTGCAATGTGGTGCATCAATAGTATTTTTTCTATCAGACAAATTAATATGCAAACTAACTACCTAGATAATGAGTCAGACATATGTTGTTACATTAGGTGGCTCTTTTCATATATTTCACTTTATTCTATTGCATATTATTTCTGCACTGGTTAACTGTACTGGCCTTAAAAACCGGTTCCACATTACTCTAACACTAAATAACAATCAAATATAATATTCAATACTTCAACTTATTTCCTTAAATCAAAAAGAAGTAAATAGATACTACCAAAAACATGGAAAATTACCTAAAATGTTATACGTTCAGCAGAAAATCTTTTGTTAATGTCAGATTTCATCATAGTGCGCACACACAGGCCTTTTATAAAGTCTAAATCTGTCTAACAAAACACAGTTCTTAGTGAGAGACTAGTATTGAGCTGCCACAATCAGAACTGACTTTCATGATCAAGTCTAAGACCAAATCAGTGAGACAATATTGAAAAGGCCGTGTGATGGAATCTGAATTCTTTGCCCTCCTTCCACACAATCAAACCTGCCCTGCAGCAATGAGCTCCAAACAGCTCTGGGCTATTTTAGATCTAGGACAGCACTATGCACTTTGGGACAGCATCTCCCCTTTTCTCTGAGCTGGCTTCCTCCTCTTCTATTCTCCTTTTCAAAATCATCTCATCAGTCACACACCTCATGGGTCTGCATCCCTGGATTATGTGACAATATTGTGCCAGCCCACAGAAAACAGAAAATGCTTTTCATGTCCACAGAGTCTATAGCCTGGAATGAATACCGTTCAACATTATCCATTTATGAAGATTTCTACCCCTGCTGGATAGAGATGCACCGATAGCAATTTTCTTTCAATTCAATTTCCGCTTTTTTTAGTAGTCTGACCTGTGCTTCCCATTTCCTATGTTTATAAGACCTATAATTAACAGAATACACAAATTTTTTTTAAATTTTTCCTTAATTAATGATTTTATTGTAATTTCTTTTAAATCAACAACTGAATAACTTTTACAATTTTCATCTTTCACTCTCATTTAAATAAATCCCAAAATAAAATAAATAAAAGTTCACTGGACAGGTGATAGAAACAGAATATTATAACAGGGCACTAAATGTGGTTGCTCCCCCACGGCCTTATACGTGCTACAAAAATGCAAGGGTTGGATCTTCTTCACTGACATTAAAAAACGTACACACCAACGATATGATGTGTGTCTGTGATGTTATTGTAACTGTGTGCGACAGTGATGTGTATGTGACGAAGCTGAGTTAAGACAGAGGCAGAACTGCTTTTTAAAAAGAAAGTTGAGTTGAAGTTAAGTTTTAGAAAAGGAAGCATTAAGTAATATGACTTGTAATAAGACTTAATGGAAACAATCCTGCAGACAAGCTGAACGTCTAGTGAGGCTGCAACACTCATTACACATCAACTAAACTGTTGGTTGGACAACAAATGGAGAGAAGATTCAGTCTTGCGATATCTATAGAGATCATGTTAACATTCACTTAGAGTCAGAAAATGATGCGAGAACTCGTGTTAAAACTCCATTATAATCAACCTAGTGAACCTTTAAGGACATCATGATTTGGCAGTTGCCTATGAACCCCAGGGTTGGTGGTTCAACTCCCGGTTCCCCCTGAATCCTG
>JAUBNQ010000005.1:15497950-15540984 GCA_032353495.1 Ctenopoma kingsleyae | reverse complement strand
CTATCTATCTATCTATCTATCTATCTATCTATCTATCTATCTATCTATCTATCTATCTATCTATCTATCTATCTTTTGTTAATATTAAAACAGTGTGTAACTGTTTTGTGGTTTTGTGTTTAGGGCTATGTTTGAGGTGGACATGCGAGAGCGTGGTGATGGTTCAGTGACTCTGCGTAACCAGTGCGTGGCGGCAGTGGATTCCTTTCTGGAGTTTGCCTACTCTGGAGAGGCACTCATCACTGATGGCAATGTAGACATGCTGTTTCAGCTTGCCTCCTTTCTGCAGGTAGAAATACACTGATGAGCACCCTATAAATTCTTCTGAATATTTATCACGAAACAGACATGTACAGCAGTTGTTGAGTAATTGGTTTGAAAATGCAGAAAAAGAAAAACATGAAAAAACCCTGCATACTCTAGTGCAAAATGTACTCTAATATATTAGGATCTTTGATTATTTTTGGTAATTGTTTTTCACAGCATCCTGGTTAATTTGGAAGCAGACTGTACATATATTTTTAAAAAATAAATATAATAATATTATATAATAATATTTATAAATAAATGTATAAAATAAATAAATGATATTTTTTGTTCTTGTGTCCTCAGGTTTCAGTCCTGTCCCGAGCCTGCAGTGACTTTTTGATAGGAACCATGGATCTTTCTAACTGTTTGTCCCTCTTGTCCCTTGCTGAAGCCTATGGCTCAGCCTCCCTCCTCCAGAGTGCCAATGATTTTGTGGTTCAGAACTTTTATGAACTTTCCAAAATGCCGGACTTCCTGGATATGCAGGTGATGCTTGATACCAGGATAGGATTTTGTACCCTGCAATCTCACAAACACATTAAATTGTAACTTAATGTCCACCTCTTGCTGATTAATGAAATGTCATGTATCTGTAATATAACAAATAATTTATTACTGTGTACACAACTAATACTGTGTTCACAGGAATGTGGAGAAGTGGGAAATTTAACCATTATATTAAACCTTCAAATTATTCATTGGTTGATTGATGATTGGTGTAACATAAAGTCTAAAAAAAAACAAAAAAAACAAACAAACAGATGAAACTGCAAAAAGATGTGAAACTGTAAAAAAAAAAAAAAAGAAAGAAAAAAATTCTGTAAGAGAAAGTATTTTAATAAGTGTTTATGAAAAGAAAAAAAATATTCACAGAATTTCCAAAAATGAATCAAAGTTACATTTCAATTGAACTCATTTATAGTCTGGTTGTGTTATTATTTTTTCTCAGGTTTCAAAATTACTACTTAAGATTTCTGTTTTAAATTTGAGCTTTTTGTTTACATTTCTTTCTTTCAAATTGACAAAATATATGCCTCCGATTATATGCCATGCCAGATGAGGTTGTCTGGAAGTTGAGTCATAGCTATTCGGTTTCTTTTTGTTAGGTTGAAACGTTTCACTACTCAAGCAAGTAGCTCAGCCTGAGGAAAGCTGGTAGGAGTTCTCAGATTTATCTTCCATGTTGGCTTAACTCACAGCTGAACTGCCATACAAAATACTTCACAGTGATTTGCTTCATTACCTAAACTCAGAGCACTATACTTCACAATTATCTCAAATTGTCTACACCTGAAGTGCATTTTTGCACAAAACAGTTGCCATGCCGTTTTGTTCCCATTTAATACAGTAGTTGTAATCAGAGTGAAAAGTTTAAGAGTAGCTACATGTAGCGTCTTATTCCCATGTACTGTACATATGATGATAAACCTATCTTTTAACATTGTTATCGTCAGACATGTCAAGCCTGGCTCACTTAGTAGTTAACATTTCTACTGCTTCTTCTAGGTTAATGTGTTGGAGGCATGCCTAAGGTCAGATGCTTTAAATGTGCCCAGCGAGGAAGCCGTGGTGATGTCACTTCTTAGATGGATACAATATGATCTCCTGAGAAGACAAACACTGTTGCCGGGATTGTTATCTTTAACTAGACTGCACCAGCTGCCTGCATCGGCACTAAAGGTAGAAACGCACTGTGTGTATTGAAGTTTTTGAACAATTTTGTGCTATTTGTCATTTTGTGATTCTCTCATCCTTCCTCCTACTCCTTACCTAATTTCTCAGACTCTGTGTGAGTCAGACACTCTTCTCTGTGATGATGAGTCCTGTCTCGCTCTGCTGTCAGAGGCTCAGAGCAGACAGAGTCAGTATAGCGGTTTACTCACCGATGCCAGGCCCGCTACCACACAGAGCTACATCTATATCCACAAGACAGAGGAAAATGAAGAGATTCGTCACACCTTCTGCTACTGTCTAGAAAAAGACCAGTGGAAAGAGCTGGCAATAGGACATGGGGAGGGAACAAATACAATGCCAGATCCACCAGGATCCTGTCTTACCAGCTATGCAGAGAAGGTACTGCACATTTTGGATTAGAACTGTTCTCAACCCTTTTTGGTTTGTGATCCCTTTAGGTAAAGCCATGACACCCCTTTTTAGTTTTAACTTTTTAGTTCAACTTTATCTTAGTAACTGCAGTGTTGGCATGGATTGTGAGGGGTGTGTCTTTATTCCCAGAGTCATTTGTGGCTTTTTAGAAGGCTTTTTAGAGATCCAAAGAGGTAATTGTATCCATTATTTCACAAGAAAAAAATGTAACCTAGAGGGAAGAAAAAACACACATTTTGGGTGGAGAAAAATCTTTATTTTCCGTTTCTTAACCATCTTTTTACCCCTGGGATTTCCAACCTCTAAGTTATAAACCACTAACTTTGAACAGAACATCTGAACAGTTTAGTTATGCAGATGATTCATCTTCCCACAGTCACAGGGATTTTACAGCACATGTTGAGTAAAATCATAGAACAAATAAATTAAAATTTGACTGATTTACAATCCTTTGTAACACATCTTTTCATCATCATCATCATCATCATTCTGCTTCTCTCTCATCAATGGAACTCTGAAGATCTTTGTCACAGGTGGTTGTCGTGGGAACTGTTGCCGGACAATACGTCTCCATGTGGCCCAGCCGTTCCATGATGCCACAGACAAGGTTTGGTGCTTCTGCCCAGTGACCCTAACATGCACAGCTGCACCAGCCATGCTGAAGCCCCGCACTATGCACACAGCTGTAACCTGCCTGGACAGAGTGTATGTCATTGGTGGACGGACCAAGGGATCCAAAGGGGGAGCTCCCAGTCTGCTGGAGGTAACAGTGTTTCCTTCATATATAATCAAAACCAAGTTGTTGGTTGTCCAGACATATTCAGTTTATTTTCTATTTTTATAGGTGGAGTATTATAATCCTCTGACCCAGACCTGGTGTTCAGTCAGCCCACTGCCCACTGCCATATTTTACCCTGAGGCCAGTGCTTGTGGCACAGTTATCTACACACTTGGATCAGAGGTGGAAATCACAGACTCCTTCAACCCCTCACTTGACTGCTTCTTCTGCTATGATGCCCAGCAAGACCAGTGGAGCCGCCTGGTGGCAGAGTTTGGCCAGTTCTTCCATGCTACACTGGTCAAGGCGGTGTCAATTCATAATACACTACACCTCTGTGACCTGTCCACTTATAAGGTGAGTGATCAGATGGGCACAATTGAATGCATGAGTTGATCGGGCACTGTATTGCTGTCTGAAAAAATACTGTTCACAAGTGAAAGTTTTCCATTTTAAATAAGATTTTTTGCCTTTTTCCCATCCAGGTCTACAGTTTTTGTCCAGAGACCTGTGTGTGGAAGGGTGAAGGGTCATTTGAGTGTGCTGGATTCAATGCTGGAGCAGTGGGTATGAGAGACAGAATCTACATCCTGGGTGGAGACTATTCTCCTGACGAGATCACAGATGAAGTTCAGGTAAGAGAGACATTTTACCCCTTTTATCCATAGAAGCTTCCCTACTTTCACTTTTGCTGGCTAAGCTGATGTTCTGAGGGTTTAGTAGCTAAAGGTGTGTCAGGTTTCATAATGGCAAAATTACTTGACAGTAATAGATTATTCCATTGCAAAAGTTACAAATTGATGCATAATATTAATCCATCAATATATTCAAACTGTTGACTCTTTAACCCACCTCAAAGGTATGTCATAATAGCTTCAGTGATAACAGGAAAGTATCAACATTGAGGGTGAATGAAGAAGAGGATAGAAGGAAGAAGTATACGTCAGTAGATAAAAGTGACATAAATTGGACAGGAAGATATACCAGACATACATGAACAGGTGATTATAGGAGTCATTGAGATGTGCTCCTGCTCCTGTATATAATTTACATTTATTGTGTATGTGTTTTGGGAGGCCCAGATCATTTGTTCCTCATTAAGCATCCATAGTCTTAGAGTTTGTTTTACAAACAATCAGCTTGTTTTCTTGTTACCTGTACAGGTATACTACAGTGGGAGGAGTCAGTGGGAGGAAGTGGCTCCCATGCCCAGACCACTCACTGAGTTCCACTGCCAGCTCATCAGTTTCAACAGATACAGGGACCCGTGGGGCAACACAGCACGATAAACCCCAGAGACATTCATACATGAACATATAAGTGGACATATGTAGATGTGCGCGTCAATAATATAAGCAGCTACTCATTATGAGTCTCCCTTGGCTTTCAAATCTGTGCATGCTATAGATGTCAAACACCTCGAGAGAGCGTGACAATCTCTCCTACACCACATTTCATCTCCCAGATAATCACAACATAAGAGCACCGGAGCCAAGTGATTTATTTATTTTTTTATTTAAAGATTTGACCATTAAATTTGTATAAGTAAAGCACCAGCTGTCATAGGATCTTTGTTTTGGCAATCTAAATATGGTCCCTCCCATGAAGGAACCTTATTGAGCAGAACTATTTTAGATATCCTTTTGCAGATGATTATTTCAGCTCTGTCAACAAGTGAAAATGTGAAAACTTTATCTGTGTGTGTCTATCACAAAGAAACATGCTGTATATCTTTAGTGTATTTGTAAGTAGGTCTGCTCAAACTAAATCACAGGTAGAAAATATGGGCTTGAATCCAACAAATAAAAACTATTTTATGGAAAAAGATAAAAGTGAAGATAAACATAATGTTTAATTATCTTATTTTATCTGTGTTGATATCTTCTTCTACAATGCAATGCTGTATCGGCATTGATAGACATTGATCACTAAAGTAACAACAGACACAACAGACTGGAGGCATGGCGACTGTTTATATTACTGTTTATAGTGACATTCTAGTGTGTTCTAGCAGCCATGTTAAATGTTTCCACATTGAAGAACTAGAGCCAGAATGTTTATTTTTATTCACCTCCCATCTGTACTGTGATTAAACCTTTTGGCTCTTGTCAGAAATTCAAGGCCACATTTAAAAGGCATCTCAGAATACAATTACTGATCCAAGACTTGTTTGTATTGGCTGTAGCTGTAACAAAATCACATGGCTTCTGGTTTCATATGACTACAACAGCTCTGAACTGGAACAGTGACCACTGACTAAAAGAATGAAAAAAATGTAAACGCTGTGTCTGAACAAAATTCAGCAGCAAAGTCCCACAGTGACCTTGTTGGCATCTCTCCACGCTGATCTCGTCTTCTCCTCAACCTCTCATTCATCTCTTCACTTTTGGCTGCATGGATCAGTCTTGGTAAGCTTTTACCAGCAGCCACATCAGCAGAACAGTGATTAAGACAATCATGAAGTTGAGGAAGAGCTCCTGCGTTGAGCGCTCCATGGTGGTGTCGCGGGCGAAGAGGATCAACGAGACTGGCAAGGCACAGAGGGATCTGCTGCTGAGTAGAGGTGGAGAGAGACTAAAGAAGAGGAAGATTGGAGATGTGTTTGGTGGTTTTTAAAGAGGCGCAGCTGCTTTTTGGACACAGATCCAAAAATCTGAAAAGGAACACGGGCGGAGTGAAATGATAAATATAATGACACTATATGCAAAGCATATAAAGAGGTATTTAGAACGAAGGAAACATGAGTTCTCATCAGTTCTGTGTTTTCCTGTACACGTATGTCTTATGACATATTAAGAATCACTTCTCAGTTGGGTCATTACACTGCTCAACAAAAGAGGGAGCCACTACATCAGATTGCATTAATACACAGCACATGAAACAGAAATCCACATGCACACACAAAAAGGCTATGTATGACATTGTTACAGGATAGAAATGACTACAAAAACGTTATTTTTTAGATTTTTTCCATTGTTCTAGATATATTTAGGTACAGACATATTCCTTTAAAACACTTCTTTTCATTTCTTAGTTGTCAGTTCCTTAAAAGGCTTTGAATTGTTAGCCTGCATCCTGGATATTGCAATACTGATGATAACACAAAATCAGACTCACAGACTCACTATAAACACAAAGAGGAGAATGCAGATGTTCCTAAAGCAGTGGCGTGTCTTCTTACTGGAACGCCTCTGTTGCTCTTCGTCTTTTCTCTAGCACCTATTATCAGCTGATCTTCTCTCCGTGGTCCAGCTTTCTGCAGTCAACAGGAGCAGGACACACTCCTAAAGTAGCCATCCTTGGTGGACCGCCCACAGTTCACATACACACAGACTGATGTCACACAGCAACTAAACAACCAATAGACTCTGTTATTTTCCACATTCTCAGTTCACTGGAGTGTTTCCCATCCATATCCATACAGAGTCTCTCTATCACACACACATACAACAGAGGAGGGACTCATGGTTATTTATAAAACCTTATTGCAGATACTAGGTGGATTACAGTTGTTCCAAATACAATACACACATAGTCTGATGGATCTAGAAAACTGTAACAGTATCACTCAGTATGTGAGGAGGTAATATGCACAGAGGCAAAGGAGACTAACAGAAAACCTCTCCAAAATGTAACATATGAGGAATGTAAATTTAAACCCACCAATGCCACATTGTCTCCCCTGTCACTTCACGCCTTATACTCACACACTTGTAACATGATAGATACTAAGAGAAGTATCCAATACATACTTTCTGCCACTACACTACTCTTAATTTGAGTGTTTGTCCTAGCTGTTGATGACAACAAAGCCAACAGCATGATGTGCAGTTTCTTGAAGAATGTGGATGGCACCCATTATAAATCAGTTTCTCTCTGACGGAAGAACAGACACAGGCAGCCAGACTGAATCAAATTCTGATGCTTAGAGTTTTTCCAGAATAAATGTCACATCTGATCAAACTTACATCAAACAACCTCCATTGTCATGTTCTAAGGGATAGTTCTGCATGTTGCAAAAGATGACTGTGTGCTTTCTTGCTGAAAGAAATCACAAAAGTTTGTTTCCCTATCAACATTAAGTAAACCAGAACTAAATTCCATCATCTATTATACAGTACCAACCATTTCCTAACCTAAGCCTTGACTCCATGTTGGTACAAATCGGGTACCCAAACCCAGTGCAAAACTCTATGTTGTGGCGTTATTATTATTATTATTATTATTATGAGGCGTTTGTGTACCAGACTGTTTCTTGGCCTAGTGTGATGTGTGTGACTTCTGTCACCATCATTGCTCCCAGCCAAGAATCAGTTTCATACATAACCAACCTGTAAGGCTTCAACTGAAAACACGATACGGTGCTTTAATTAGTGAGCTTTAGACCTGTTGGTGGGCAGATTTTATTACCTTTGCACAAAGCCAGCCTTGCTGTTTCACCCTGCTTCCAGTCTTTGTGTTAAGCTAGTTGGCTGCTGACTGTAGCTTCATACTGTATGTACTGTACAGACATGAGTTTACACCCAGAAAGCAAACATGACAACATTTGTCAAAACTACAGTATCTCTTTAAAAAGAGTTTAAAAGAATGTTACATGATTATTAAGTAGTGACTTTATTTTATCCATTGTACCTTTACACCCCCCCTTGTTATGTCAGTGCTAAGAAGAGGGTTTTGACAGAGAACCTCTCAGCTCATCTCACACTTGACAGCTGCTTAGAATGGTGTTATCTCTGAACTAGTGTTAAACCCCCCTGACACACACACCTTCTCCTGTACACACAGAGGGGTTACAGCAGGACAAAAGTGAGTATGGGCACAATTCCCTTGAACCTTTCCATCACAGGATTCCAAGGTCATTCCCAGAGGATTCAACAGATCAAAACGCCTGTCATTTTATCACCCTGCTGTTCTGCCATCTTTGGACCAATGGCTATAAGACCCAGGGACTCCTATTGTCACAGCTATCCAGTGCTAGGATTGACTGAATAAAGCAGGTTGGGGTGTGCAGGCATCTCTGTGCGGGGTGGACCACGTCCCAGTCTGACAGCTGTGTGTGTGTGTTTAAGATAGAAAAGTGCTGGCACAGTTATCCTTTAAATCACTGAAGAGAGAGAGAGAGAGAGAGGGAGAGAGACCGTTGCTCACATTTTGGAGCACTGTGTGTGTGTGTGTGTGTGTGTGTGTGTGTGTGTGTGTGCGCGTGCGTGTGTGTGTGTGTGTGCGTGCGTGTGTGTGTGTGTGTGTGTGCAATAAGATTACTGCCAGCGAAAGCTAGTTTGGTTACAGCTGTGATCATCAATAATATTGCTCTTCAATCCCAGAGAGTGGCCTAAAAATCTGTACATTGTATAGTGTACTGTAGGTTCTTTAAAAAGTTCTTTTAAAAATATGGATAACTACTACTAAAGCTCACAAATACAGTGTATTTTGTTTGATTAAAACGCAACAGAAACCTCTTCTTCTACAGTAGTCTTAATGCTAAGCTAAGATAATCACCTGTTTATTGTCCTTATAAACCACTTGAAAGTGGCATTGATCCTATATGTATCAGTTCTGTTTATAATAAAGTCATTTTAGTCATTTAATAAAGCTTTTTTTTAGGTGGTGACTAACAGGAGCTCTGTGTTTCTTCAGTAAATACGAAGCTAAAGGACAGGAGACTATGAACTGCCATTTTGCACTCTACAACATCAATATGTTTGCATGCTGAACTCAATTTACATAGTAGGTTGTCCACTTGTACCGATGTGTGTTTTGAAAGTTTATATTTTATTGTTTATAGTGTTTATTAATTATATATTTTTATATTTTTTCTATTGACTTATATTGCCATAGTAGCTAGGCACAGCATAATTTAGTTTGACTATGCACTATAAAGTGTATGCGCCTTGAATGATTTTTTGTTTAGCTTAACTTAGCATTAGCATCTATCTATCTATCTATCTATCTATCTATCTAGATAGATAGCCAACTCCTCTAAACATGTCTAAAACTGGAAGTGGAAAATTGAGATTTCGGCCTCCAAATCAGCTGCTAGCTGCTGCAGCATAATGACATACTTTATTGATGCCCTTGGGGAAATTGTTGTTGGACAGCTGCTAGACAGTACATGTTGCCACTATTACGAGGTTTCACTGTTTCACAAGGACACCTCAATGTGTAGCCAAGAGGAGCTGGGAAACGAATCACTGACCCTGTTGTTCTTCGATGACAGCTCTAATAATTGAGGCTGCCCTCATATTTGCATAATAACCATTGTATCAATCTTATTATTGAGCTCACAACAAGCAAGCAAATAAGCTGTGAATAGAAGCTATGATTCTACATGTTTGCAAATTAAGGAAAATTTAATATTTGGCAAAAGCTGATTGTTCTCAACTCTGCTACCGCTCTTGCCTGTGCAATGATAGAAACAGCACAACATCAGAATTGAACCACTATTTTAAAAAGTAGGATTTAATTTGTCCATCTCCATCCTGCAGTCTCCAACTAATTAGAATACAAAGATGCCAACAGCAGGACTTTGTCCTCTGGCTACTGGCCCTGTATTTCAAAGGGTGATGGCATGCCTCAGGGTACATAAGTGGTTCCACTCTAGTTCTCACCATTAGTCTGCCTTTTCAGTCCTTGGCTCATGTGTGAGGTGAAGCTGCCCTTGAAATACCTTCCTAATCTCCTGTTCATAGCCTTAAGTGATATTTCCACTTGGTACAATGTACACGCTCCTACAACCACATTCATTCTTCACAAGTTCATGCTTGACTGATCGAATCTGAAGTGTACTGTTAAAATTATGCAGATAAGATGAAGTGCAAGGTTTCCTTTTCATTCTGGGCATCACAGTTGAGTGACAAATTTAGCTACAAGATTCAACTTTTGATCTTGTTACATGATATTTATTACCAGATGGATAATACATCAACTACTAAAGGGACTTTTTGGTGAGTTGTTTCCAAAGTTAAAAATAAACGTTGAACTCCATTTCTTAATCCAACATAGATGAGATTTCCTGACAGTGCTAAGACAAATTCTCTAAGTCCATGACAACTGCTATGGGTCCTAAGCTCCAGGCTTGCTTTGACCAGATTATTTTCTCAACATTTTCTATAGGCAAAAAGTTTTAGAATTACATTGTCTCTGTGTAAATAATTAGAATACAACTGGATACAAATATTGGTTTACAATATCAGTAAATGGAATAGGAGTAGAACTGACTACTCACAAATAAATCAGACAATTCTGCTGTTCTCTATTTTAACAACTGTGATCTTGAAAGGTTTCCACAAAGTGCACTGGATATAAATGTTGTTTTAGAGGTTATGAATGTTAAGAACTGAAGGTAGAAAACCTAAGCCATGATTATCCCCCCACAAATGTAACCTGATTGGTTACATACAATGCTCACAATAGAGTGAAGAGTGGAGACTGTTTTGATAAACAAGATGACAAGATGAAACAAAATGTTTTTGTCAAAGGGCAGTTACGTGCCCTTATGTTTGACCAGCTGTTGTTTTGTAGACTAAACTGAGCACACTGTTAAGACGATGAAGGGTTCCCAGTGGCCAACAGCTCAGCGTGGCACTGTAATTACTGAGATGGCTGAGGACAGGTGAGGGTTTCAGTACACAACATACTCGTTTATAAATGCACGCACACACAGGCACAGCATACTGATGAACACCTACAAATGTTTCACACTCATAAATGCATACACAGACATGCATGCTGGAGCACACTCTCACACAGAGGGTCTATAGTCATTTATCACAGTTGTAGTGAAATTCATACACAGAATCAGAGCTAATTGGCTCATTTGATGGAGGAACTAGATAGAGAGCAGTGACGACAGCAGCCAGGCACCAAAATGGACAGAACACATCAGTTAGCACTCATATCTTAATGAGTCTGTCTGCTTATATCTGATATGCATCAGTCCTCATGTATAGGGTGTTGTGTTTTGGTTGAACAAGATTACAAAAGAACTCATGATTATCATCAGTTGCCAAAATTTGATGATGAATGAATGAAATGGATGGAAATAGAATGACTAATAGCCTTTACAGGATAGCCACATCATACACTTATATGTTATCCCCTAGTAGTTACTGGGGCCTTGGACTATTTTCCCTGTCTTTTATTTGGGGATTATGGAGGCATGCCCCATGGATTTGCCATCAGGGTTTAGACACGATATAATGGAGTCACAGGACAAATGCTCAGTAAGTAAGGCTGCTTGGATTGAATCAAATAGAGAAAAAGCACTTAGACAAAAGAACGAGAGTAATCCTATTATTAGCTTGATAGTATAGATGCATACCACATATAAACAATTTGTCCCAGCTGGAATATTATACATTAGTAGATAAATAGGTGGATTATCCATGGGAGGCAACAAAGACCAAAGGGTATTACAGTGTCACCAGAGACACACTAGCGAGTAACAAAGATAGACTTTATTAACCTGCATTAATGGTCCTCAAACACATCTTAGGGGGAACACATAGCCAAGTGGCAAATGTGCAGTGAATAGTAAACAGATTCTCACACTAAACATTTTATACTGAAGTGCAATGGGTGCAATTAATTGCTGCAATGCATTAGACTAATTGTTGGAACGCATTGTTACTGTTTGCATTAGTTGCACCTCTGCTTTTCCTGCTTTGACATTCACAACATCTGTCCAAAAAAAGATAAATGAATCCTATTATTTGGGAAAAGACAAAAAAAAACCCAACTAAAATAATATATGTGATGGTACGTCTATCATGATTTTATTCAAAAAGCAAAATGGAAGTACAAGATGTACAGATTTGATCACAAACGGTTGTCTGTATATGGATTTAATACCTTAATAATTGAAAACACGATTTAATTAGATATAAACTCTACAAAGTGACTTTAATGGGAATTTTCAACAGAAAGAAGGAAATATGCTGCTGCCAACAGCAGAGTCATCAGGAACCATCGATGTTTAATGGTAGTTTCTTACGGACAAAATAAAATGACGCACCATGGAGCCTAGTGTGCTTAACAACGTGAAGTCCGTCAGAAGGAGTAAAGAGGAGAAAAAAGTTCTTAGAAAACAAATAAAAGCGAGTCATACTTTGCTGAAGCATGAAGGTATCATTACAGCATCTCAGCCTACAAAGGTAAACGATGAACATTTGTGTAAACAGGAAGTGGATCAATTGTTAGCTATAAAAGAGAGCTAGCCAATATTCATTTCATGTCCTTTTACTGTATGTCGCTATTAGACGCAATGAACGTTGATTTCCAGCTTATATGGGTTTAATTAAGAAGGTCATAGCCAGTTTGTCTGATGTTAGTTAGGCAGTCACGTTAGCTTTTATCTAACGTGATATCTTTCAGTCATAAAAAGACAAATAATACAAGTCAGTGCTTTGTATTTTTTTCTGCCGGAAGTCGCAAGTACAGACAAACAGTTGTCAAACATGGGAATTAATTTCCCCTTCAGTGATGTGTGTTCATAGGATGGAAAGCAGCTTCAAATCATAATGCTCCCTTCACCATTGTGTGAATGAGGTTTGGCAAGGTTCACGCCAGCAGATGCTTCTTGTAAAAAGGAAAGTCTAAAATCAAAGTAGCTCCGGCCTACAGCCTCAATATTGATTAATTGATTTGATAACTCCTGACGCCAGGGTTCACATACTATTTCAACCTACTCTGTGATTATTTGATTTATGTATTCAGTATGGACAGGGACAACACAGTGATTTATTATTTACGAGTTAAAATACATTGTGTTCATAATTGTTACTTAGATTTAAGACTATTAAATGTACTCTTTAAGATTAATGTGCTGTATGCATAAGTCCATGTAATTTCAAAGAGTTCACTTACTTTGAATTGCCACAATCACAAAGAGAAGCATAAAATCTTAACTTTTACGAAGCAAAATCAGAAAGTGCCTAGCATTTTTATTTAAAAAAAACAACAACTGTTCATTAGCCAATTGATATTGTGTGTTACAAAGTACTTGTTGAAGTGTTGGGGGGCTGTCAATTGTGCAGTAGTCTGACAGCCTGGGGGATAAGTTATTAATTATGGTGCTTTAATACAATATCTCAAAAGGTAATGTTTTCACTGGCTCAGATTGTCTGTTTGTCATCCTGTTGTTTTGTTTTTTTAAACTGGCCTGTATAAAATCAATCAATCTGTCTCCTTTATAGAGTTTGGTGGTGGCTAATGGTGGGCTGGGGAATGGTGTTAGTCGAGAGCTACTTTCTACAGCGCTGAAAGAGATGGGAGAGGTGGAGACATTGGTCATGCCGCGTCACAAACCCTATGCTTTTGCCACATACAGGTACAACTGCTGTATGGATGGTACCTTATCACAGCAGGAGCTTATTTTATACCTTCAGGACGTGGTCCTGCTGATTGAACGTTTAGATTTAAAAATGACACCGTTGTTTCTTTCAGGTCAGAGAAGAGTGCTCAGAAAGCCCTCATCCACCTGAATGGAGAAAAGCTGCAATGTGGACAGAACAGTGTTACACTCTACCTCAGTTATGTCAGCTCAGGTACTTTCCCTAATCATTAGCCCACACACTGTCAAAAACAACATCAAACATAATATCTCTATAAGTGATAGCTTAAAATAAACCTCCCATTTGGTTTGTTGGTGAACTTTTCAAAAATCACGTCCTACCATAACCAGCCTGTAGCATGATCCTTAGTGTATTTGCTGTGTCTACGTGTGTATGCAGTACCCTGTGAGGAGGAGCCGTCCATTACTTTACCAGAGGGATTAGTTTTGGTGGAAGATTTTGTGTCTTCGGAGGAAGAGACTGTGTTACTCGCTGCTCTAGACTGGTCATCCACTAATGATGATGTCACTGGTGAGAGCCTGCTGATTGTGGTTTGTGGGCTTTTGCTTGTCCCATGCAGGACATAAACATGAGTCTTGAGTAAAATGAATGTAGATTTTAGGCAAACTAGAGCAGTACTAAGTGCAAATACTTTAGTTGCAATTGTGTTTGTAATGATGCATCTTTCACATCAGACGTATTGCTACCTTTACAGTTATGCTGAAATATGATAGTAACTATAAAATAGTGTGTCATCCGTCTTAATGAATTCTAAGTTGTCTTCTTGATCGTAACACATTTTTAGCTCAAAAAGCTCTGAAGCATAGAAGAGTCAAACATTATGGCTTTGAATTTCGCTACGACAACAACAACGTGGACAAAGACAAGCCATTACCTGCAGGTAAGGTTGCTTTTTTAATATAATTTTTTTTTCTTTTAATGACGGTTTTATATTTTCATAGCTTGGGTTATTATTCTTGTCACTTACCATAACATTTTACTCACTGATTGGAGTGCTGACACTATGAGTTGGAGTTGCCATAAATCATAAATCTTGAAATACTACACTGCTGCAAGAACTATCATCCATTAGCAATTTTTGTTCCCAAACAACATCATTACGAAGATGAGAATGTAACAATTATAAAACAAATATAAAGATGGGCTTATGAGTATGCGTGCATCCAGGCCTTCCTGAGGAGTGTTTACCTGTTCTGGAGCGGTGTGTGAAGGATGGACTTATTGTCACAATGCCAGACCAGCTGACTGTCAACCAGTATGAGTCTGGACAGGGTGAGTTACTCCAGTCATGTCATTAATAACCTATCTTATTACATACAGGCTGAGAAAAACTAATAATACATGATTAATAAGATAATTTAGGAGCTATCAGTGCAATCAGTGTCTACCTGAGTGGAGTCCAACAATCAATATGTGGTGCAATAAATG
This sequence comes from Ctenopoma kingsleyae, assembly GCA_032353495.1. NCBI lineage: Eukaryota > Metazoa > Chordata > Actinopteri > Anabantiformes > Anabantidae > Ctenopoma > Ctenopoma kingsleyae. The sequence continues at coordinate 15,526,011 of JAUBNQ010000005.1, read as the reverse complement.
ACTCTGGCCACAATCAGTCCAAATCTTATCAACACCATATTCATTTTTATCAAGTGTGCTGCAGGTGCGTCAAACATATGCCAGTTGTAAGGAAGCCGTGTAGAAAGATGGAGAATAAAATTCACAGATGCTTAATGAAGGGAAAGTGTATTTATTTCACAGGCTGTGGGTTCACTAAAGCCTCAAGTAAAAGACAAAGTAAAAGAAGAGTGGTTTGTTTTTTAGACCCAATTATTCAGATGTGCTGTAACTGTTCTCAGCTGAGTTTAGTAGCACAAGCAGCTTACTGCTTTTGTACCACAAGGTGGCAGCATAAACTTTTCCAACACGCATCCATGAGAAAGTTGAAAGTTTGTTTAATAGAATTACAGCAGCAGCCTTTAATGGCTGAAACAAGAATTAATTATTCTTGTTTTTTTTTTAAACTTAAGAACATAAATTAATTATCAATACATCACAAATGACTCATCGTTGTCCACCAGAAGTCCCCAAAAAGTTGCAGCTAAATACTTTTCTATTTTAAAGGATCGTTGACGCATTTGAAAATATAATATTTTCAGGTATTCCTCCTCATGTGGACACTCACTCTGCCTTTGAGGACACCATCCTGTCATTGAGTCTTGGAGCAAAGGTGAGAAGTCAGTTCTTACTGTATTTACAGTGTATTTGTACAGATATTATGTATATTCCCCAAGTTTTTCCATTTCTGCCCCAGACCTGTGTGTTTGTAATTTCCACATCATCACATTTCATCAGTTAGCTTTTTCCACCAGTTTTGACTAGTGAAGCACAAGGTGCATTCACTGATAATTAAAATGAAAGTTACAAATGAAATGATAAAAAGGCTGACGTAAATGAAAATCTAATGTTATGAGACAGATGTCTTTCTGTTTGAATCTGTGTCCTGCTTTAATCAGTAATCAGTAAGTGTCCCTTCAGTAAGCAGCGTGATTCATCTGTATCAAAGGGGCACAACTGTCAGAAATGACTCTCTGTTCATGTGTCCTTGTGATTTTCTGAGAACATTTTGCCATCTTTTGTCTCTTTCTGACGCTCTTTCAAACTGTCATACTTGCTTTCTCACTGTGTTGTATTAATGTCATGATCTTCATTGTTTAACCAGTACTGTAAACAGTTAGGGAATGGAAGATGGACAGGTTTTTCTTTAAATAGTGACTGTCACTAGCATACAGACTATTCCAGTTGTGACTAGATGATGTGATACGGTGCTGGGCTGCTGGTTTCACCTCTACAGGTTGACTGCTGTGGATAAATAGCCATCTGTCTGTCTTTGTCTGAATTGCAGGGGCTCTATTAGCAATCATCCGTCATCTGTCACAGCATCTGTCACACACAGACTGACAGACAGCAAGTGCATTTGTGCAGGTGTAGTCTTGGTCCTAGCTCTTCATTTGTTCCTACAAATAAAGTGTACAGTAGGCATGTTATATATTAAATTGTAAAAATCAGATTGAATGAAGCGATGTAGGACATACAGACTGTATAATGAATGGCATTTGTCATCTGTGGTGATCTTGACTCCTTCTAATATGCGTTTGAATTTGTGTGTAACATGGAAATCCAACAGCAATTTTTGATTTGATTGCTTCAGAAAAGATTCAGTGGAATATACGATCTTGATTTTTACCTACATCTCAAATTGATTTTAACTTGATTTGATGAAATCCCAAAACATAACATAACTGATTCAGCCATCACTGATTCAACACATATAACCCTCATGGAAACAGGTTTCCTATAATTATGTTATAGGAAATATTGCTGCTCTTTGTAAGTTTACAGAGGCTGCTCAAGAGAGAGAGGTAAAAACGTAACTGTGTGTGTGTGAGCATGTGAAAATGATGAATAGTCCTCTAGTAAGGTGTAGCTGGCAGCATCACCATCGATTTAGACGTTCCACCGCTTTCTCTGATTGGCTAAGATGGAAACAGCACAGTCCTGCTTGTCGACTCTGTGTGTTGTCTGTGTGTCTGTGTCTGAGAGATGCAGAGAGATTTCGCCCGTGGTTTGAGGGCTGCTGTTGCATGTATATCACTCTCTCTCACAACCATACACAAACACTTCTGTTTCTCTCTCTCCGCCGTACACAAACACACACTCACACACGCCTCTGCTTCACAAAATCCAATTTTCCTGCTGTCAGAAGTTGGATAGGTGCAGTTTGAAATTCTAGATGTAATTTCCCAGCAGAGCTCATGCTGTTATGCGCTGTAAGGAAACATTAGGATCAAACATGCTGGGGGTGGAATGAAGCTGGGTGTTTGGTTTTTTTTGTTTGTTTTTGTGAGTGATGTCACTGTGGAGTAAAAGGAAACAATATTTCAAGGTTCTGAAAATGTTTTATTTTTTTTCATTCATTGTTCATTTGCGATGACACCGGTGTGTAGTGATAATAGTTGGTTTTAATAAAACAAACATTTGCTGCTGCATGGACAGACAGTTAAACTGCACTTTGTTGAAATTATTTATATTTAGTCAAACCACTGCACAACATGGAATACAGAAGATACTTATGAAAACTATATTTAAAAAGATAATATCATGTTTATATCCCATGTGCGTTAGGCAGTGATGGAGTTTCGTCATCCTGATGGTCTTCTTGTTCCTGTGGTGTTGCCAGAACGGAGCCTCCTGATGATGAAGGGAGAGAGCAGATACCTCTGGACCCACGGGTGAGATGGATTGTGTGTGATGGAAAGGTTTCTCCCGCTGGGAGTCAGTTCTTTTGACATGAGCTTCATGTTGATTCATAGAGAAATGACAGTTCTTTTTTTTTTAACCTCTGCACCATTGTCGTTGAGGGTAGAGAGGCAGAATTTACTGACTTTTCTATGGGCTTCAGCCTGTTTTTCACACCATACAGTTTGTTGATGGACCTTTTTCCATGTTTTGTGTTTTTCAGACACTTAGAGTATATATACAGTTGTACAGCTTAGTACAGTCAGTTTAGTCAGGTTGTGTATAATTGTCAACAGCTTCTACATCTGTCTGTAATCTTCTATCAGGATTACTCCCCGGAAGTTTGACATGGTGCCCGCCTGCAACTCTCAATCCTCTGCTCATACAATCGCTGATCACAGCCCCAGCAGCAGTCTCACCTTAAGCAAGAGGGGCACCCGCACTTCTTTCACTTTCCGCAAGATCAGACATGAACCCTGCCGCTGTGGTGAGAATCTAGCTGCTGCATAATAACACAAGGCTGTTTGTGTTATTGTTGGGTTGTTTTTCCCTGTGCACCACCACCTGTATGAGTAGTAAGCAGTTTGACTCCTTTCATTGTCTGGCACTAGAAAATGTTTAGCATTTTTGCTGGGAAAGTCACTTATCAATTATCACAAGGAATGTATAGTACATACATTTTGTGTAGCACAGCTGGTCAAGATGAAGTGGCTGTATGAGAATATTATGGGTTTATAGTTGTGTAAGCCAACTGTCTCCTTTCAATGCACTTATTTCTCCTTTTCTGCAGCCTTCCCCTCTGTCTGTGACAGTCAGGCAGCTCCCTCGGCACCTTCGCCCTCTCCGCCATCTCCCCCCTCACTACCTTGTTGCCATGCTGACGCAGCCCAGCTAGAGGAGGAGTATGTGCACCAGGTGTACGACGCCATCGCCTCTCACTTCAGCAGTACGCGCCACTCCCCCTGGCCTCGTGTTTGCCACTTCCTGTCATCCCTCCCAGTTGGCAGCGTGCTAGCTGATGTTGGCTGTGGAAACGGGAAATATCTGGGTGTCAACCCAGAGGTGATTGCAGTGAGTGTCATCATGTTTTATTATAATGTCTGTAATTCTGTGATACTTAAGTGATCCCTGTAGGGAAATTTCCTTTTTCATTTTTGTTTTACTGCTTCAGCCACTTAGCTTATCATGACTGTGAAATGTCAAACAGGCATTTATATGCAGTGTGTCATATCAAAAGTCATAACTGCAGGGACTGTTTCACAAACACAATCAGAAAATCAGTAGAAATAGCAAAGAATGAACAAAGCAACTCTGCTGCTACTTCACAGATACAAGTGAGGGCTCTTATAGAACTTCTCAGAAAGACAAATTGGCAAAAAGATGGTAATGTACAATGTTGAAGCCAGGACTTGTTAGCCTAACTTAGCATATAGACCGGAAACATGGGACAGCTAGCCCCAGCACACACCATCTCACTAATGATTTTAGTTTCTTTGTTTAATCTGTATATAAGCAAAAATGTAAAAAATGACATTTTATGGAGATTTCCTGCTGGAACTAGTTCTTGGCTTCACTGATAGGCATCCTGGACTATAGCTGGAGATGCTGCACAGAAAAACTGTGGCGATTAATAGAATTCATATGTTGTTATGTACACAGTCGGCTTTAGAGGTGATGGAAAACTAGCTGGTCAAACTAGCTGTTTTCTCCTGTTTTCAGTATTTATGCTTAGCCAGGTTAAACTTGCAGACATGCAATGTTGAGTTTCGTCATCTTACTGTCAGAAAAAGACGTGTTGTAAGATTATGTTCCAAAATTTCCTTTAAAAAAGTTTTCCATAACACAGTTCATCTAGTGCTCTTATTCAGTGTTAGTTGCAGTGGGTTTTACCTTACACCAAGCCTTAAATCCATCAAAAATGAAAGTACAGGCAACAAAAACACACAAGGTTACATCATCTCATAGCATTCTCACAAAATGAAAAGGAATAGCTGTGTCAAGTCCTCAGAACACTGTTACGGGTGTTGCATAAGCCAGGCCTCTTTCTGCTCCAGAGTGATGTCGGGGAGAAAAAGCTGGTTGCAGCAAGCTGCTCTTTACTTGTTTACCTCCTGCTTTGAGTAAGGTTGGTCACGTGGGTAACGTCTATGCTCTACAGCAAGTTAGATTGTTCACATGACTGCAGATATCTCAATTCAGTCTGTCTGTCCAAATAAAAATACAGTCTGGACTACTTGTTTGTTTTCAAGGTTTCTCAAAGGGAGCCTAACAACCCTAAGAAATACACAGAAGCATGATATCCTTGTTGTTACTGAGGCATGTGTTCCTCTCAGGTCTAATCCTGCTGGTCGTCATTGTATGCGTTACATCAGTTTCCATGGTAATATCCTACATATTCTGCTTACGTATGCACACTAGGATATTCGTGTTTGGGATTTGGAGGTGCATGTAAGCAGCTTATCCTGACTCAAAGCGTAACCATGATAAATCATTACTGAGAACACTGTGATCAGGACACACATTAACTCTGAATTGGATCCGCGGCTTTTCTCAGTCTGTTGTTCTGTCTTAAATTTGTTTCATTTCCTCTGTCCCTTCTTTTTTGTCATCTCTATATTTCCCTCCTCCCTCTTCCCTTCTTATTCTGTCTCCTTGCAGATTAACACTGTTAAATTTCCCTCCTGTAATTGAAATGAAAAAGCTTGACCTTTGTGTTTGCATGTCAGTAGTAGATTTAGCATGCATTTGTGTACTTCACTATGTTCGTAGCATTCTCACTGTCTCTTACCACCTCTGTCTCTTTTGGGAAAAACCCATACGAGACTTGATTGAATTGCTCTCTGAGACAAAATGTGTTTAAAAATGAATAATACTGCCTCCAGTCCTCTCAGTCCTTTCCTCTCTTCCTTTTACATTTCCCTCAGCTTAATCTCTCACCACTCTTATTTGTTTGGGCTTTTTACATGTTTTAGTGTCCCTATATTCCTGTGTGTGAATAATTGTGCTGCTTGTGTGTGTCTGTGTGTTTTGTCTTTTCTTTTCAGGTGGGTTGTGACCGTAGCAGCGCTCTTGTTCAAATATGTGCAGAGAGGGGTTTCCAGGTGTTTGTATCTGATGCTCTCAGTGTCCCTCTGCGTACAGCCTCCTGTGATGCCTGTATCTCTATAGCTGTCATACATCACTTTTCCACACAGGTATGTACATGCACTCCTAAATAAAAGAATAGCAGGTGAAGTCTTTATTTCTCGTGACTGTCAAGTCATGTCATGTTATGAAGCCCACAGAGTGCTGTCTGTGGGCTTCAGGCGCTAGCATTAATGTTGCTATTGCTAAGTATCGTTTATAACGTTTACATTTTTTTACTTTGGAGTATGACTTCTAGACTTCCAAGTGTTTTCAAAATCCACTTTCACCTTTGCAGCCTCCTTTTTGATATTGATTCAGAAACCATGTCGTAGAGCAATTTAGCATGTTGTTGCTTGAAATAAAAGGCCTCAAATCAAACTGGGCCATCGCTTCTAAACCTTAAACACTCCTATTTGTCTAATCTTATAATTTAGGAGAAATGTTTTTGTCTGATTTTGCTCGTGAGTTTAGTTTCTGGAGTGTTTAGTTTCTAACTAATTGCACTGGTCAAGTAAAAGTTTGTGTGTGTGTTGTAGGAGCGTCGTCTGGCAGCAGTGAGGGAACTGGTGAGACTTCTGAAGCCTGGAGGCCAAGCACTAATCTATGTTTGGGCTTTTGAACAAGAGTACAACAAGCAGAAGTCCAAATACCTCAAAGACCAGAACAAAGAGCATCCTGAAAACCACAGTCCCATCTACAGCACACCAGAGGACAGGCATTTAGCAGGCAACTACCAGCCTGTAGACAAAATACAGGATGTTAGCAAAGTGACTAATAGCAAACTTAGTGTGCACACTAACCGCACCGCCTTCAACACTCAGGACCTTCTGGTTCCCTGGCATCTTAAAGAGGGGAAAAGACGAGGGGAGGGGGAATCAGAAGAGAGTAGGATGAAGGATAAAACCAAAGACAAGTCCAAAAAGACTTGGGGAGACTCTTGCTCTACCACCGGCATGTCCTCTGGATCATTTCTTGACACTAGTGATGCCACTCACAGCTCGGATGACACCACACGAACATCTGAGAGCAGCCCAGCCCCCATCTTTCACCGCTATTACCATGTGTTCCAGCAGGGGGAGCTGGAGCAGCTGTGTGTTCAGGTGGCTGGAGTCAAAGTGCAGAGCAGCTACCACGACCAGGGAAACTGGTGTGTTATATTAGAGAAGCAATGAGGGAGACGGACACATACAGTAATTTATAATTTCACTGCTAAAACATGTTGGAAGAATATCTGTATGAGCTCTGCAACGAGCCATCACTATTGATGCAATGTAACTGAAGACTAAAGAAAATATTTGTTTAAATGTTTAGACAAATACTGTACTATTGAAGAGACCAATACTATAAAATAAATGTAAAGATTTTACATATATCTGTAAATGTTGTATGTTTTTTTGACAATGTATAAACATAATTAGGTTACAGAAAAAGAAAATGTAAGACAATTTTTGTAGCATGTATTTGAAATATTTCTATGTATTAGTTTATACCAGGGGTTTTCAACTGACTATGACCAAGGAGCCATCATTCTGACTAAGAAACAATCTGAAGACCACTGTCATGGAGTATGAGGAAAGGGGCTGAGATTGGGATTATTTTTCTTATTGGTAAATGTGGTTAATTTCCTCATTGTGTCTGTTCTTGGCAGTATAGTGGGGCACATTTTATTGTACCCAAGAGTAGACTGGGTGTGCGCTATCTAATATATAATAAAATACCAGAAGTTATTAGGTAAATAACAACTTAATGTGACACAAATCCATCATTTAGCAAAGAACTTCTGCACTAATTTCTCATAAACTAATTATCTTCTTTCAATCCGATGTGTTTAGCTTAAGGCCCATAATAGTTCTTCTGCCATGTTGTTAGGCTGTGTGGGCTGATGTTGTAAGTGTAGGTGACAGCATTTGCATATCGCTAAAACAAAGCTACAGGTAGTGTTTGGGAAGAAGTTCAGACACATAATTAATAATAATTAGTATCCTCTGACTAGTTCTGTGACACAATACTGGCTTGTAAGGATGCTCTAGTGCTCCTGTACTTTACTTTAGTAGATCATCATTTATAATCTTTATCTCACTACTGACTCCTTCCCCTGTGTCTGACCTCACTGTCTGCTCTGTATTCACTGAGCTGTGACTAAGCTAGTAACTGTGTGTGCCTGACCTTTTCAAGTTAAAGGGCCAAGGTGTAACATGGCATTTCAGGCTCTGGGGAATTTGCTGACATTAAAAAGAACACTTTTACTTAAAATGTGTCTGACAGGTAGCACTTTTCATGGCTGTGGATTATTGTCTGCATCATAGACAATACCATGTGTTTTACATATGAATAGACTGCTTCAACTTAGCTGAAAAACGCTGTTAAAGTTTTGTTCATTAAATAATATAATTGGTAATAATTTTATTGATTTCTCAAATCAACCTTTGATGAATATTGCATTTCAATTCAGTGTTAGTATATTACTTGGTATAAAAAAATTGCACACGTCACAGCCTGTTAAGAAGTTTTAGTAGAGGTTGTGTAGACAAAAATAATTGTCTACGCAATGGGATATTGATGGTGATGAAGTGGGTACAGTTATTTATTGTAGCTCTTTTGTGCAGGTAATTGGTCAGTGGCTCTGGGTAAATTAACCCTGTGGCTCCTCAATTGTCTGTGACCCATACATACACACACGCTTGTGCTGAGGCAAGAGATAGTAGTGACTTTTATTAACAGTAGTTTACTGATTAAGGTGAAGCTGTGTGCTTCAGAGATGCTTTGGGTAATAAGGTGAATTTTTGTGTATATCAGTGGGTAAGGCAGGTATGTGCTTGACATTTGGAGAGATAATTAAAATTTAAAGGTGTGCCTCCCCCAGGTATATCCTTGATTCGATTGGGGCATGCTCCTTATGAGATGATGGATGGTGTCCTGGGGTATCTCCTCTCAGATCCTGACCAGGGCATCACTGAGCTCCTGGACAGTCTGAAGTGCAACCTGGCAGTGTCGGATGGAGCTAAACATGATGTCCCAGAGATGTTCTATTGGATTAATGTCAGGCGAGCGTGGAGGTCAGTCAATGGTATCAATTCCCTCATCCTCCAGGAATTTCCTGTATACTCTTGCCACATGAGGCCGGACATTATCATGCACCAGGAGGAACCCAGGACCCACTGCACCAGCAAAGGGTCTAAGAATGGGTCTAAGGATTTCATCCCGATACCTAATGGCAGTCAGGGTGCCATCGTCTATCCTGTACAGGTCTGTGCGTACCTCCATGGATATACTCCAGACCAACACGGACCCACCACCAAACCAATCATGCTGAACAATGTTGCAGGCAGCATCTCCAGACCCTTTCACGTCTGTCACATGAACTCAGAGTGAACCTGCTCTCATCTGCGAAAAGCACAGGGTGCCAGTCGAGCTCCACTGTGGCAGTGAGTACAGGGCCCACTAGAGGATGTCGGGCCCTCAGGCCACCCTCATGAAGTCTGTTTCTAATGATTTGGTCAGACACATTCACGCAAGTGGCCCGCTGGAGGTCACTCTGTAGAGCTCTGGCAGTACTCATCCTGTTCCTCTTTGCACAAAGGAGCAGATACCGGTTCTGTTGATGGGTTAAGGACCTTTGACGGTCCTGTCCAGCTCTCTTAGAGTAACTGCCTGTCTCCTGAAATCTCCTCCATGCTCTTGAGACTGTGCTGGGAAACACAGCAAACCTTCTGGCTATGACACGTACTGATGTGTCATTTGCTTCTTATTTACTTTTCACAATCCGATTAAAAAACAGTATAAATTATTGTGAAATTCACATGCTAACCAGCTGAATGTAAAGTAATTCCAATTAATATTAATAAATAGTTTCTAAATATATGATCATCAGAACAGCATGTTGCAACATAAAAGTGATGAACACAATGCATCATTAATTTGCAATACGTTATTGTCCAATTATATGTTAATTGATGTGAAATTAACTAATCTGCATAAAGAGTACTTTTACATGAACATTTTGAATACATGACGTTTACTTGTAATAATTTCTACACTGTGATATTGATACTTTTAGTTAAGTGATCTGAGTCATTCCTCCACTGGAATTATTATTATTATTATTATTATTACATATTTCATATAGTCAACTCTTTGCACTACAAGAACCACAACTCAACACTTGACGTAAACCGCAGCGTTTTACGACAGAAAATAAAAACACTTACGACAGTGTCATGGCGGCGTACGGAGTGAGTTTTGAGAGTACAAGCAGTATCGATGAAAGAAAGGAAAGTAAACGACAGGCACGTAAAGAGGCACTAGAAAAGGTATGAAATGTAAGCTGAATGTAATAGTGTAGCGAATAAGCTACGTGACAAAATGGGTTTGCTTTATTTGCGTCAGTTTTGACCTAAATCATAACCGCTCAGTGCGAATAAAAGCTAACAAGCTAAGTAGGCTAACAGTTAACGTCTCCTTGACGTAAGATAGGTAACGTACGAGTAAGTTAAACTTTTCGTTGAGTTATTCTTATCTGCGGTGCTAATTGATTTCTTTAAGTTTCTTACCGCTTTTCAGTCTCTCCCCGAAAGCCCACAGTACCAGTGTGTGTTCACATGAACCTGATAATGTGGTGGAGGCAGGAAATTACAGGACAAACACTGAGTGAGACAGATAGGAGACCTGCGCCTGTGTTTAATAGAGCTTTTATGTCATGGTCGCAGCTAAACACATAACGATATACACATGTCCACAGCGTATGTACACAGCTTTTCAATTGTGCGTTATCTCTGTGCGGTGCAGTTGTATTGCCAGATGTACAGACTAAACAGAGAGAGCACACGATGCACACAGATGACGTGTCCTGTAGCTGGGTTTTAAATGTTGTAAACACGATATCTGCCCGAGCCCCCTGTGCTTGAACTGGCTAAAGCAAAGAGCTGACTTCATTATTTAATTTCAATCAAATATTTGAGAATCATAAATTAGTAGTTTCGTGGCAATTGGAAGATCTACCACTTAAAAAGAAAATAATTTTTCATTTTGAATAATTCAATTATATTATTTCAATCTTGTCATCCAGGCCAAACAACAGTATGAAAAAGAAGAGGGGAGGAAGGAGCTGAAGAGGCAGAGAGGGGAGGACACTTGGATGCTTCCTGAGATCAACCAAAGGCTGCAACAGCTGGGGGAAGTAAGTTTTTTTTCACTCAGTGTTATGCATATAGTCATATAGTGTTCCTTTAGTAATAAATAATGACAGTCATGGTTTAATCAGTGTAGAGCAATAGTTTTTAGACAGCACTTTATAGTTTATTATATTATGAGTTTGTTTTGTAGTTTTATCAAACATTTTTCTACACTTTAATTACTCCTGAACCTATGACTTATATTGGGTTAGGAATAGTTCAGAGGTGAAACAGGAAGCCCAGGATGACGGTAATGGTAATGTCAACAGCTATGCTGTCTTCTAGGCCCTGTTCTTTGTATGTCACTAAACAGATCAGGATTGAATGAGTAATGCCGGATGTTGTGAAGTGCATGAGAAAAGCTGAATTTAATTACCTGGATTAAGTGTGCTCTCATGGTAGTTTACTACTAGACAATATATAGCAACACTTGAAACTATGATCCATTGGTCATGCTCTAATGATGAAAGACAGACAAACAGAGGGAGAGTATTTTTTTCACCCCAGCAGAACATGAGATTATGTGAAGAACTTAAAACTGTAACTCAGCAAAAACACAGAAAGATGGAGTCAAAAAAGTGTTTGACATATTAAATGTGAGTCCTTGCTTGCACCGCAATTGCATGTCCACTGAGCTGATGGTGAATCTTTTGTATAATATGTGCACTATATTCAGAACGGTTACAAACACAACACAGACCCTGTAACAGGTGAAATGTGAAGTTTCAAGATAATTCTGCAAATTCTGGTGCCTGTGTATTAGTCTTAGCTTTACTACCATTATTTGTGGACACTTTATTGCAAGTAAACAATTTTAATTAATTAATTAAAATGGCACACTGTTCAACTGTGTTATCTAACAACTCACTAGCACACACACACATGCAAAAAGTATGTGTATATGTGGATATATATATAGTGATGATAAACAGAGGAAAGTCTTATTAAGTTATTTAGACATGGGTATTACTACATTGCACAACACTCTCTATACTATAAACTGACATCACTTAATGTCATCGCCCAGATCTCAGTGGATTGTTCATATAATAACAGCATATCCATAGTTGGATGGACTTCCTGGTCCAACACTGTTCAAATTATCTCTATAAATAAGAGATTATCTTGTTTACACTGACTTAACACGTGAACAAACCTACTCCTGATTAGTTTTGAGTTTATGGCTGTGTTGCCAGGACAACAAGCTCAACATGAATTTGAACCCAACAGATCTGTCATGTCAGATCATCAACAAGTTAATTCATTAATTGTTAATTAACTGTTAATTCATTTATGAAGAACAGGGTCTGGGTGTCTGCAGTTATACGTTTGGGAAGTGTACCCCTAGATGGTCTGTTATTGTGGTCACATATGATCCAGAAACTGGAGACAGATGGTTATTCCTGGCTTGTGAATACCTCTTGAATATCCTATTAAAAATAAGGCAAAGGGGGAAAAGCCCAATATTGAATCCAAATCATTTACAGGAGGGTTCTGTGAAAAGCAAGAAGAAGAAAGAGAAGAAATCGAAAAAGAAAAAGGAGAAGAAGAAGACCAAAAAGGAGAAGAAGACAGCAGAAGCAGGAGATTGTTCTAGTGACAGTTCAGAGGTATGTTCATTTTAGGGTACAAGTCATTTAGAGTAGGTCTCAAAGCACATGATTTTTGTTATACAGGATGGTGGATTTCAAATTCCAGTATATTCAAAAATAATGTTTAGTGGCACAGGAATCATGTCTCTTCCATCATCTATTCATTTGTTTTGAATTGATCATTTCCCATACTGGTTTACTTTATCATTCATCATAATTTTCTTTGTCCTTCATCTTTGACCCTCTCTCCATTTCTTTGTTAGGACTCAGAGCAGGAGTGGATTGAGGCTCAGCCTCAGACACAAGCTGCTAAACCCTGGCAGGTTCCTGATGAGTCCAAACCTGTAGAGAGTAATGTCAGCACAGCTCAAAATGCCCAGGTGATGTCCTCTACTCAGCCCTGCTGCTACTAAATATTCATGTTTGGTGTCACCTAAATATGTTTGTATTTTAGATTAAATATGCTTCTATAATTAATATACAATTACATCTGTTCATCTGTTGATACCACTTTCAATTATATTTTCAAAGATTTTCTTTTTTCCTCCATATAATACATATACTGTTAGACAACACCAAAGTCCCTTTTGTACAATAAATATAGATGAGTAAAGAAACCAAATAGACAGTAGGTGTTTAGAGATAGTATTACATGTAGAAGTTTCATACACTGTTTTTTCTGCTTTACAACCAATCATACTCACTAATGACACCATCCGGAAGTTGTGAATTTCTAAATGTTTTAAAGTTTATTTTTCTTTTGCATATGTGAACTGTGTGGGTGAGAGCAGAATTGCCATGCGTTAAGTTACTATTAAGAGATTACTGATCATCTTCTTCAGTTTATACTTCTTTGTTTAATCCTTTTAATGTCTGTCTCGGTTCTTTAGAGAGATGAATGGATGACATTTGACTTCCTGGCGATGAGAACCACGTCCACAGCAGAGAGGAGGGCTGAGAAAGAACGGCAAAAAGAGGAGGAGAGGGCAAAATCTGAGGCCATTGAACAGGTGTCTGTGTGTGCATGTGTTCTCCTTTTTCTTGCTCTCTTACAATGTCCAGTTCCCACCTGCTATGGTTCTTGTTCTACTATCAGCCTGGGCTCACACAGCTGCATGGTGTCTTCCGCAGACAGATTCACATGACCTGTTATTTGAATGCTAATGCAAAATGTCTTGTATAGTTGTATAAGAGTGGGGAAAAGGAGCAATCATGTTTTTGTGGTCATGGATTTCACAGTATATGAAAACATCGTAGTAGTAGGCCTCCTCATCTCCTACCAACTGTGTGGTAACCAAGGTAACAGAGGGCGTCCTCTCCTGAACAGCAGTGTACTGTGTTATCTGTGTGTTGTATTGTCTTCAGGTTGTTATTGTCTTATTTTAGAATTTGTTCCCCTGTGGTGTTATTGTAGCTATAACAAAATGATTCTAATTGTGTGTGTGTGTGTGTGTGTGTGTGTGTGTGTGTGTGTGTGTGTGTGTGTGTGTGTGTGTGTGTGTGTGTGTGTACATTTGTGGTTCACTCAGGCTGGTTTACACAAATTGGAGCTAAATCCATACTGGAAGGATGGAGGAACTGGTCTTCCCCCAGAGGAGATTGCTGGTAGTGCAGTAAAGAAAGGTAAAAATCATTTGAGATCATGAGATCCCTTTAAGACATTACCAGTAGATAGCAGCAGCATAAATACCATAGATTTTTTTGTTTTCAGCACTTTGGAATAAAGTCTGTTTTATTTCAGACTTAATTTATTAATGTTCAGGGATAGACAAGAAAATGTATTGTTCTTTTCTTTTCTCTTTTTTTAACTGAGAGCGGTTGTAACAAGGCAAAACAATTTCCCTCTGGGATTAATAAACTTTTTTGAATCTTGAATCTTGAATAAAGAAGAGGCAGAAGTTAAGTGTTAAGTTTACATAGAAAATGTGTATCTTGATATAGGCAGCACAGACTTTTATAACTGACAAACATTCAACAAACATTCAGTTACTGCCAACGACCAACTAAAATATAAATATCATCAGATAACTAGATCACTAAGCCATTAACTCACCATCTACACTTTTTCTGTTGTATGCGAGGAAAATTAGTTTTCCACATTCTCTGCTAAAAGCAAATTTCTTGCCTTGTTCATGATGTAGCAGCTTTTGAAAAGCTCCACGTTGTTTGAGTCAGCAGATAACATCAGTATGTAAAAGCATTTCCAATAATGCCAGTTGTTTACGCATGGTATGCCAGTTTCTAATGGCATATTGACTTTTGTCTTGTAGTGATTAAAACTGTTTAATGTATATATCTCATATCTCACCATGTTTTTTGTCCCCAGTTTTGTATTTTAATGTTCTGAATTGAGACACAGTTAAAGGACAATCTTGTAGCTCAAAGTTGGTTAAATGTTAAACGTTTTTTATGTATTTCTCTTAACTGTTTTTCTCCATCCATTCCTGCAGGCACAGTAGTGAATGATGGAGGTCTGAGCTGGCTGAGGAAGAGCTATCAGAGGATGAAGGAACAGGCCGAAAGGGAGCAGCGTAGCCTCAGTGATGTGGTGGCTGAACGATACGGAGTGAGAACCAGTGACACACTGTCTGCGCTTACATCTTCATATACACAATTTAGCAGGCACATATGGTTACATGAAAAACCCACCACTCTATATGATTCTTATTTAATGTGTTTGTCAAGGCCAGTGCACTCAAAGATTTACACACAGTGTGGGTTCATATCCATACACAAATACACATACAGTACACACTCCCTCACTTTCGTGGAACAGTGTGTGACCTGATTTATTATTCTTTGCTGACTGACTTTACACAGACACAAGTCACTTTTAGCAGTGTCAGTTTGTGGCACATGTTAAAAGCATAGATAGGTTTGTGCTTTCTTTTTCCTTTGTCAGAATTGCAAAATCATAAGATTGTGCTTAAATTGAGTTTCTATATACTGTCACTGTGTTTTATCATTGACATTATAATCTTTTTCTATGTGTATTAGGTGTTTTTTAGCATTTATCTAGCATTAATATGAAGATGTGCGTGGTGTGTGTGCATGTTTGTATGCATGCAAACCAACAGAAATTATATCTTTAAGTCCTGGGTCTATATACTATACACAGTGTATTTTCCACTTGACCTTGAATTATGTGCCACATATGACTGTGAAAACTTTAGATGTTCGGAAAGATTTCAGCTGCAAAACCTGTGAAAATTTTGAAATATTTTAATATGTCTTATATTTCTCCTTTTAAAGTCAATGGAAGAATTTCAGCAGAGGCTTTCTGAGGCTGAGAAAGCTGTGTATGGACATAGAAGAGGAGGACAAAGAGAAGGAGAGAACACTGCAAGTAGTGGGTGGAGGAAAGGAGAGGAGGAGACCAGGAACAGACAGAGAAGGAAAGAGGGAACTGAGGAAGACAGAGGTCGGTGGAGAAAAAATGAAAGAGACTCATCACCCCAAGACAGAGGAAGACACCATGCTGGAAGAGGAGAGGAGAGCGGAAGGTATTGGGGAAGAGATGAGGAGAGAGGCCGAGATGGAGACAGGTGTAAAGAGAAGGATAAAGACAGAGAGAGAGACCGAGGAAGAAACGGAGAGAGAGAAAGGGAAGGTGGAAGAGACAGAGACAGTGAAAGGCGTGATGAAAAAGACAGAGATAGGAACAGATATCGAGACAGAGACAGGGGTGAAGATGGAGAAAGAAATAGAGAACGAGATCTGCCAACTGCTGCGTCATCATCTGGGCAAAACTGGAGTCAGCGTTCTCTCTCGCTCGGGTCACTGAACAGCCGCTTTCTCAAACCCTCAGAAGATGACAGTGGTGAAGGTGGGTTGATGTCAAAGCTTTTTCTAAAAGACTATTTTGATTCTATCTGCAAAGGCTGCAAGAGGTCATAGGTTCAATTCATGGCATAAACACTTTTCCAGTTAATTTTTTATTTCGAATAATGTCAAGTCCTGTCACAAATCAGGAAATGAGACTTATTGCCTCAAATATTATATATCTTACATACCAAGAGTCTTTGAAAGCTTAATTTCTTTTCTGTGCAGTTCCAGCACATCCACCTCCTTCAGCACGGCCAACTGTAGGATTCCTGAAACCCAGTTCTGATGATGAAGAATCTAATTCCAGTGTTCCAACATGTAAGAAGAGCAGCAAACCCGCCTTTGAATCTGACAGTGTGGAGAAACCCCTGCAAGTGAAAGAAAGTGATGCTGGGAAAGCTGCTCAAGATGGTGTGCGTGGTGCCAACACATCAAGGTTTAAATTTCTTTATTTTAAGGCAGCAATTGTTATGCACTTTTGACAGCTTGTGTAGAAGTTGGGTTATAGGTTTGATTCTTAAACATAGAACAAAAACAATGCATGTACTAATGGAACTTCAAGACACACTGTATTAAAGTATAATTCTAACTTTAATATAGTAATACTAATAGTAGTATTCACATAACATTACTAGAGATGTTTTCAGAGTAATCCCTTCCATAGAACTTGTGTCTTCTCATACATATTACACATATTACATTACATATATTGGACCTGCAAGAACTTCATAAATAGAAAAAGGGCACCATTGCTTAGTGAAAAATGCTTAATGTTATAATCACAGTTAGCAGATGAAAATACTCTTTGGACTGAAAGGTCACAGTGACTGTACACAAAACCTGCAACAATTCTTGAAACCCTTATCTGATTTTGAACATTAGTTTAGATTTTACTAAAACAGCCCTCTGCTCTGAAACTCGAATATTGTCTGTACAATTTCTGTGTTAATAGTTGTAGTTTTACCCCTCTATTTTTCTGTTAATCTTGTCAATTGTGGCCTAGGTAGAATATTCATATTAGCATGGATGACTGTAGTCTAATTTAAAGGGACTTCAAACTGGATCAACACGCAGATGCTCTTTTAAACAGTGCCAAAGGATTCCTTGTTTTCTTACTTTCATGTTAGTCCAACTATAGTTGTGTTATAGACCAGATGTCATGTGTGCTTCATAAAGTCTTCTTAGTTGTTCTGGCTTTTGCCTCATTAGGCTAAGTTGTTTGAGTATACCAGCACCCAGAAAACCTGCAGCATGAAATGAGCCTGCAGTGTGGCAGCAGATTGAAATGAGGCTATGAGAAGTGTAATAGCCTAGAACGATGCTTCGCCAGCTGCAGTTAAGATCCTCCCAGACAAGGCTGTAATGATCTCTGGGGGGCACAAAGACTCAAATGAATCATAACAGATAAACACAGAGTGCAGAAGAAAACAACTAAATGGTTAAATGGAACACACCATGAATACCTTTCCCATTAAAGGGTCTAACACCATAATTAGTGTGGAATAAGTCACTGAATTCTGTTCTTTAGTGAGTTATGGGACCAAACTGGAGGAAAAGTAATGGGAAGCACTGAAGGGAACAAGAGGACACTCTGAACATTTGATGTTTGTGTAACAATTGTATTACCCACCTGCACAGATATACTGTATATTATTTTAATTTGTTTTCTTGTGACTTTATTATATTGTAAACTGGTTACAAAAGGTGGTTGAAATGCTTTTAAAAGAAATGCTTGGTTGTTTCTTTTTTTAAATTTCCATTTCTACATCTTATTTTGCTCTGTCCATCATAACTTTCCTCTTCATATTTACCTAGGAGCGATAGTGAAAGTGAGGAAGAGGAGGAGATTCCACTGCTGTCAGAGGAAGAGATGAACAAACTAGGAGCCAGGCTGGTGAAGGCAGAGATCATGGGCAATACGGTGAGTAGGTTAGAATTATGTTACTGTTAGTCACTAACAGAAATTACCATATTGTGCTGAAAGATGACCCTTTTGACAAAATGACACCTATAAAAGATTTTGTTTAATTTATAGCAGGGGATCGACTAATCGACTAATTTATAGCATTCATTTGTGTGTACACTTTACTCTCTAGTCTGTCTTCATGTTTTAATGCTAAGAATGCGATCAGGACTTCTCATAGAAAAACTAAAAAAAGGCTGTCTGTTAAACCACATTTTGAGATATACACACACTCACAGCTATAATGCTAAATGCTATCACTGCACTGTTACTTGACATCAAGACAAGACAGCAATCTAACCAGTATTCCCAAACCACTTTGTTTGTGGTGTGTGTTAAGTGCCTTTAACAGTCCTGCACTTTTAGACCCTGTCTGACTATTCATTAGAATGGTTTAAGAGGATCATTGTGTGTTTACGTGCATGAGAGAGAGGTTGTTTACCTCTCAGTCATCAATAGTATTTTATAGATTTATGTAACTTTTGAAACTGGTGAAAAGTATTTGCTAAGAGAGGCTTCCCATCTTCATTGCTAGATTTCCTTTGACCTTGTGTAAAGACATTGTGTGTAATCCTTTACACAGCAATACCGAATGATCCTAGCTACATCTGCAATTTGTTTAAATCTGATTGTTCAAAAATATTTTTCGTATTTCATATCAAAATATGTTTGTGCGTGTGTATAATGCAGGCCATGATTACGAAGCTAAAATCTCAACTGGATGCAGCACAGAAAGCCAAAGAAAGCCATGCTGCCCGAAAGAAGGTGCAAGAAACGGCTAAATCAAACCAGGTCTGTAGATGTGTCTTACAGTCACTGTCTAACTAACCTAGGGTTCATGAAGGTAAACAAAATGTTAGAAAAACATACTATATTATATTATTTATAAATGTATGATTGCCTGCAGAACTCAGATTTGATTGCAAAACTCTTCATCTTCAAAATAATATTTTTTTACTCTTTTCTTTTTTTGAGGCTTCTCTTCCACCTGTGTTTGTCCTGTCTAAATACTTTTTGCTTTTGGTTGTTTTTCTCACTGCTGATAACTACACTGTGTATATTATCAGTATATACCAAACACAAACACGTTACACTTTAACACACCACAGATTTTCATATATATTCTGTATTTATATAAATTTCCAGATACAGATAGTGATAAATCTCACACCCATTCACACATAGCAATAGAAAGACACACACACACACACTCTGAATCTTCCTGTGTTAAATGTATCTACTGGCTGCTTCTTTTTTCTCTCCCATAGTGTAAATGCTAATCCAAACACTTGTGACTTAGCCTTCTCTTGAGTTAACACATACATAGCAGGTTTCTGCAGTATCCATCTCTCTCTCCACACAGCAGACAAGAAAAGTACCTAAACTCTTTGCTGTTATGTCCAGCTGCTTTTAAAAAGAATTTGTTTGTTTGAAATCTCTCCACTGTTCACCTCTTTCGTCTTGCTGCCTGTATGGAAACGGCTCCTGTTTCGCGTTTTAGCGGACCCTAATGGGAAACAAATGTTTTTTAGTGTGCTGGTGGCACTCTCCTACACCAGAGGTCATTCAGAGTGTGCTCCTTTGTTTGTGTACGTTTGAAAAAGAGCATTGATTTGAGAGGGAGACGGAGAGAATATTTGTGCCATCCAGTCTGCGTCTGTAGTACAGGCAATTAACTGTGAGCAATGACTGTGCCCTGACATCTCAGCACTGTTTTGTCTCCTCTTACTGGCATTGCTTATGTCTTTTCTGGCGTTGCACAAACATACCCAAATTAATGGCAGCATATTTCCGATGCAAGCAGACCCCAGACAACTTTATAAACGTGTTGAAAGTAGGTTGTGATTATTTATATAACAGTATCATTTGTAAGTTAGGCCAGATTCATCCCTAGTAAGGCTATCCTGTCCACATTAAAAGATTAAGGTGAAATCCTCAGTAAGATTTGGGAGAAATGTCATAATTCTTAGGTTTTAGTGCACTTACTTGCTTAGGGATACTTCAGCCCTCTTAGATATTGAATGCTGTTGATTTGCGCCCATTTAAGTGCAGTCTGTCTTGTTATGGAAGACTTTTGTCTTCACTATTCAATGTTTTGACTCTTCTTGACTGACCTGTTGCTCATGGAGCCTTGGCAAGTCTAACTGTGCTGACTGGAGCAGATAAAATATTCTCTTGTGTCATATTTTTTTCCAGTCTGTCGTACTGTCTGTCTCTTGTTCTGTCTGCTGCTCTTACCTTGTTCTTGGTTCTTTGAAAAACATGCAACTGTGTTGAGTGCTCAATTGGCACTGAAGCTGCAGTTTTATCAGAATATTTTACTAGTGGAGCTTTTGTACATGGCAGGTCTTCTGGTTTTCCCCCAAACGTACTAACAGTCATTTCATTTAAAGGTTCCCTTAGAAAAACTCAAAACTCATAAATACTAATAAATACTTCCTGCAATTTTTAATGGAGGAACAACTTTAAACCTTGATTATACACAAATTAGTTAAGTATTAGACAAAATCTTGTCATCCTTTGAACGAATCTCAAACAATTGATCCGAAACAATTGATTTTGAAACTCAAAATACAATTATTTTAGCTGAAATACAAGTCAGCTTTTGTGCAATTGTATTGTTTATGTGGATTTTGATACATAAAAAACCCTAAAATAATCTGGCTGCATTTTGGTTTTTCAGCCCCCAGGTTACTCTACTGAAGACCAGGATGTCCTGCTGTTTAGAACAGACCAGTCGGGTCGGGCCTGGCCAGTTAAGAACCCTTCTGGAATTCAAGAGCCCCGCGGAGGACGACAGAAGAAGAAACCGGTAATGAAATCCAATCAATCTCAATCCTGAATCTATTACTAATTATAGGCCAATCTTGAAACTCGGGGGGCACAGAGGTATTGCAGGGGAGGCGCAGCAATGGGATAGCCTACGCTCCACTCGAGCACTGCTAGCAAAAACATGGACAAGTTTGTGCACCCAGCCAAGCCTCCAGCAGAGGCACACCTTAAGTATAAAGATAAGCCAGTTGATTTCTTTAAAGGAAAACTCACAAATTGTCGTGCACAACAAAGCATCATTATTAAAGCTGTACTGTATCTTTGCCTAAAAACGCTCAACTGGCATCATATAAAGTTGCCTAGCGAGTTGCTCAGTGTAAAAAACTGCACACAATAGCTGAGGAATGAATACTTCCTCCGCTATCGATATGGTTGCAACTATGATTGATGAAGCAAAAGCCAGCAAGTTAAAGGCAATTCCGTTATTACTTATTTGAGAGAGGCTGATCTGAAATGGGAGGACTGTGCAGGGATCTGCACAGACGGGGCTCAGGCTATGGCTAGGAAACGGGACAGGCTGCAAGCGCTCGTGAAGCGCATCTCTCCCAATGTGCAGTGGATAAACTGTATGATCCATTCAGAAGCGCTGGCGTCTAAACAGCTGAGTCCCGAGCTGAACGATGTAATGACGGATGTCATCGCTGCAGTAAACTACATTAAAACATGCCCCATCAAACCCCGGACTTTTTATGCCCAGTGCGAGATAACCACCATACAGCTGTTTTGTTTCACAGTGAGGCTTGTGAGCTGTCATGTGGGAAAGGTTTTACCGGAATATTTGAGCTACAATATGAGATCAGCACCTTCATGGAGGAAGAGAGTCACAAGTTTGCCAATAAGTTTAAAAATGACAAATTCCTCCTGAAAGTTCCTAAAAAGGAAGGATCCTAAAAAATTTGAGAAATGCGCACAGAACTTCTAACTGTGGAAATGTTCATATGGATCCTTTTATGCAATGTCTCCAAATGCACAAACAATTCTACATACAGCTGGAAGGTTCCTGACTGTACAAATATTGGGGGGACATTATGGTCTAATGTTGTTGTGCAGGGGGTCACACTGGTTGTTTTAGGTGGACCACCAGCACTTGCTTCTGTTTGGGAATGTAATGCCTTGCGTTGTGGGTGCTAAGGATGGCCCTGCTTCAAATGGTAAAAATTATTAGTCTTGGTGTCTTTGGGGGTCACAGTTTGCAGGGCAATCTACTTTGCTCCCTGTCATAGCCAAAATATCTCCACACTACTGATTTCGTCTGACCCCTCTTTTTAACTTGAGAGCCTTGGGCTGTGTCTGTTGGAATGTCTTCTTTGGTAACACTGTTGCTGTTTATTTTGTCACAATTTGTTTTTTTATCCTGCTCCCACTCCTAATGTACTAATGTGCACAACTGCAGTAGCCCAAGCAGTGGCGTGTTTTCTGTTACAGGTTGATCCACGTACGCTCTGCACTGTGTGTGTGTGTGTGTGTGTCATGATGGAATGAGTTGTAGTGATGTTGTATACACCGTGTCATAAAGTTCTATCGAGGAAATGTTATTTTGTGATAATTATCTTTATCCTTTTACCACCCATCCCTGCTTTTGGAGTGCCTCAGGGGTCTGTTTTAAGCCCTGTCTTATTATCCCATAGAGATTATGGAGTAAGTTTTGATGGTCACTGATGATACTCATCTATAAAGACTGGTGGCTTATATCATCTCACTAGACTGGTGACCTGCCTGGCTGCAGTAAAAACCCAGAAGTCAAGTTTTCTGCTTTTAAACATAGATAAAATAGGAATGTCTGTTATTGGTCCCACTTGTTACAGACATCACTTTGAACACTTAACTACAACTATCTAATCCATCAAAGTAGCACAGATAAGAATCTTGGTGTTACATTTGACCATTTACTTTCATTTGATATTAAACTGATTAAATAAATAAATTACAAAGACAGCTTTTTTTATTTTCAACAAATAAATTGCACTTATTGCCAAGTGTGTTGTGACTCTTGTGAGAATGCAATCAAGAATTAGAAATCTTGACTTCATAGGGGTTGGTATAAAGTAGAGAAAAAAAATTACAGGACAGTGGAGAGAGCTAAAGGAATTAAAAAATTAAATTACTGCTCCATACATGGTAAAAAATGAACCTTGAACTGTATTACAAAGATATAGGAGTCCTGCACAGTGCTCAAACTAGATTACACAGATATTGAGAAAAGGAGGAGGAAATGAGTGGTTTGTGATCGGCTATTTGTTCCTTCTCATTTGATATTCATTAGAGCATGTTGTGAGAGCAGGGACTCCGAGTTGAAATGTACATAAACAAAGCTCTTCAGTCCAGTCTCTTTGTGGTTACTTTAAATGCATTAAGTAGTCCAGTCTCAGTTACTGTCTGTCTCACCCTCTGTTTCCTTCATGATCAGGCTCTCGTCATTTTTTATCTTTCCACATTGTCATTCTGTTTTTCCCCTTGTAGTCTTCGCTTCTTCTTCTCTCCATCTTTTCTCACTTTCTCATTTTCTCTTTCAAAGTTATGACATGAAAATTGCATGCTGCACCCAATGTCCAATGACTTTCTCTGCTCATGATTTTGTCTCTCTTTTGTAGCATACTAATCTTTTTTCCTGTCTTCAGATTGAGACCCATGTTGAGGGGCAGCGTGTGCGCTACTTCCAAGATGATGACAATGTTGGTCTGCAGGAGATGGTGAGGAGGGAGAAGATGAGCTCTGCACAGGACCAGAATGCTCTCTATTCTCGTATGGCCGCCAAGGTAAGCTAAGCCAAAGGTCAACTGAACACAACTTGGCAACAATAGTGATAACCAAGGACTTTGTTAATTATTACCAGAATAAAAAGTTTGACCAAAAATTAAGTTAGTGACCATAGACCTAGAGGAATAACAACCAGACACCTTGGTGTTTAGATCAGGCTTAGATTAGATCAATTACTTCTCAACCTGACAACACAAATGGGAAGCTCTGGCTGGGGAAGTGCTAAATGGTTTTACTTGATTTTTGTAATTGTTGGAGTCTGGGGAAAAAAAAACCACAGACAGACAGAGATTTGCACATTTGTCAGTGCTATCTTTGTCGACAAATGAATTACTAGTAATAGTAATAATAAAGTTAATTTATAAAGCATAAGCACAAGTTTCATCAAAATTTGTAGTTAAAAAGTGTTTTAGGTACAGCAAATAATAAACACCATTTGAGCAGCTTAAACCTGGAAAACACACTTTGTATTTTCTGTGAAATAACTATGAAACAGTGCAAAAATGTTTCTTCATGGTAATAATTATTAAAACTGTCAGAGATACACATTTTGAATTTTAATTTAAAAAATGACAGTTTAAACACTTAGAAATGTTTCAATTTACCATTGTAAAAGAAACGATCTCTGTCCATCTATAAGAGTTTTCATTTAAACTGACACGGGACATGTAGAGTTCACTGTGAACACTGGAGGAGGCCTCGTCCTTTGCACTGTGGCTGTCTGACATCACAACACAAACATGAAAGTGAATGAATTAATGAATACCACGTTGCGCTCAGATTAAGTATGTATGACCAGTGAAAGACAAAAAACAATTCTCCTCCTTTGTTTTTTATTATACACATCATTTAACAATAAACTTCTCTAAAGCTGAGAAAATTACAACAAACAGAGACTCAGACTACCCTTTGCATATTGTGTGTCAAAACATTTGAGCATCTAGATTTATTTTATTATTTTTTTTACATTAGTTTCCACTTTTTGGTGTGCTGGGTTCTCTTAAACACTCTTCATCAAATCCTTCTTTAAACACTAAACTAGTAATGTCAGAGAGATTATATTGTGTTACTGATATTCTCCTTATGTTGCTGTAACAAATGAATTTTCCCCTGTGGATCATTAAAATCTTATCTTATCTCTTATCAACCATTTGAAGGACATGTGATGTTTCTCGCATTTGGTTAACTTTGCAGGTCAGTTTACAGTGTTTGAGATGAATGACCAGATGGAAATATAAATGAAATAGCTCTTCTTTTACATGTGGCTTTGCTTGCTCTGGTCCTCTGGCCCATCTGACATCACCTGTAAGCCATGCACAGACCCCTTTCATATCATCACATACTGTAACTTACTTAAAACAAACTCTTCAGAAATGTAAATCAGTGTGAGAATATCTTCCTAAAATTGCTGAAATCACTGTTGGAACATTTTATGTGATGTGTGCTTATTTGCCTATACTGCAATTGTGGCTTAAGGTGGCTTCGCTTCTGAGTGCTGTCAAGTCTTTCATCTCTGTCATCATAGATGTTGCCATGAAATTAAGTAGAACCAGTAATTTTGCAGCATTTTGCCACACCGATGGACAAAATATGTTGCTCCACCAGCACTCATGGTTGCTTTGTCAGATCGAGTTTGGAAAAGCCGATCGTTCATTCCCACTGCAGTGGTGTTACAGTGCGGTTACTAATTTATTTAGTAAAGTATTAAGTCTTAAAGTAAAATAAAATAAATAAAGATTCTCCCACTGTTCTTTCTCTGTATAAAACATAAATAGTATAACAAAAGAAAATCATATCTTTCTCCAAACTAATGGTGACAGCTTGGGTAATACAGTATATGAGTGCATTTTCCTCGTTATGTTGTTGTTATGTTTAAAAAAAAGCAGCTTTTTTGGGAATTAATTCTTATCGCTTCCAGCCATCACGTTCACAGCTTTAATAACTTTGCGCTGCATGGCGCACGTGAGCGTAATCTGCTGCGTAATGGTGTGATGTCTTTATGCCATGAAATTAGCATATCATGATATTTATTTTTTTCCCAGGCAAGAAAAATTTACTGGTATTATCGTGAATGATATGATATGGCCCACATCTAGTTCCAACTACCATTAGGATGTATTTCGTGAGTTTGATGAACATTTGGTGGTGTGTTGCTTTCCATTTCTCTCCACTACTGCTCTTATATCTATGTTTTCTCTCTGCAACCCTGTATAGTGTGTGTGTGTGTGTGTGTGTGTGTCAATAGGAAACGTTAAAAGACAATGAGATAAAGTTGTCATGGCAAAAAAAAAAACAGACTATGGCTCCATCCATGTTTGTTTTATTTCTGTAACTTTCTCCGTTCTTATTCACTCACTTTCCTTCACACACACACATACGGTACACAAAATCACCCTCACTACTATATTAATTTTGCTTGCATGTGTATAAAAATACACCCATTCTGTACCTACAAAGAGTGACACTAAAAATAATTCTACAGTTACCATGGCAGGACTTCTATAAATAACACTTCTAATCACAGTTATAGATTTATGGTGTTCAAGCAGGAGAGAAAACTCAAAAAAAAAGTTATTTCTCATCTCCACACCACACCACACCACACCACACACATCTCTTCGGCCCTTCCTCCCTGTCACTTTTGCTTATAATGTTTTTATATTTGCTAATCTTTTTTTTCTCAGTTTTATTAATCCTCCTTCTCTAACCCTTTTCAGCATTCCTCTCTTATTCCTGTACACCTCCTCAAACCCAGAGTGATCTGTCTTTTCCAATATAGTGTAAAAATGTGTTCTACACTGAGAAAACAAATACTGTAAGTAGTAAACAGTAACTGGTTAGATGTTTGACAAGAAATGTTAATGCAGCTATGAGGTTTACATTTTCACACAACAATACGTGTCATCTGTTGGTTACAGCTTCAGAAATGCAAAGAGCTTCTTCTTTTGTTCATTTGTGTTTTTGTAATGAACACAGTGAGGCTAAGGTGGTGATGTCAGGCTGCCCATCTGTCTGTGTATCTGTCCAAACACCTGTTTTGTCCTTTGCAAGATATCTCAACTACTGACCAACTGCTGGTCCAGAGGATCATAATATTCTACCAGAAATTCTGCTTAAAATAAAAAACATTTAATTATTGTAGAACAGACAGACCCTTCCCATTTTTACATTGCAACAGCCACTGCACACAGGTTGTCTCATACGTAAAAAGCCATT
Organism: Ctenopoma kingsleyae; assembly: GCA_032353495.1. Taxonomy (NCBI): domain Eukaryota; kingdom Metazoa; phylum Chordata; class Actinopteri; order Anabantiformes; family Anabantidae; genus Ctenopoma; species Ctenopoma kingsleyae. The sequence goes on along the minus strand of JAUBNQ010000005.1, from coordinate 15,498,829 downwards.
CATCCAGGTTCACATTCAAATTCCCTGTGGGATATCCGATTTTTATTTTAACATGATAACCTGTGAATTTATCTTTAATTTTGACGGTTTAGAGACTAATCAGTGATTGATCAAGTAATATAAACTGCCTGGCCAAAAAAAAAAGTCACACTCTAACATGCCTTTGCATTGTTTACAGCGCACCTTTGTTGTGGCATTGTTTTGATATGCTTATACAATGACACCACATTTATTTACATCCAGAGTTGGATTCATTTCTCACCAAGATTTTGTACTGATGTGATCAGACTACTGCATCTTCTCCAGTCTTCTCCAGCAGTCTTATCCCAAATACTCTCAAAGGTTTTAAAGTCTGGGCTCTGTGCTGGATAGGCCATGTGTAAAAATGGTGCCTCGTTTTCCCTGAACCACTTTTTCACAATTTTAGTTATCCTCAATCCTGGCGTTGTCTCCTTGGAATATGCCTGTGCCATCAGGGAAGAGAAAATGAATTTATGGAAAAACCTGGTCATTCAGGTAGTCAGCAGTCACTGCAGTAATTATCCAATGAAAGACTCTAACCTGTTTGCTTATCAAAGTCCAGACGGTGACTTTTTTTGACCTGGTAATGTTACAGGTTTACTCTTCTTTTTGCTAAACTTTGTGATTTGTTCAAGGCCACGTTAACCAGCTGAATACTGCAGTTGTGGTACTAATGCATCTTCACTGTTTTCATTCAGTAAAGAACAAGTACACCACATTGTCAAGGAAGTGGTCTTTCCTTTCTGTGCTGGACCTAAAAATTATCTACGCAAACATAAAAAGACAAACACACACACACACACACACACACACACACACACACACACACACACACACACACACACACACACACACACA
>JAUBNQ010000005.1:15447354-15477269 GCA_032353495.1 Ctenopoma kingsleyae | reverse complement strand
TCTTAAGCATAAGCGGTACTGTTGGTGGGGGGAAGATGTGGAGGGATTATTATAGTTATTTTGAGAGATCAGTGAGAAGGTATACACCAATTTTAGAAATTTTCTTTCTATAAAGGGTATTGTATATTTTACTAATTTTTAGGCAACTCCCAACTTTTAATTTATTCCTCCTGGCAGTTGTTGCAGCCTTTAAAATTATGTTTTTTAATTGTGTTATTCTGTGAGCTGACTCGGTGGTATCTTGTTTAACTGGGATCTAATTCTGTGAGGGAACCAGGTGAGATAAGGGTTTACGTATTTGAGAATGACCAGTGGACAATGCTAGGTCTGAGGTTTCTAAATATAACTGCTATTTTTGTTTATGTAGGCAAATATGAGAAAAGGGGTCACTTGAAATAAATAGTGTATAAAATGGAGGGTGCTGTATGGAGGTAAATCTTTATCTGTTCAGTGTTACTCATTCTTTATAAATAGCTGTGCCAACCACAGTGATGTATAACAAGAATGGCTCGGTCAGTGGTGATATGGTTTCTACAAAAAAAAAATTGTTGTTTGATGTATTATACAGAATGAGAGTAAGAAGTGAATAAACACCACCACAGATCTACAGACAAAGGCAGATGGTACGGTTAAAAGTCCTGTCATGTCATGTTTCCCTTCCTTGTCACAGCACATTTGCACTACTATTTGGCCTGGTGCAAACACAGTCTCTCTTTCTATTTTCATTAGAATCCACAGACATCTAGCGTCTTCACACCGCCAAACTGGACTCAAACCAGTTAAAATACATTTTAGAAATAGCAATAGAATAACATTTGCAGATAATATCAAGCAATTTTAGTTTGCTGCGAGATACGTAGTGCACTGCTGCTTCATTTTAATGTCATGTCAGTGATTTGATTTTTATAACTTACTGTGACACCTGTTTGGACAGCAGTGTTGTTGTAGTGCAGAGTTTGGTTGATTTTCATTCTTGCTTTGGCCAAATTAACTAATTCAAGAGTTTAGTGAATTAAATTAAACAGATGACAATAAAACAAAACTAAGTTAGTTCACAGATGCTCCAGAGACTAGTGCAGATGCATAAAATAACACAGTACAATGTCCACAATCATCTTGTTCCCAGGAGTGGAAGCAGGACTCCCCCCTTCACACTCAGACCTCGAGCACTACTACAGAACATCTGCTCTCTTGCTTTCATCTTCCCTCTCTCAGTGTCTCTCATAAATTCAGCATCTTTCCCTCTCCATCTCTGCTGCTTAACATTTACTTTTTTCCTGACAAAGATTCTGTGTTTCTTCTCTTGCATACAGTATTTCCAGCATCTGTATTTTCTCCCTCTTATGCATTCAGACAACAGGAAAGCTTTAATTAATTAAAAAAATATTCTATATTTTTCCTCCCCTTTCATCTTCAATGTTGACGTTTCCTGATAAGAAAACTCCACTTTTTTCATTTGACCATGCGAGTCTGGCTGAATTACATTTTATGGTAGCTGCATAGGTTTGCTTACTCATTAATTAGTATTTTGCACTAACTGCTACTTTGTGAATGTGACTCAGACTGTGACTGTGACTTTGCTTTTTGCTTGTGTTCATTACAATTGTGTACTTTATTTATAAAACTTAAGTTTGAACTTTTTTAGATGCCAGATGAATGGGAGTGATGATGTATGTAGATTACTGACAGGAGGTTCAGTCAAAGGATTAGTGGAAGATTGGTGTTCTGTGCCGCTGTCTTTCTCACAACCTTCTTTAGGTAGTTTAGCACACAAAGGTAATTTAGCACATTCATGCTGGTTTCACTGAGTCAGTGTAGCTGACTTTTCTGTTCCCTTTTGTGTGTGTCACCAGTGATCAGACCTGGCATGGCTGACGTTTAGGTCATACAATGCCTCACTGCTCCCTACACCATCAACTAGACACTTAAAAGATATGTGTTGGAGTGTGCATTTACAGACCATGGTGGGTTGACATAGTTTTTCTTAATTATTTCCATATGAATCTTGTGTCACCTGGGCAGAGAAGCAGAAAAAGCAGAGAGAGAAAGAGAAGGATGGGTTGACATTTTCCCTAGAAAGGGCAGCATGAGAAGGCGACAGGCCAAGGTAAAGAGGCCACAGTGCACTGTGCTGCATGCTGTGTGGTTATGTATTTGAGTAGCCTGTAGTTAATTTTCAGTTTGACTTCTTTCCACCCTTTGCCCAAGGACAGGGCTGTGCAAGAGACATCCAAAGACCCACTAAAAAGGTCAAATCGTCTCTCTCTCTCTCTTTCTCTCTCTGTGTCTCTGTGCTTGGTGTGAGCACTGCAGTCAGAATGCAGGGGAGTGTACAGAGGGTGCACTGTCACAAACCCTCATTTAAACAGTGCCTCACACCACATTTTCCTGTCTCTTTCAAACAGCAGTACTCCATGTTTGTACCCACATTAGCTCATTGTTACACCGACTAGTCTAGATTTTACTCAGTTTAGCCTAGTCTAGGTTTTAGTATACTGAGTAAATGTATGCAAGATGGCTTCATTGTAACACTTGTGACTCTTGTTTGACCATTTGTTGGCTTTATTTTTGCTTTTGATGCCTAAAACAGAGACAAAATAAGTCCAGAAATCATCATGTATACGCACAGTCACACCCTCACTCTTTGTGGCACGGGGAATTGTAGAATATTTTGTGTAGAACAAGGAAAACATACATCTTTCTGTTAACTGTTTGGACCATGTGGATGTAGACTTACTTGGATGCTGATATTTTCTGTCTGTTATAAATAACTGGATGAATAAAGGGGAATCTGATCACAACACCTGCCTCCACAGTTGTGATGCTATTGATGTAAACATCCAAAAGTTCCCAGACTCTGGGTTAAAGAGCCAAAATTCTTCTTAGGATGAGTCAGTGCTTTTAAAGTCTAAGTCTACAGCATGCACAGTGTTAGCTGTTGTAATTTTAGCTGGAGCCCACACCAGCACTTGTCTTGGTTGACAAAATGGCAATGTTTTGAATATTTTGATACAAATCCTGCTCTTTTAGAAGACATTTGTGCAACATGTAATATGAGCTTTGTTTATGTGTGCACATGTGCACCTGCGTGCGTACAAAGAGAGTCTTGACATTAGCGCCACCTTTGATCTGTTTCTAGATAAATCACTCCTGCGATGGTTTGTTTGTTCAGTGGAAAGTGCTTTGAAAATCACTGCCCTCTCTGCTGTTGATACATTTACAAGAAAGAGTGAATGAATATACGAGTGAGGAGGGAAAAGAGGCCTAGAGAGACAACACCACAGCTGAACATGATAAAGATATGTTTACTTGTTGATTGTTGAGATAAAGAGAATAGAAATACGATTGTTGAGTTGAGAATGATTTAAGTTGTTGGACAAAGAGTATAATATCTGATCAGTATATTTAAGATGCTAATAGTCTTTGACTTTGGTTCACACTGAGGTGGTTCATTAAGCTTCTGCATCTGTGATAGCCAGGCCCGGAGGCATTATGTTTTCAGGTTGTCCGTCTGTTGGTATATTTGTATTCTTGTGACTGCGATATCTAAGGAACACTTGGAGGGAATTCCTTTAAATTTTGTACAACTGTTGCACATAACCTTATTCCAATATGACTCTGGACCACTCTGGACATCTTCACTGGTTAGCAGAGGCATACAACAGCTGTGGTAATTCTAGTTTTTGTCTTGAGGAGAATTTTAATAATATAAAAAGGCAAAAAGAGTTATTGGGACATCCTATCAGTAATGAATTACAATAGTCCAGTCTAGAAGTAACAAATGCATGGACTAGTTTCTCAGCATCGCTTTGAGACAGGATGCTCCTAATTTTAAAAAATATTCTTCAGGTGAGAGGTGGCAGTTCTACAGATTTCTTTTATGTAAGGGTTAAAGGAGATATCCTGGTCAAAGGTGACTCCACTATTCCTCACAGTAGTACTCGAGGCCAGTGCCATGTCATCTAGGGTAGCAACGTGATTAGATAACGTGTCTCTATGGTTTTGAGGCCCAAATAGAATAAGCTCTGTCTTGTCTGAATTAAGGAGTAGAAAGTTACAGGACATCCAGGCCTTTATGTCTTTTAAACAAGCTTAAAGTTTGACTAATTGATTTGTTTCATCTGGTTTCATAGATAAATATACAGTGGAACCTTGGATTGCGAGCACAATTCGTTCCGCAAGCAGCCTTGTAATCCAAAACACTCGTATATCAAAGCGAATTTCCCCATAAGAAATAATGGAAACTCATTGATGATGATTTGTTTCACAATGCAAAAATATTTGTGCTTTATGGAGTGAAACATATACATACAGTATACATATGGCTCGTATTGCAAAACATCGCTCATTCATCAAGTTAAAAATTATTAAAATAGTCTTGCTCGTCTTGCAAAACACTCGTAGACCAAGTTACTCACAATCCAAGGTTCCACTGTAGCTGGGTGTCATCTGCATAACAATAGAGATTTATAGAGTGTTTCCTTATAATATTGCCTAAGGGAGACGTGTATAAAGTGAAGAGAATCGGTCCAAGCACAAAGCCCTGTGGAACTCCATAGCTAACTTTTGTGTGCATGGAGGACTCATAAACAAACATAAACAAATTGGGATCTATCTGATAGCTAAGAATTAAACCAACTTAGTGCTGCTCCTTTAATTCCAAAGACATGTTCCTGTCTATGTAATAAAATGTTCTATAGTTCTATATGATCTATAGTGTCGAATGCAGCGCTAAGATCTAACAAGACGGAATTAGCTCATGTGGATCTGTCTTCTAGCCTTCCTTCTGCATTACATCATTTTCTCTAAAAACTAAATATGTGCACAGCACTGGTCATTTCCAGTGACCTTTAATTTCCCTGGAGCTTCTCTAGAATAGCCTAGTCTTAAGAATATTAAGCCAAGAAGGTGTGGTTACAAGTTCTCACTGCTGTAGTCATAAAACTCTGTTTGGTTCCATGGCACTGTCTGCCACCTTATGTACATCCTGTTGCACCTGTAGCCAGAATCACTTTTACCTTAGTAAAACTACTATGCTGTACTGAGCTGTACATGAATTGAAATGATGATGAAATTATTTTAAGTATGTACATCAAGTGGACAGTTTTCTTTCCCCATAACTGGATTTTTCAAAACAGTTTCATCTACTTATGTTTTTCGTTCTGGTGCAGTAACTGTGTTGCTGTGTTCTGACTGCAGGGTGATTTCCATTGCTTTCTTGGATCCTTCAATATGGCTCTTATATATTTTGTTTTATAAAGACTCATATCAACCTCGTATTTAAGGACAAATTAATTCACCTTACTCTGTTAATGTGACATCAGCATTTTAAAGCTTTTGCTGACTCTTGAATCTGTAACAGCAGGGCACAATGATATCTCATGCAGATGTGTGTGTGTATTTTTTTTTGTAATGTAGTATTTATCTAGCCTACGTGCCGCGTGCTTGTGTGTATGTGTTTATAGTTGTGTACATTGTGTTATTGTGAGAATGGGATGTACTTTCACAATATTGCCAGGGTCTGACAAGATAAGAGCATTGCAGCATTTTGTGTAAGAGAGAGAAAGTGCTGTGAGAGGCTGACTCATTGACTCTTTGCAGCCCAGTGCTTGTTCATGCAAATGAGAGTCTGTTGACATGCCAGAGTCTGCTCACATAAGACAATCCATTAGCTGTCTGTTCCATCTCCTGCTATCCTTCTCTCCATCGTCTTCTTGTACCTGTTTTCCATTTTTCAGTGTCCAGTGCTTTCCTCCCTTCATCTCTTTTATCTCCGTCTCTCATTGCTAATCCTCTCCCTCTGCCTCATTTTCCATGTCTCGTCCTTCAGCTTTTTTTTTTCTCTTTTCACTCCCATTGCTTCTTTTTATCTACATCTTCAGCTCCCTGTTGATGATAATCTTAATGTGTGCACATCAGTATGTGCTTGCTACTACTTAGACTAATGCTGTACAATACATTACTCCTATGAACAGCTGGTTGTATTGTAGTATAAGAATAGTAATAGTATACTCTAAGAATTGTAATTATATATTGTATCATAGTAGGAGTATTGTATATAAGAATACGAATCAGGGATGGGAAAAAGGTCATTTTCAATGACAATTTACAAAAGTGTTCAGTGAGACTTTGGTTTGATTGGAATAAGGTTTAGAGCATCTTTGGAGCTGTTATGTTAATGTCGATACATGCATAGATCTGGTTTATGTGGTATTTGTGTTAACATAGGTTTGAGCCTAAATTTGTCCTTATTTTGATTTTAAAACATTATTTATGTAGGTACTTAATGGGCAGTTGATAATAATGTGCATGTAGTGGTTATGTGAAGAAAAAATGGTTCTTTTATCCTCTGGTATATTCCACTATAAACATTCTGATGGACTGAAGATTTCTCAGTTATAGTTATTTCAGAGTCATAGAAGCAGAACTAACTTGAAAAATTAAATTTCCTTGTGGTAACAATGCAGTGACCTTGAACAAGGTCTCTCTGTAAATGTGTAACAACTTGCTACAGAGAAGTATCACTAATACATTTTAGAGTAGGACATAACACTCTGGCCTCTTTGTACAGTTCTGCTGTGCTTCGATCTGCTTTTATTTTATTTTACCTGCCTTCTCTACTTTCTCTCTAAAGTTCATTCACGCTTTCTAGTTGCGTCCCTGTCAATGTTTTATTATGTTTTTATCATCTCATCAGGCATTCATCAAGCCCTGTCTCTTGTCTCTGTATTTTTTCTTTTCCTCTCTGCCCATCCAGTTCCTACAATGCTACTGTTTCTCATAATTTAACCCATTCTCTTCCCCTTTATGTTCAGTTTTCTCACCTCACTCTCTCTATCCCATCTCTCTCACATATCCCCCCCTCGTTGCTTTTATTCCTTAATCACTATTTTCATTTTACCCTTCATTCATCCTTCATTCACTCTTCCCTTTCTCTGTGCTGATAACAGAGAAGCAGGCAGAAGGAGAGTTCTGCGTTTAACAGAGACACACAACTAGGCCAACATAACAGCCTCCAGGGAAATGTGTTTCTGTGCATGTTTGTATCTGTGTGTATTTGTGACAGAGAAGATAGAAAATGAGAGTGACAGAGACAGAGACAAACACTGAGAATAAGGTGGTGAGCCATTGGCATAATTATGCCAACTGTACATGATTAAAAAGCCACAACAGCTGTTAAATCGAAATTAAACTTAGTGTTAGTAAGAGTAGCAGTAAAGCAGTGAAACAGCCAAACTATAAACAAAAAGTACTGTAAAATAGTCAGTGACAGTGCTCGTCTCTTGATGTTGCAGGGCAACCCAGATTTGAGGCAAAAAAAAGTGAGCACAGGAAAATGACCAAGTCTTGACACCGTTGTGTGGCGCACTGTTCCAGCCTGTGCTTGTTAAGTGCACCTTCTCTACAGCAGCAATTTTACATGTGAATGGAAAGATGCAAAACACAGTTGCACAGTAATATTGCTGATTGTATTTCTTGTAGCAAACTGGCATTTGACAAATAATTAAAGGTATATAACTTGCATTAGTCTCATTCTATAAAATGTCAGATTTATGTCTCTATTAAATGTCCAAAATATGAGATAAGTCCTCCTCACACTAAGTTGCAATCTGTTTTTTGCAAACCACATGTAAATTGTCTCATCTTTTCTGTTTTTTCCACAATTTCCTCATTTGTAATTGAAGTAGATTTTTAAGGTAACTTCTCTCATTGTATTTCACATCATTTTATTAATTGATGTCTCTGGAAATCTGGGGAAACACAGTGAGATTGTTACTTATGTTTTTACTTGGAGGCAAAAGTAACATAGAAAAATAATAATAAACCGTGTTTTTGGAATGTGAACTTTACTTGAAATGACCTTATCTTTAAAGGACCAAGCATCTTTGAAATGTTTTAGAAGCACACATAGTACGTCTGTGTAAGTAACATTAAAGTAGGTTTTTCATTTTCTATCTGGCTTCTCTCATTTTGCTGTCTCCATGGAGATGGTTGGTGGATTCGTATGTCTGGCATGTAGGTCCTCTTATGTAGGCATGGCAGCATATGCAGATTTTAGTCCAACAGTGTGTACAGTGAATTATCATTTACTCTAAAGCAATGTAAAATAACCATACCTGCTAAACAGTGTGTGTGTGTATGTGTATGTGTGTGTATGTGTGTGTGTGTTCATACTAACTAAATCACACCATGGTGTGTCTTGAACTGGCTGCATGTGTGTTTATATGTATTTATGTACTGTATGTCACTATTTCTCAGAAACCGACATTCAGAGGCAGTATGTGTGTCTGTCTTGGATGTATCCTGTCTGTTTGTGTGTAGGGAAATACTATGTGTAAGTGTGTGCATGTGTAGACTGTATGTATTATGCAGACCTAGGAAAGACTTGTGCTATAAATAAAACAGGGCTGCAGTGGCAGAATAATCTATCTGACACTATGGAGAAAGACACAGAGTGAAGGAATGAAAGAGGAAAGCTTATAATGGGATAGAAAAAGAGAGACACTGCAGGAATTAAAGACAGGTAAAGACAGAGAGATAAGGGGAAAGATAAATTAAAATAAGAAGAGGGGAATGGACTAAAACAAGAACAGAAATAGTGCAGATGTGAGGGAGAAATGTGAGAAATCTGCCTCTCAGCCTTGTTTGCATCTCCCCTTTCTTTATCTGCAAGGAATATGAGGATATAGTGTTTTATTTGTGCTCCTTCCAGGTGTGCAGGTTATGCACACATTTGTTACCTTGTGTAAGTGATTTTGAACAAAATGTCAAGAAGCTGGCAAAACCAGTTTTTATTCATTTAGTTCTGCTGTTGTCTCTGCTGCCTTGTTAATTCAGAAGTACCATGTCTTCTGACAGACTCTATTCTCCATCTATATTTAGTGACAAGTTTGCTTCTTAATTTCTCTTGGCATCCACTCAAATACTTCTAAGACATTACACATTTATAAGATTACAGATCAAGTATTTGTTTTTTACTGTAAGGATCAAACCACACAATGATGTTGGTAATAACTAGGCCAGTTTACACAGCTCTACAGACCCTTTCCATACATCTTTCCGTAGGTCAGACCTTGACTTGTTAAATGAAATTGTAAGTGCCAACTAAATTGAATCTTATGTCTCATAGAATTTATGAATCCTTTTGAAAAATAAAAAAAGAAAAGCTACCTTACAATATTTAAGCTATTTAGCACATACTGTACCTTGCGTGATTTCAATTTCAATGCATTTCCAAAGCTTATTTATTCAAATATTTATTCAAGAGGTCAGGTTTCTCTCAGTCAAATCAAGCAGGAAAAGCTTCTTTCTTGGTTCATCCATTTATGTAGAGAAAATAAAACAGGCATTGGTTTATTACGAGAACTGTACAGTACATCGTTATTTGTCTGTGCTACAATGCACAGCTGTCAACATTTCACAGCCTGTCTTACGTCATCACTCTCTGTCTATGAAAAACTCAACAAAAGGCCTGGCATTCTTAATTAATCTTGTCTTTCCCACATGATTTCTCTCGATGCTAGGTCATGGAGTTGAAGGGTCAGATGATTCATGTGCCCGAGTCCTGCTCCCTGATGTTTCTGGGCTCACCACGTGTTGATAAGTTGGAGGAGCTGATGGGCCGTGGCCTTCACCTGTCAGATATTCCCATCCATGATGCCACGAGGGATGTTATCTTGGTGGGGGAGCAGGCCAAAGCCCAGGATGGCCTGAAGAAGAGAATGGACAAACTTAAGGTAGCTAGCTCATAATTGTGTTTCTTCTCTGTCCCATTTTCTTTATTTGTAATACAATTATGTGAACATAACAGCTCCTTACTGCTGGAACTGTTTCACCAGTGTAGATACATTTATAGTAAGGTGATCAAATAATTTTTACATTATTTTGCAAATAAGCACTGGCACTTTTTAATACAGGAAAGAGAGAGGGAAATATATTACCATTCATATACTGTACATGTACTCCCCACACTAGAACCATTGGAAACAAGTTAAGAATCGGTGAATTTGCCCTTTAATTGCCACTAAATGTTAAAGCCAATGTGTCACCTATACTGACTAGTTAAATCTCAGTGTTGTCTGTTTAAGTTCCTACTAGCTAGAACGTGGCTCCTGGGACTCGCTCTTATAATTTGCTTTAAAAGTACCCTTGAGCAAGTCACTGAGTTTTGACCCAATCCTATGCATCTGCTCACTGCATCATTCCCTCACTGCAACTACTCCCCCAGGCCACTGTAGCTACGTCTATAAATAGCTATATCTTGTTGTAAGTTGACTTGCCTTCTTGAACAATGCCATAGCTATGCATCAGACAGACTTGGCATGAAGAAGCCGCTCACAGACACAAATAAGCATATGCAGATATACACAATGAAAATTAAATGAACTAATTCACACAGCAGCAGTTTTCGTTTGATGCAGTGCTCCTCAGCGTCATTGTCACCAGTTCCTTCATCAAAGCAAAGCATGCAGAACAAAACCTCTACATCTCCTTCTCTTCTCTTTTCTACCAGGCCACATTAGAGCGGACTCATCAGGCGCTGGAGGAAGAAAAGAGGAGAACAGTGGATCTCCTTTATTCCATATTTCCAGGAGATGTGGCACAGAAACTGTGGCAGGGTCAGCCAGTGCCCGCTCGCAAATTTGATGATGTCACAATGCTGTTCTCGGATATTGTGGGTTTTACTGCTGTGTGTGCCCAGTGCACTCCTATGCAGGTCATCTCCATGCTGAATGAGCTTTACACACGCTTTGACTACCAGTGTGGCATTCTGGATGTTTATAAGGTCAGTAGACACAAACTTCAAGCCATCTTTTTGGCATGATGCAGTTAATAGCTATTATAATAATAAAAAAAAATACAAGCTTTGTTGGTCCACATTATGTGTCCTGCACAGAGTGGGTTCATCATATGTTTTCCCAGGAAGTGACCATTTCCACGAAAGAGTCTCTGTTCTTGAGGTCTTTTAAGTGTTATCAGTTGAGTTAGGTCAGCAAAACCTTTAGGATGTATCACTGTCAGTGTGCACTGTTTTGTGAGTGTGTGTGTCTGTGTGCGCATTCTATGTCTGTGTACTTGTGGAAAAAGCCACTGATTAATGGCCAGTCTGTAGGAGCTTAACAAAGATGTGTCAATATTGTCCATCTGACAGTGTGGCTTTGGGCCTAGTTACGGTACTCTGCCAGCATTTCTATTTTTTTCCTTTCTTTCTATCATCAGATCAAATTTTTCAATTCATTTTTACACTTTCCATTATAACTTGTATCAATCATCACCACTGTCATTATTGTTCCTCTATCTTATTACTTCCCCATAAAAACGTGTTGTTCCTAACTGTTATCTCTCAGAAATGTCATGTATCAGATGTCTGGAGAAATGGAAGAAGATATACAGAGAGGAAGGGTTTATGTGTATGTAAGAGGGTTTATGTGGATAGCAGTGCAAGAATAAGTGTGTGTGAGAAAGAGAAAGCGAATGAGGTACCCATATGTTGCCATTGTCATGGTTACTGTCGAAATGATTCAACCAGTGGCAGGCCTAAATGAGAGCAGTTTGTCTCCTAGTTTTCTTTTTTTCCTCCCTTTTCTCCTCTTGTGCCATCTATTTTCCCTTATAAGGACTGTGCCATGTGCCATAACAACAAGCTCACTCTTTTGACTAGGAAAATGGCAACACATCCCTGAAAGTGCCACTCCTTGTTTTCTTTTTTAACATGAGCTTATTTTGAATTTGGCTTTGAAGACGTGCTTCTGCTGTAATCTCATAAGCTCAAAGGTCTAGGGATGACTTTTCTTTGTGGATTCACAGTTCATTCACAGGGCTGTGAAAAAGTATTTGCGTCCTTTTTAAAAATATTTTATATGTTTTCATATTTGTCACACTTAACTGATTCACATCATCAAACAAATTTTAATATTACACAAAGATAACTTGAGTAAATACAAAGTGGTCTTTTAAAATTATGATTTCATTAATTAAGGGTAATAAGCTATCCAAATCTTCCTGGCCCTTTGTGCAAAAGTAATTTCCCCCTAAACTTAGTAACTAACTACAATCAAGCATTTGTGATAAGTGACAATAAGTCTCTGACATCGCTGTGGAGGAATTTTGTCCCACTTTTCTTTGCAGAATCATTTTAATTCAGCCACATTGGAGTGTTTCTGTAGATGAACCGCTGTTTTAAGGTCATGCCACAGCATCTCAATCAGATTTAAGTCTGGACTTTTACTTGGCCACTTTAAAACCTTAATTTTTATTTGAGCCATTCAGAGGTGGACTTGCTGGTGTGTTTTGGATCATTGTCTTGCTGCAGGGTGCTGCTGCGCCTTTGTGTCCTTTTTGGTCATCAGTGGCTTTCACCTTTGAACTCTCTCATGGATGCCATTTTTGCTCAGTCTCTTTCTTATTGTTTAATCATGAACACTGACCTTATCTGAGGCAAGCAAGGCCTGCAGTTATTTAGATGTTGTTCTGGGTTCTTTTTTGACCTCTTGGGTGCACCGTTGTTGTGCTCTTGGAGTAGATTTGGTATATATTTGGTTTTATGTAAATATTCCTATATATGACAATTTCTATATACAATAGTCATTTTTAATATTAACAATGTCTACACTGTATTTCAGATTAGAATTTGATGTTAAAAATTCTGCTTCTATTTCAAAAACATTTCTGTATGTGTCCAAACTTTTGACTGGTAGTGTATGTATGCAGCTTTTGTTAAAGTTTTGGATTGAGATCTCTGCATAGATCATCTTATTTTTAGAGGGGGGGGGACAACTATATGTAGGTGATTTACCAAATTAATAGCTTACTGCATTGGAACATAGTGCATTGAATGCAAAAAAGCTGATAAAGCAAGGTACCAGATCATAAGTTGTTTACTGAAAGCCTTTCCAAATGTTCACTAACTTATTGCAAAAGATGTAGGACAGTGGTTCCACAATTGGTTCTAAAGACCCCCTGCCTTGCTTGTGTTCCAGCTACCCCTCCCTTACCCACTGCTGATTATCTGGATCAGGTGTATCTTCCAGCTTCTTGTTGACTGAACACACCTGATCCAGGTATTCTGCAGGGGGTAGGTCAGGGATAGCTGGGGAAAAAAGCAGGGCAGGTGGGGCTGAGGACTGTGTTTGGGAACCACTGATGTAGGACAAGCGAGAGACACAGACAGGTACTGTATATTTTGCATTACAAGAAGAATGTTCAGTTTCTTTGCGTCTCCCTCCGTATTTCACACAGATTGAAACAATAGGTGATGCCTACTGTGTGGCTGGAGGACTTCACAAGAAGGTTGATAGTCACGCGAAGCCCATTGCTCACATGGCTCTGAAGATGATGGAACTTTCTGAGGAAGTTCTAACACCAGATGGGAAACCTATTAAGGTAAGCTTTTTCACTGACCACCAATCAGTATCTGAGGTGCTTGTGCTGCTGGTGTAATTGTGGGAAATATGAAGAATGGATTAACTCCATGGATTAAGTGTTTTTACGTGTTTTCATAAAAGGTGACACTGATAGAAATCTGTCTCCCATTTAAGTTGTCAGGGGGAAAAACACAGTTTTACAATGAGCTTTGTGTTACTTAGTGTGGTCATTCAAATCCCAACAATCCCAAAACAATTATTTAGTAGTTCTTTAATAGGAAAATCTTTCACAGAATTGCCATGATTTCCACTGTGTATTCTGAAGGACAACCTGATCCATAAGAAGTATTTTGTGACAGCCTGCTCTTGTTGGTTTGGTGTCCATTCTCTGGAATTTGATGTAGTGTAGTGCTCGACAATGAGAGGAAGCATTAAAAACTGGCCAGACCTTTTCTCTCTCTCCCTTTCAGCTCCTGCATTGTTGCTTTTGTTTGTTTGCTTGTTTGTTTGTTTGTTTGTCTGTTTATTTGGGTGGCTGGCTTTGTTGGTTTTTAGCACACGGCATTCTTTACTCATTCATGCATCCACCCACATCACTGATTTCACTGATTGTTCGTGTGTACTTCCTCATTATTTGTTTTAATCTTGAGTCAGTTCATGACAATTTGCATGTTGAATTGTCAATGGCCATCTCAGTGTTCATTTGGACTTCACTGCTTGTACTGTAAAAATATTTGATTGTATTTTTAAGAGGTATGGTATGAGAATACAAAAGAGAATACAAGTTGTTGTGTAGCCTTTCGTACTAATGCACAACTGGTGTGTTTTATACCAGTCATTATTCAAAAACACTAAATGAATAGCTGTCTGCACCGGGTGTGTGTCTTTGGATATTTCTTAATGTAAATATATTTGTGTTTACAGTGGGGGGTGATTGTATGTACTTAATGTGTACTGTGTGGGCATTTGTACACTACATGCTATTTTGTTTTATTATACCTCAGATTGTAGTATGTGTAGCTTTGTTGTCCTAGTCTACTCTCTTTCCAGCTCTCTCCCTCTTTGTGCCTCACATATCCCCTTTTCTTATTTTTTCCTCTGTTCCTTTTTTCATTCTCAAGTTTTCCGTTTTGTGTTGTATCAAGATGACACATGAGGAGATGGTTTAGTTGTGTTTACAGTGTATTCACCTTACACAAACTCTTAAGGGTTGCTTGTTGCAGGAAATATTTTTTATATGGGTTTCTTTTTTCTGATGTTTATGTTACTGTAGCTGTTACACATACATTTACAGTGGAAAGTATGTCAGATAACAAGTACCTTTTTTTTACCCATATGGTTTATTTTTTGTATGTTAGCAACAGGACATGTACACAGCTATGTTGCTTGAAGAAAATCATGTCCCATATAGTATACCAGCTGCAGTAAAATGGATCACACTTGTGGAAAAATAAACTTTTAATCACATTACAAGAACTACAGCTATGTTGAGTGCTGATCCACCTTTGGCAGATATTATTTCTCAGATTCATTGTTAAGACAGAGACAAGAGAATTAATGTTAAATCTGTGCCTACTTTGGAACATCAGTATTATAGAGTTGTGGTTGATTTTACAATCTATTTAAAAGCCAATTGAATTGTGTATGACTTCAAGGAGAGATAGAAAAAGACGAGCTGCTCTTTTGCGGGAAAAAGGAGAGGATATTAAGAAGGAAGGGAAGGAAAGCGGAAAAACAGGGAACTGAATTCAAGTCTTTCATGTTAATTCTGTAGAATGTTGAAATTAATTAACCTGTTTTCATGTTTAATGCTTTACAGAAATATTTTTTGCTCCTGTGTGCATTTTTTTATGACTCGTTGAAAAATATATATAGAGATAGCTGCTGAATAGCAGTCAGGACACTGTTCTGTGTACTGCTGTTCTCCTAACATTGTCCATTTGTCTCAAAATAGAAAGGCCCTGCCAAGCATTTTTGGCCTGCTCTCTTGCTCTTCCACTTTCTCTCTCTGTCTTCACTCATGCCCTCTTTACTCCCCCCTTCTCTTTCCCTCACTCTCTCCTCTGCAGCTTCTCTCCAACCCACTCCTTTCATTTTCCTCTTCTGCTTTTGACTTGATTTTTGATTTTTCTGCGAGATTTCGTTCTTGTTCAGCTTTTCTATATATTGCATTCTGTTATTCTCTCGTCTTTCTTATCTCTCCTCACTTCATGTTGGTATGAAGGGGAGTTATAGAGATATTCAACACTTCAGCATGATAAATGCTGTTCACTGAGTGCACTCAACTCCAGCCAATGATGCACTGTTATGCAAACTAGCATGAGAGCTGTGAGAGAGAACTGAGAGAAACTGTTTAGTGAGTGAGAAACAGAGAGATTGAACCAGGGACACAGAGACAAATATATGGAAACCATCATATAGAAATGTTTGGACCACCCTATTTCAATAAATGAGTGGGTCAAAACACTAGAAACATTTTTTTAATATAATGAACTCCAGTATGACTCAACCACCCACTATGACCTCCATATTTAACATATAGTAGGATTATCACCTTTCTGACACTTTCAACAAAAACTGAAAAATTAGATTATATTATTATAACTATGAAGGTGGAATTCATGGTAGAGCTGCTGTATTGGATTACATGAAATGGTAATGGTGTACCTAATAAAGTGGCTAGTGAGTGTATATTACTACTTCAAATTCAAGGCTATAGTGTGATCTCTGTGTTATTTGTGTGCTTTTGTCTGTGAGTGGTTGTATGAGTAGGAGAGTGGGTGTGAATATGATGGATGTAGTGTTTCTTATTACTGCTAATAGGGACTGTTCCCAAACATCAATGGTTTTCTATACATAACCACTATAGAAGCTATAGTGTCTCCTACATGGACTTGTGACATCTTGTTAACATTTTTGTACTTTCTCTGTGATTATGTGAGTTACCTCAGAGATTATAATGAGCTTGTCATGCCAATCAAATGTGGCTGCAGTTTTCTGATCACATGTTCATGTTGCTGTTGCCAGCACATTCAGCCCTGCAAGAACTCCTCTTGTCATGAAGTTGCTGTTGTTGATTTGTGTTTAAAATATGTCATGGAAATTGAACTGTGTGGCCTTTTTAGACAGAATAGTTTGTAATGCTGTTTAATGGTAATTTGTTACACTGACAGGTGTTCCTACTATTTTGTTCACCCCATATACATGATTATATACTTACAAATCTTGTTCCACAGATGCTCACAGTGAAACACGATGGCAACTCTGGATGGTAGCAACAGCAAGAGCTCTTTAGTGTTTTGTTTTGACTGAACAACATGTAACAATGACAAATATAAAAACTGAGCACTGGACAATCTGTGCACAAGTTTTTGTCTGTTCGGACCCTCACCAGCTGAGGAGGTTATGAAATTTATGCCACGACTAGCATAGCAGGCTTGGGGAATGTATGAATTGGCTTTAAGGGTAGGCTAAATATAGTGCAGCAGAAACATAACCTTTATGATGGTAGTATTTATTGCAGGGCTCTATTAGACTGCATCAATTTAAGCTTGTGTGCTCAATAAACTGGCAAATGAGTGGACATGCAACAACACTGACCATATAACTATTCCCTCTTCTGTGTCTCAGTTGATCTCCGTCTATGCATTCTTCTGTCAGCTAGAATGTGATTGGTCGTCTGCGCTGCTGCGCCATTTGCTCATTGCCTGTCTGACGGCCATGTGCTGTGGATGCTGACTCACAGCGAAAAGGAGGGGAAGTGTGTGTGAGTGAGTCTGTGTTTGAGACTAAGGAATAATGTGTGCTAGATGCAGATTTGTTTGTGTGTCTCTGTGAGTGGCCGTCCGTGGTAGAGACAGACAGACAAGTGCATGGCCATCTGTAAGCAGTTTAGCTGAAAAATAGGTCACACTGGTGCACCTACCAGCCATTACTCTCACACAGTTTGTGTCTCTTGTCTTCTTTATTGCTCTTCTCGTGCCGTTAAGGCTTCGCCATCTAATTATAGGCTTGTTTTAGCCTCATTCTCTCTCTCCATTGTCTTTCTTTCTGTCTTTCTCTGTGTCTGTGCTCTTTCTACCTCACTACTCCCATTGCCTGTTGTTGCCATGACTACCTTGCAGTGTGCTGGAATGCACATAGTGGAGTTGGTTGCCTAGGCGATTAGATGCTCAAGTAGATGATTAGAAACCTACTGGGTTCCATTGGCTTTAGTATGTGATTGTGCATCTTTTTATGATTGAACTAATTATAATTTGGTACCTTTATGGTGAGGATGTTTTGGCGATGAGCACAACTGCAAAGGGCTGTTTGAGACTTTGCTTTAGTATTATTATTGTGTTTGGGTTAAGTTTGGGGTTTGTCATTTAGTGGTGAGCCAGGAAATGCATTGTGTCCTTACAACTATAGAAATAAAAACATGTTTGTGTATACTGCATGTGTGATGACTTGTTCCCACATGGAGGAAATAAATAGTTGGTTCAGTGGCCATGAAGTGGAATGGTTGAATTGAGATGATGGTAAGATTTCTTTCGCTCTGCCTACAGCTATTTATAGATTCATACTTTAGCCAAATTATAATATGAGCACCATGTTGCTGCCCTAAATCTGTTACCAAGAGGGGATGGAAGCAATTATTTATTTGATTAATTACCCTCTCTCCCTCTATTTTAAGATTATCATCGCACTCAAAATCAGATTAGATCAGAAACCAGTCACACTACAATAAAAGTATGATTGCTCTAGTACAGTATCCATTTAGCAAATCACTGTGTACACATTTCTGGTTTAAAACAAGATTTGTGCTGCAGTATAAGCAGCACATGCATGCATGTCATTAGTTTAGTGCAGCGGGGAGTTTAATTGATCTAATTTATGAACCTTCAGTGCCAGGTATTTTGTTGTGGTAAGATGAATTAAATTAAATACAAAAACATACAAATTTCCTCACACTTCTAACAGATCTTAAAAGCCAGACATGAGCGGAGATGAGGACTACATTTCCTATTAATTATCTTCAGATTTTCTTGACTGTTTAGTCTACAAATCATCAGAAAAGAGGAATAATGATATACCAGCATTTGTATCCTCCCGTCTGTTTCATCATGGTCTCAAGTACAAATGTAATATCAGGGATTTAGCCAGCAAGTGTTGCCATTTTTGACTGCATCAGATGCTTCGAATCAATAAACCCATTGATTCAGTACTTCAGAAACATTCACCTTCTCCCTCGCTGTAATGAGGAGAGTTTTAACATCAGAGATGAAATGCTTGTTAGCCGACCACCAGTCCAACATCCAAAACATATTCAGTTTCCTATAATTCTCATTTCACGTTTGAGCTTTGCATTGGAGGGGCTAGAATTAACAAATGTTTTGCGTACTGCTTCATGTGAATAAAATAATAATGTGGTACCAAAATGTAATAATTATGTTTCTGTGGATAAATTAATCAACTAATCTTAATCTTGTGTTACTGCTCTAGTCTCTCCCCGTTCTAACTGTTTTTTTCTTCTACAATGTTCTCCCACCACCTTCTTCCTGCCTTTATCTCAGCTGAGGATAGGTATCCACACAGGTTCGGTGCTGGCAGGTGTGGTCGGAGTGAAAATGCCACGTTATTGCCTGTTTGGGAACAATGTGACACTGGCCAG
Organism: Ctenopoma kingsleyae; assembly: GCA_032353495.1. Lineage (NCBI taxonomy): Eukaryota > Metazoa > Chordata > Actinopteri > Anabantiformes > Anabantidae > Ctenopoma > Ctenopoma kingsleyae. The sequence goes on along the minus strand of JAUBNQ010000005.1, from coordinate 15,458,252 downwards.
CAAGTTTGAGTCGGGGAGCCAACCGAGGTGTATCAATGTTAGTCCCACAACTTACCAGTAAGTAATTGTAAGATGCATAGAAACATACAGATGTTCATACAAGATTATGTCCTACTCTATTTGCGTTGGAGCTACAGAACAACAGTTTTTGATTGTTCAGTGGACTGATGCATCTCCCTCCATAAACAATTAAAGACTGAAGCTGAAGTCTGTAAAACCTATTGAAAGAGATGGGAGTTGATGTGAGCTAATGTTTGCATTAATATGACTCTTAACAGAGGATGAACATCACAATGAACGACATGATATGAGAGATTACGAACACTTCAAGATTGATCACAATATTAGATTGTCAAATCCCCTGCCTCTGATGCACACATGTGCATATGCATGTGCATACATAGAGATACAAAACTAAAAGTGTATTTTCTTTTCTTTTCCCCACAGGTTGCTGAAAGATGACCGTTCTTTTTCATTTGTCCCTCGCTCACGGCTGGAGCTCCCCGAGAATTTTCCCAAAGAGATCCCGGGGACATGTTACTTTCTGGAGGCAGGGACATCTCACAGCCACGCCTCACTGACCAGCTCTCGCTCTGCTCCCCCAGCCTCTATGAGGAAAGTCTCCTACAGCATTGGGACCATGTTTCTAAGAGAAACAAGTTTGTAGGTACCATACACAGATATTCATTGTGTGAGAGAGTGGATTTGACCTGTGGATGCAGGAAACTGATCACACGGATCTTTGGATATGCAAATGCATTATATGAAAACTATGGATGGTCGACATGAATGAAACTTCAAAAATCTCATTACTGCCCTCATCTCCCCTGAGCAAGGATATTGTTCAGAGGACTTCAAGAACAGTAACTGTGCTAGTCTCACATGGACCATTCCACAGGGCAGTGCTCTGCGGGGGTCAGTTGGTGGAGAAACCTTAATATAAAACTAAATGATCTAGCTGGATTCTTCAGCTCTATGCCTGGTGTTAACTCCTCTCTCCTAAACAGTACCTGACCTAGATCTAGAGGCAAGAGTGCTTGAAAAATCCTGGAAAAGAGATCATTTACACAAGTGTTGCACTCATTAGCAATGGAAATGTGCAAATTGAACAAATCCACTTTACATTAACAAAGTGGGTGCTGAAGAATAAAGTTTTGTGCAGTTGTGGAAGGTGGCAACAGGGCCACAAATGTTGCCGTGCATCATGGGCTCTTGGAAGACCACTACTGAAGAACAGTACACCTCCTCTTGCTCCCCTTACAAATGTCCCTAAATCATGTAATGCTTTACCAAACATGCTCCTAACATCTGCTGCTTGTTTCATCCATCCATCAACCTAGGACCAGTTATCAGGCCTAAATAAGGAGAGAAAAGGGGTCATCAAAGGACATATGCCAAAAACACTAAGCTGATCTCAGAGCATTTTCTTCTAAACCATAACAAAGTATAAACAACAACAACACAGCCATTTCATTGCAGGTAAAATGTTTAGTACTGAAGATTATTCCCAGCTCAGTGCCTTTTAACTGCTAAAAATCAGGACAAATACAAGATGGATTCATTTGAAATATTTGAAAAGAAAAAAAAACAACAACTTCATTTTTCTTATGTTACCACTTGTTTAAAGATATTTAGAGGTATTTATGTGTCATTGGCTGCGCTGAAGAGTAAAAGACTTGAATGATGGAATGAATTGTGCCAAAGTATATGTGCCACATTTGAAATTGTGGTGTATCCCACTGAGCCCTGAGGAGTTTTGACTAGCTGTGTCTTTCTTTTTGAGATTGGCTAGCAAGATAAATCAAGCATTACTCAAGAGTTCAAATATTTAAAATTCTGTCCATCTCTTTTTTGTCCAGATCCACCAATAATACATAAAATATAATGCTAATGATATAGTACTAACACAGTCACATGGTTCACATTTGCATATGTAATCTTTTTTAATTGCATAGTTTTTTTTACCATATGGATACTTGTCAGCCCATGCAAATATAACAGGATTGAAATTCAAGTTTGCTACTTTGCTGGTAGACTGAATATGATTTACTCAGTGAAAATCTCAGGCCTTCCAAATGCTTCAGCGTAGCTCAGTAACCCAGACATAAGAAAGAGAATCTTCATAGACCGTCATTATAAAGTGGGAAGTGGGTTGAGTTTTTCAAAGACTTGGTGCATGTCGGTATTTAATGTAATTTACATTATGTTTCTGCAATTGTTTTTCATCAGTGAAGTACAAATTGAATATCAAGTTTATATCAAAGATTGAATAGCAGGTTCTTACAGGTCTGCAAAGAAAGAAAAACTGTTTGTAGGTACATTACACGGTACATTTGATATATTACATTTTTCATGCTGATAGAAATGTTTTTATTGTAAAAATAAGTACACAGTGGTTTGTCAGTATCACATCCTAGTTGTGCTGTTGGTGACCCAGAAAGTTCTAAAATAATTATGATTGAGAGTTACAACAAAATCACAATGTGACTTCAGATACTGACAAAATGCTGTTGCTAAGCTAAACTGCTCTTCACAAAGGCAAAATGCAAAATTCTTCTGAATCACAAACCTCCATCTATAATGAATAGGGAATGACATGTTTCACTACATCTTGTCAAATGACGTATTGGTTATTGCATCTCTAAAAGATTAAATAAAATGTGCCAAATTTTATTCAGAGATACCACCAGCACACTGCTGACTGTTCAGTGGTAGGAAAATTTGTCAACTCACTGGCCTTGGCGGGAATCGTACAGGAACGCTGTAGGTGAAACACAGTTGGTATAGGAACACATAATTTATGTGAAGACACAATTACAATTTTGGCCATCTGGCTGAATTTTCCACCCACTAATGGGTAATCAGTCCTCTTAGTTAGACTGACACCAGCATTACAAGGAGAAATGGTGGGAGGAAGAGGGAAAATTAAAGTCAGGAAGAATTTCTATTGATGTGTTAGAGTCTGAACTGGAGATTGGTTGCAAGTTCTAGAAATCTTTGGTCATAGTTCATCATTTCCATAAATAGTTCTAAAATCAGTAGTAGCATCAGAAAGCCTGAAGCTCTTGCACATTTACAGCATGATCTGTTAAGGTCTTGATAAATTTAGATGGATAGACAATGTTGCAAAAAAGAAACACAAATATATTTTTGAGAATATTTTTTTCCATAGACCCCATGATCTTATCCATATTTACTGTAAACAAAAATAGTAATAACCTATTTTCAAATGTGTTTTCTGTTGCTTAAAGTATACTATGCAGTAGAGAAGTAACAATGGACTAGAAACAATAACAGAAAGATAAATTCAATTAGACGACCACATGGGCGCTTACTGTAGTTTTTAGCCTAAAAATGTAACACAAGGGAATTAGTGTCTTACGTAGGTGCCAATGTTTTCCGACCATGTATTCTTAATCCTAGATAATCTATTTACTGTTAAAATTGATATAAAGACAAATGGCAACTCAGAATTTAATTCAATAGATGAAATTTCTGTGGGTGCTTGCTACAACTGTTGAAAAGCAACATAATATTGTTCACATTTGTTCACATTTTGTTGCTCTGCACTTGAAACTATAATAATAATGTTTTGTGATATTATAGAGAACCAGAATCTGCAACCCACACCTGGCACATCAGTGAAACATATGTACATCTCCAGCAGGGTTCAGTATAAATTGACAAATAAACTAGAGAATGGTTCAAAAGATTTCCTAATCCTTCTAATCCTAATTTCTAATTCCTAAAGTGGTTGATCTTATTTTTGTCCTGTTGATACTGTAAAGTACAATATTACAGAGAACACCAGCTTTCAGAGATGTACCTAAAGTGTCTTTAGCTCCATTTAGATTTATGTGGACAAATGAACCTACAAACAAATCCTTGTGCATAAGTTTATTATACTAAACTAGAAACATAGGACAAGCAGCAATCGTATGTTACTCATGGAAGAAGATACGGTCTCATATGGTGCAATATCCATGGTATATTCCAGACCAGAAACCAAATAAACAGAATTAGAAACATGTAATTGAATATTGATGAGGAAGTACCAACTAATGATGGTCAATTTCCGACTACAGTGTTAGCCATGGTTTCTATTTTTAGCTGACTATCTGCCATTGCAAATCTATTTGACCACACAATTTAAAAATAAAATTGCATAAGCAAGTGTAACTGTTAAATCCACTATGGGGAAAACAATGTATGCATGGAATCTACTATTGCAGTGCTACTATTGCAGAAAAACAAATCCTTGGTTGTCCACACAAGATAGTGTAGTTAAACCACTATTAAGTGTATTTGAATTATTAATCCTGGGGTTACGTTTTTCCAAGTCAGGCTTTCACGTGTAGAGGCACACAGGTGCTCTCTTGCTGTCAACCTAACAACATTTTAATACATGCATATTATTGATGTGTATTCAATAAATCTATTGTAGCATACATGCAGTGCAGGTGTAACTTATTTTCATTTTGAGCAGTGGCTGATTTCTGCATCTAGGCTAAGTAAAAGACATTACACCAGCGCTACACCCACACAACTTGTGTCCCAGTGCACACGTCTCCAAGTCTGTAAATTCCTGGCATAATAACATTTGGTCAGATTTTACAAGTCTTGCTGTTATGATTCAGAGGTTTTTCAGGTACTGGTTCTTTACAGTGCTGCTGTCAGTCATGGACAATACACTGCAGTGCATACTATAGGTGACTCACTCATACACAGACACACATTACAGTCGCAGTGGTAATACAACTGAGCTGTATTGTAGAAGCTGTGTCAAACATTGAATGTGAACAAATGTTGTCATGAGCCTGAGGTAAGTGTGGGATGGTCCAGTGTCCAGTGAGACAAAACCAAATACATCCATAATTCAAGCAAACTGTTGTCTGTGTGCCTACCAATGTGAGTCTATCTGTGTCAAACAATAGGAGAACATACTGAGTTTGCCAATGTACAAACATATTCATTTATTAATAAAAGCCTTCGTTACCTGTTACAAATATGTACAGTAATTTAGATTAATTTCATATACTGAAACTGAAAAAAAATTGTAATAAAATTATCTAGAACATTTCTTGGTATAATTCACAAAATGATTTCATGTTTTCATATTTTCCACTGCTTTGTCTTTTTTCTATTTCAGCCAGACACTGCACATTATTTCTTTATGTGTGCCAGGCCGGTTTTTCCAACATGCCAGTGTCCTACAAAATCCTCCCTAAGAAATGTCTAAAAAAAACTTCAAATAACTGCATTTTTGTTCACTCTACATCACATTTTAAATGATTTCTATAATGATGGATTTATGAAACATTTTCTTTAACTGAATGGGCATGATACTTTAATTTTTATTGAAAAATAACATTTAACTTCTTTTTTTTTTGCAGGACATGGTTATAAACTGTCTTCATTTCATCCCCACTGATGAGTCTAAAGTGATGGGAAACTATTCCCTATTAGCCTTGTTTAACAGTGAAAACAAACATGGTTGATGCTTGTCATCTATGTCCAGGGTTCACAAAAAAATCCAGCTCCGAAGGGATGCACATGAGCATATTAGCTTCCATGACATTTATTCACTAGTTTAGTTTAAAACAAAATATTTGTGATATTTAACAGTTTATCTTTTCACTGAGATTTCACTCAGTTTTCACTTTGGGAATCTCTGGTTGATGTCACGTGTCAGAAATCTGGTTAGTGTTTTATACACGGATGTCATGTTGTAAAAATACACAGCTGACCCTGGACATGAACCTTGTTTGACCCTATTGTTGGAATTAGATGTGTATGTGGGAGAGACTCGCTGTTGGTTTCAGACTGACATAAAGGGCACATCTTCTGTCTTATATGATGTAAATAAAAAACACCAAGTATCTTTAATAAGAAAGAACGACTGGCTGTTACTGTGTGTATATGTATTTATATACAACCTATATGAGAAAATATGCATTTGATTAATTAAGTGCTGTGATAAAAGTACAAAAAACATAATTGTAGGTTTATGTTGTATTACAATATAGCATTTCAAACTTTCGACTCAGTTCCATATGTTTGTCAAGTGTGTGTAGATCGATGGGTTCATAGATACCAAACACATCTACTATACTTTTAGAAGAGAAAGTTTGAAATACAATCCTTAAACAGTATCGTTATTAGTGCATCTGCACAATACATAACAATGTATCATGGATTTATGAAACATACTGTACATCCACAATAGAATCTTGTTCACTAGGCTGGAGGAATCAGATGCTAATTAGCTGTGTTCACACAGGGGGATAAGCCTGCAGTAAAATATTTTTGGCCCCATGTATCCATGATTTATCAAACTGTTTGGCAAACAGCTACTTACATCCAGTTATGGAGCCACATACATTCCTTTTCATTTTGAGTCATGGCCACCTGGCGAATGTCAATCTAGTGTTTATAATGCATCTATGCCTGCCATAGCTGTGACTGAAGGCAATAGGTTTTTGGGCTGGGATTCTAGAGATAACTTCAGGATAACTGTAAGTGCTATATATGACCTTCTGGGTTTTTCAAACATCACCAGTGAGACTGATTGTTACCTCTGTAACCTGAATGAAGGGCAGAAACCCTCTGCTAAATAATTTTGTCTATTTGTCATTTGGTAATGAACAGGGAGTTTACCGTGGGTTTTAGGAGCGTTTTTACTGAAACCTGACATGAGAGAGATGTGAGCAAACCAAAGAAGTACACATATAGATCTGACATCTAAAGAGAGAGTTGAAATGCATGGTTATGCAGAAGAAGTGGGAAAAGTTGCATATTCAGGTGATAATTATTTGCAGGGTTACCAGTGTTATTTGTAACACTGTGTTACAAACCTGACTTGTTAATAAAGGTATAACATAAGAAATACAACCAAGATGGTAAAGGTTATTAACAACAGTAAGTTGTTTAGTGTTTATTGTATAACCCCAAATATGTGTGAAAGTTTACATAATAGGTATTAATCATAAAAAATTTGTATATAGAGGAACACAAGTAGAGGATGACATTGACAACAATAAATAACAAACAGAAAACAAGTCTATCTAACAACCAGGGATTGTCTTACCGATAAAGTTAGATTATGAAAGAAAACGCAACAAAACTTTTTCCAGCCTGCATGAAATATGCAAAATGAAACTGGTTGCCATGTAAACTATGATAACCAGCCATGTTTTACCTATTGTTAGTCTTATACACATATTTGTAGAAATCATCTCAAAGAGTGCACCTTCACGGTATATTGATTAAAGCCTTGTATTATATGATATATAAGCCATTTGTATTTCTTGTCAAGGAACACTTAAGCCAGAAGTCTGCACAATGTTTCTCCTGACATATTTTCTCATTGTTAACGCCTCGCCTCTGTTCAATTTTATTTCCTCTCTTCTCATTTCTCTGTCCTCTTTTTATCATTTACACCACACACTCTAACACTACACTATGCAAATTTCCCACCATTGCTGTAATTGGCTTTGGTGAGGTATGAATATTTCATGTAGACCATCTTCACTGCACAGACAGGTGAGTATTAGCAGTGGCATAACATTGCACAAGCTAATGTGCTGTTGGGAATCACAAACATACACGCACACTGAACGTATGTATGAGGTGAAAAAGGTCATGTAATTAACACACTGCACCGGTCATATTAGCTCAGTGAAGCAGGGCTAAGTTATGGGGGTGCTGACAGTATTACAGGTTTAACAAGGAGTTATGGGGGTGCTATGAGGTTAGGATGTGTGTCAGAACACTGTGCATTACTATGAATTATCATTCTTGGATGCATCTCTAGAGGAGATGCTCTTTGATCGATCTGTGTGTAGGCTTAAGAGTAATAAGGTGTTTTCTCACAGCAGAAGGAGGTCAGAGTAATGAAAATAATGAAAAACAACACAATAATTGTCATATCTTTCACACCCAAATTGTTTCTTTGCCTAACTGTAACCTAGCAAAGCAAATATTCCTGGAAAAACTTCATCTACTGCCAAGTTGCATAAATGAGGGAAAACAAACTGAAAAGATCAAATATTCAGCAACAGTTGACAGATATGTAAAAAACAAAAACGTATGCTATCCAAATGTAGAGAGAGAAATTTGATTGGCCTGTGTTTGCAGAAAACTGTGGATTCCAAAAGATTCCAAAAGCTGTAAATCTTACATATTCAAAACCTCTCAAAACCCTAAAATACATCGTGATTACATTCACTCAGGCAATTGCCAATACATAAAAAATGAGAAATCTTTTAAGCACTCTGTCAATGGAAAATTTTAAAAAATCAGAAACCCTATTGCCTGTAAAAAACAAAAATGTTATTTATATCAATATAATACCCACATAAAAATTTTTTTTATTGGGGAACATCACATTCCCATAAAGAGCACATTACTGAACGTAAGAGTGTTACTAAGAGAACTGATGTCACTATTGCTGCTGCAAGACATTTTAATGAGTCTAAACACCAAATATCCTTATTTTTAACAGGCATAAAGGTGATCAAACCCAGAATAAGAGGCGACAATATTCACTATAATATTGTTTGCTTGTATTGTATTATATTATACTTTCAACAGACCCTGATGAAAGTCACGAGCTGAAAGGCACTGACCTAATCAAAGGAATTATGTCACCTGACCTAATTTCATGTTTGTTTGTTTCACTGTAAGAAAATAAATATTTAAGTTTATTATTTTTCATCTCCTAGGATTCATACTCACTAAGTCACTGTGAAAGAAAAACTGCCAAACTAATTCTTTGCGCACCATAAGAGTTGTGAAGATCATTTTGTGAGCAAACCAAACTCCAAACACCATTTGGCAGAGCACACAGTTGGCACAGGGGTAATGTTGTGTCAGTTGTTAGTACATGTGGTATGATAATAAAGAATAGTTTATGTTGCTACTGATATTACAATGTTTGTGCATTGTAATAGTAAACTGAATATCTCTGGGTTTGGGACTGTTAGTCAGATATAACAACATTTTTGACATTTTATTGACAAACCAGTTAACTAAGCACAATAGGCAGACTAATCAATAATATAAGGCCCTAGTGTTATTGAGCACCACTACAGAAACCTGGGATGCAATTGGCAGTAGTTGTACCATAGCTTGGTCCAATGAATACAGTTGTCCCTTTTTACAGGAGGGAGGCCAAATGGGAGTCCTCAAACTGCATTTACATGCATCTAATTGTGAGTTATTGTCTTTGTGTGCACCTACTATTCCAAATGAAGACAAGAAAGGGGCATAAATTAATGAGTCAACATCAAGAGGTGAGGCACAAAAGTAAAGACATGATTTGATGTGTGGGGGGTGTGACACATAATGGAGAGAAGTATTTATTCAAAAACAAAGGATGACATCTTTCCAGGTCTTTCCAACTGATCAGATGTATCATTATGCCATAAACATCTCTATGGATATATACACTGGTCAAAAAAATTAAAGGAAGACTTTTTAATCAGAGTATAGTATCAAGTCAGTTAAACTTCGGAGATATTGATCTGCTCAGTTAAGTAGCAGAGGGGATTGTTAATCAGTGTCAGCTGTTTTGGTGTTAATGACATTAACAACATGTGCACTAAAAGGGCAACAATGAAATGCCCCAAAAACAAGAAAGGTTTTGCAGGTGGAGGCAACAGACACTTTTTCCCTTCTCATCTTTTTTGACTGCTTTTCAGTAGTTTTGCATTTGACTATGGTCAGTGTCACTACTGGCACCATGAGGTGATACCTGGACCCTACAGAGGTTGCACAGACAGTCCAATTCCACCAGGATGACACATCAATACGTGCCATAGCCAGATGGTTTGCTGTGTCTCCCAGCACAGTCTCAAGAGCATGGAGGAGATTCCAGGAGACAGACTGTTACTCTAGGAGAGCTGGACAGGCCCGTCGAAGGTCCTTAATCCATCAGCAGAACCGGTATCTGCTCCTTTGTGCAAGGAGGAACCGGATGAGTACTGCCAGAGCCCTACAGAGTGACCTCCAGCTGGCCACTGGTGTGAATGTCTCTGACAAAACCATTAGAAGCAGCCTTCATGAGGGTGGCCTGAGGGCCCGACGTCCTCTAGTGGGCCCGACGTCCTCTAGTGGGCCCTGTGCTCACTGCCCGGCACCATGGAGCTCGGCTGGCCTTTGCCAGAGAACACCAGAATTGGCAGGTCCAGCACTGGTGGTTTGGTGGTGGGTCAGTGTTGGTCTGGGGAGGCATATCCATGAAGGGACGCACAGACTTGTAAGCAATTGGTCCTGGGTTCCTCCTGGTGCTTGATAATGCCCGACCTCATGTGGCAAACATATACAGGCAGTTCCTGGAGGATGAAGGAATTGATACCATTGACTGACCTCCACGCTCGCCTGACCTAAATCCAATACAACATCTCTAGAACATCATGTTTAGGTCCATCCGACGCTGCCAGGTTGCAACTCAGACTGTCCAGGAGCTCAGTGATGCCTTGGTCAGGATACCCCAGCACACCATCCGTCATCTCAGAAGGAGCATGCCCCAACAGTAGGCATTACAAGATACAAGATACAACATACAAGCACGTGGGGGCCACAAACTACTGAGTACCATTTTGAGTTGATAGAAACTTGACTCTGTTAATCTGGAAAGGTTTTTTAGGGGGAGATAAGTTTCAAGACTCATCCAAGTCTTCTTGTCAGTCTCAGCTGACTGCAGGTTTCCCCAACCTTATAAACATTACCTTTGCATAATCAACGAAACTAGCACCATTGACTAACAATGAGCCGTGTGATCAATGATATGCGAATTGTCCACTGTCCATTGTCCACGACCAATGGACGTGTGTACCATTCACAGAGGGTTGGGGAATGGCTGCAATCACAGCATTGTAAGATGGTGAAAGATGTAC
>JAUBNQ010000005.1:15419168-15430073 GCA_032353495.1 Ctenopoma kingsleyae | reverse complement strand
TCCCACATGTATGTGCAACATGTACAAATCTACATGTGTCTCGAAGAACATTGGTAATGCTATTTTCTCTCTCTCTCTCTCACTCACACACACACACACACACACACACACACAGAATACCACCCGCAAGGCCTAGTAGCAATGCAGTGTGACGACAGTGTAGTATGGTTGTCATGGTTACCCAGTGGCGGTAGAACGCGGCGAGCTGCTGGTGCTCCGAGCCACCTGATTGGATAACACTCCACTCGTACGCTGTAAACTGACGAGTCATGATGCGGAAAAACTCTGGCACAGAGCTGCTACCTGGAAGGAGGAAGAGAAGAGATGTGAGGGCAGAACAGAAAGGGATGAGGAAAGAGAAAGGAAAATAGAGAAGGATGAGGGGAAGGGATGCATCAGATGGTAAACATAAGTGTGTTTAAGACTGATCCACACACACTCTGTTCTGAGACTGTTTCTTAGAAATATCACATAACACCCCAGATTTGAATGTGGCTGTATCACTGAAAAATGTGTTTATATTTCTGTAGAAGCTGTAAATCTAAAACCAAGCCTATAGCAACCAAAAGCCCTTTAAAGGCAAAGCCAGAATGACCCCATAACGTTGACAGAACTACATATAATTTGTCCACACAAAGAAAGACACACATACAGACAAGTCTGCACACACAAGCAGCTGTAGCCACAACCTTTTACATATAGTTGACAACAGTGACATCTTGTGGTCAAAGTGGAGTTATACAAGGAATACCTGTTGTACTTAATGCTTCATACTTAGATTCTGCAGTTATGGATTAATCCTCAGTAAAAAAAAATAGTAGAAAACAGCTGCAGCTTTGTTGTTTGAACTTTAAGCTTTACCCACGAGTCAGACAGCAGCATCATAATCATAATGTTTGATGTTTTTTTTGCCTTAAATGTCAGGAAGTCTACAAGGAACATAAGCTCAGATCTCTATGAAGACCAGAAGATAAATACCGTAACTAAACCTTGTTGTGAGAATTATTCTTTGGTTGTCCCAAAAGTTAAAAAAAAGAAAATAAAAGATTTTTTAAAAATTTAGTCTGATCACTCTGCTCATTTTCATATAATTGTACTCTTGAACTTTTACTTTTATATATTGATCTGTTACCTGGCATGGTGATCTTCATGATATCCACTCCCACCTGCATCCCCTGCTCTGCTGCAAGCACAGCATAGTCTCCCTGGTGGGAAATGTTGAAACTCCAAGTTTGATCTGAACCTGAACTGACCTGAATGCAACAAACACGAAGAGAGGATGAAATAATAAATATTTTTAAAAATAAGACAAAAAAGATGGGACTCCAGGTAGTATTTGTGTGAAGCTCCGATTTGAAATAGAGTAAACTACATCAAATCAGATACTGTAGACATGTTCTATGATACGTCTCAAGTTTAACAAATATCAAATTACCTGTTACATTTGATACATAAACACACCTGTGAAAAGATAAGTTACAGGACATATTTCTGGCAATTAAGCAAAAACAGTATCAGTGCCTAATTTTCACTAATGGGGTAAATTAAAATACTTTATCACAGGCAATCTTGTGTTAAACTGTTCAAACCTTCATAACTTTATTTTAAAATTTAAGCCATTCTCAAATCAAAGTATTTTTTCACTCAGTGTAAAGATCACATAGCTACAATAAAAAGTTGATACAGATTAAATGTGAACAGAGGAACAAAAGTAAAGTGTCACAGTGAATTTCACCTGAAGATTTAAGTTTCTCTCTTGATAAACCACAGTTACTATAACACAATAAGAGAAAGCGTCACATTATAAGGATAACTGCTATACTGTGTTATAATTTATGGAAACACTCTACTGCCAAAACCTTGAGTGGTGATGCCAGGTAAGGTTTTCCTCTGGGAGATCGCTCCAGTCTGATCTCTGACCAGGGAATCCCCATCCTATCACAGACAAACCTCCTCAGCAACAGCCTGCCAGCCTGATGGATGGAGACAACGTATTACACATCTCGAAATTACGAGTGGGGAGAGGTTAGCGTTCAGCAAGTATAAGAAAGTTTGCCTCATACTCACCATGGCTAACTTAGCATCCTTGGCGAACATAAACTGCCCGATCCTGTCTTTCTCCTCCCTCTGTACACAGCGAGCAGCAAACAGCCAGTCAGACCTGCTCGGTGTCCACGACCCACAGCGAAAAGCCCATCGGACAGACCCCATGTCCTCACCTCTGTCTCACTGTCATCTGGACTCCTCCACAACTTCAGGCTGCTCACAAACTGTTAGTGGGCTAACGTTAGCATCGCTCATTAGCATGCAGAGTCTGACAAGCAACAAAACTCTAAAAATACTGTATCTCACACATTCAGCTTTTCACAGTGGAGACACGCAGCAGAGGTTCAACGAGAGGTGCTAATTAAACTATTCAGAACATTTTCTGTTTACGTTTTAGATGTGGCAGCGCTGCACATGCCCACGAGAGTCCGGCGAGATTCAATGTCGTCATAAGTGGGCGCGGTATAACACAGACCAATGGGCACGACTGAAACAGTGCGCCAATAACGATGCTTTCAAGTACTCACAGAAATGTTGTAAATACGTGTACAGCGTGTTAAAAGTGGTTTGAAATACCCCGAATACAAAGACTTATTTCGCTTGGCTGCGATGAGACATTTCAGAGAAAAATAGTTGAAGTTGTCTGAAAACCCAAAATGTTAAAATCTACCACTTGGCGCAAATTCTTAACAAACACTGTTACCCGTATTCCTCTGCAAACGAATGGAAAAGATTGTATTTTGTGGATTTATGCATAAAATACTTCTGTTTCAGGGGGAAATGTCCTATTACAAATAGATTTTTGACCCGCACCTAAAGCGTATTATCATCTCGAATGATGTATTTGGGTAATTTCCGACGCGTCCATCAAAGCAGCATGAAAATTACATTTCTACGATGTTGTTTTCATTGCGGTAAAAATTTGTAGGCTACATAAGGTGAGTGGTTTTTACAGTATATCACAGAAAATCTTTTATTGGAGGTGGTGGTAGAATCTATAATAGACAAGACAACATTACATTTCTGGTGCTGATGATGCAAATGTGCTAATTTTGTTAAAAAGATCACAGCCCACTCCCCAGGATGGATGCAGGTGGGCATAACCCAAAAGTATAGATTGCTTATACAGTAGGCAATTTGTCCATATGACTATAAACAGATCGTATGTGTATGTCGAAGTCACATGTCTTTGTGCACTGAACATATTTGGTGTTTTTTGTTGATAGTCGGGTGTATTTCGTGTTGTTTAAGCCAAATATTAACACTTAACACAGATAATACAGAAAATAGTACATCTGCAGTTTTTTCCTGACAACTGTTAGCAACTATAAATGAAGCATGTTAACTTAAACGTAAAAAAATGTGCTTTTATGTTTATTGACAAGTACAAACCCAATTTTCAAAAAAAGTTGTCATTATTTCCAAAATGCAGTAAAACCTAAAATCGGAGATTTGTTAATTTGCTTGAACTTTAATTCATCTGACAAAAGAGCACAGGAAAGGTTTTCAGTGTTTTTACAGACCAACTGATTTGTATTTTGTAAAATCTGATTACATTTGGAGTTTGATGCTGGTGTTGGGACATAGACCACCATCACCACGTCACTTTTCCTTGTAGTTACACTTTTTAATCATTTGGGAACTGAGGATACTACTTGCCCATTCTTGCTGGATACAACACTTCAACTGCTCAATAGCCTGGGGTCATCATTGTCAGATTTTCCTTCTCATGAAGTAGCATACACTACATTTTCAATAAGAGACAAATCTGGACTGGAGGCAGGTCAGTCAATCACATGCAGTCCATGCTGTTGTATCACATGCAGAATGAGGCCTTGTTGTCCTGCTGAAATATCCACTGATTTCTAATAAAGACGTTGCCTTTATGGCAGTATGTTTCTGTTAAATCCCAGTATATGGTTCTGCATAGATGGTACTTTCATGCTGTGTCACAGATGCTGGCTTTTACACCTTTTAACCTTTCAACTTTGCTTTAGTGTATTATAGGCAAACCCTAAATATGCTTATATTTGCAAAATACAATTTAGTTGGTGAATGAAACCACTGAGAAAATCTTTCTTTGTACTTTTGACATAAATAAACACAATAATAAAAAAAAATGTAAATGAATTGTACATTTCTTCTGTTAGTCAACACGTGCAGTCTGTACTTTGAGATTATGTCCTTGTTTATTCCTCCTGAGGAATTTTAGGATATGAGATAATATTTTTCTAACCAGATGAGTGCAACACACTTACTAAACTCTTTTACCAACAGGCTCTTTCACCTTGTGACGATCCTCCTCCCGTGCAAGCTCATCTCTCTCTGCAGCTACACACTCTATGTCTCTTACGTCTCACGTCAAGTCTCACGTGTCATCATGCAGAGTCAGCCTCTAGAGTGAACAGCTGGGATCAGTCTTCCAGGTGGAAAACTTCATAGGGACCACTGGAGCCACAGAGGAATTCCTCCCTGGTGAAAACTGCTGTGACTTTGAAGAAAAGCTGAACTGCTAAAGTGAACTAACTTTTGCAACAAACACCCACTTTTCTCTCCATCTGATGACTGAGTCCCTGCTGTAGTCAGACCTGTGATCTGTCCATCTTTATTACTCAGTTTCCATTGATACATTGCTCCTTTATTTTGTCTATTTGTCCTTCTGTACTCACATCTTCTATATCTATACCTACTCTCGTGTCCCAGTGTCTTCTTACCTTCTTACCTCTCTTACCTGTTTTCTCTGTATTTCTGGAGTTTCTATCTCCTCCTTACTGCCAAGCTGGATTACCTCCAGGTGAAGCATCTGAAGAGGAAGCGGAAGAGCAACTACAGTGTGAGAGAAACACAGACTCTCATCAGGGAGATTCACAAGAGGAGGGATGTGTTGTTCTCCAGACAGCAGGTATAGCTCTTCTCTTCTCTCCCGTTTCTATATGCATTGTAGGCTGATACGTTTCCACTGCCACTGATGCGCATACTGTACCTGCTTCTCATTTACAAACTAATTCACTGTGGAAAAAGTTTCTGTGATATCCGTCCCCTGAAGCGTGAGCCAAGTTGGGCTGACTAGCAAGAAATCCCATTTAGTGAACTCTCCGAACTTACTGTATCCAATTAGTCATATTTCCTTCTCATCTTTTGTAACCTCAAAATTAAATGTGTGAAAGACGTTTTTAGTTTTTCAGCTTCTGTCATGCAAGTCTAAATTAATTTTAAGATTTCTAAGTGTTTAGGTCAGTTAACTCCATCGTCTTGTCTTGTCCACCAGAGAGCACTAATGCAGTTTCTCAACTTCAGTGTGTGCTTTATATTCCTCACCATAAATACAGTTGAATCCTTGTCCAGAATTTTGATGTTTTGTGTTTATGGAAAAAAATATTTGGCTGTATATAGTGGCTTTATCATTATTAGATTATTTTAATACAGACCCAGTATTTGTATAGTTCACAGATGCAAGAGCTTTTTTTTTGTTTTATGGTAAAATGGCCATTATGTTAAGAGGAGTCTGTTTTGTTCACACTATTCTATAGTCCCTTAAGAACTCCCTCATTTAATACACTACTGTAATTGCTTGTTCTTGTTGTTCTTTTCTCTGTGTGTAAAAATAGAACACAGCCATTAATGAGCTGAAGAGACAGGCATGGGAGGAAGTGGCACGAGGTGTCAATTCACTGGGGGAGGGAGAGCTACGAACCGCTGCAGAGGTGTGTTTACGTGTCTGTTTACATTACACTTCAAGTTTTACATATGTGCCCCCCCCTCTAGTCTCTTATCTGCTGGTTCCTTAACTTTCTCATCTCTCCTAAAGGTGAAGCGTCGTTACCTGGACTGGCGTGCACTGATGAAAAGAAAACAGCTTCAGGCTGAACTCTCTTTTGCCTCCTCTTCATCCTCTTCTTTGGCCCTGAAGACTGAGTATGATCAGTCCTCCCCTGAGCATGAGGCATCTTCTTTGGGAGCTGGCTGTGACCAACTGCTTGACCTCTCAGGCTTCCCAAAGGACTATCACTGTGACTGGCCGGAGCTGGCGGCTCTCAGTGAGCTGAGCGGTCAGGCCACAATGGCACCACCGGGTGTGAAGATGGAAGACGATGTCAGTGAATACAGAGTAAGAAACAGAGAGTCATCATCAACACCACGGTGCCACAGTACTGCACATTTGTGTACAATACGGTTTATTCTTACACAACAGTTTCACTCTATAGATTAGAAATTCATTAAAATAATTAAATACATTTACATGTAAATGAGGATATAATTATTTTCTCAAACACCCTCATGCTTTTTGAAGAGAGAACATGTTTAAGATAGTTGTGTTATGGAAATACAGGAAGCCTATATTGACGTGCTAATGGGGTAATTAACTTAATTAATATCCTCATCAACAGAGGTAGTTATGTTTAATATATCATGGTAATTATGTAACACATTTTGTAGCTCAAGAGGCTCTAATCTGGTCTTTTGATTGAGCTCACGTAGATTCATAAGGTAGTGATCAAATTAATTTAAGGACATGTTAATTAATTGGGCCTTAATTCAAACATGGCTTTTAAATGTTACTTTGTGATTGCATTAAGATCTATTTTCAGGTAAAATAATCATCTTGGTAAAATCTGACTTTCCTATTCTTAAAATGTCTTATTAGCCATTATATGTTAACATCTTTATGTTAGTGACAGTACAAGAAACTGCTCTTTTTAGGTGTCCACTGTACACTGGATCATTCATTTCCCATCATGCAACTTGAATGCATCTTTTTATATCTTTCAGATTTTTCTCAGATTTTGGGAAACTCTCTCTAGAGCCACATTAAATAGCTTTTTTCAGAGCCTGAATATTCTCATTCTCACAATGAGTGAACTTTACATACAGTATAGCAATGTCCCTTCAGTGACTGAAGACTCTTGACTCTCTCCCCTTAGCTGGATGGCGATGGTGATGTAGGAGATGGAGAAATAGATGAAGATGATATCCCTTCCATCCTCAGCGACATAGAGTTACGCGGTGAAGGGCATGTTCGTGATGTTTATCCCCACAATGACTTGGGTGTGATTGGCTCTTCCAAGGCATTGACCTCCACCTCCAGCAGAGACCTTCCACTAACCAGCAGCCTGATGGGAATGCCAGCTCATGCTCTGGGTGGACTCAGCAGTCATGAGAACATGGGAACTGGGTTTCTGGTTACTGTTGAGAAACAGCGGTTGGAGCTGGAAAAACAACGTCTGGCTGTGGAAACTGAACGCTTGGCAGTGGAGAAAGAGCGGCTAGTGGTGGAGAAGGAGCGACTTTGTCAAATGGAGGTAGAGAAGGAAAGGCTGCAGCTGGAAAGAGAGAGGTTACAAGTGGAGAGGGAGAGGCTGAGGTTTTTGCTCCTTAACCAATCAGAGCATGTTGACTTGCCAGCACAAGGCCCGCTGTTGTCTTCCACGTCTTGTTTATCTTCTCATGAAGGACAGAGGGAGAGACAAAAGGAAGGTAAAGGGTGGATGACAGTGGTAGATCTGGAGACAGAAAAGCTAAAACTGGAGAAGGAAAGACTGCAGCTAGAAAAAGAGAGACTGCAGTTCTTCAAATTTGAGGCTGGAAGACTACAGATTGAGAGGGAACGCCTCCAAGTGGAGAAAGAGAGAATGCAGCTGCACAAAGATCATCAGAGCCACTGAGAAAGAGACTGATATTAGACAGAAACAGGAGGTTGAAAATGATTACCAAATTAGATTTTAACCAGTTACTGGAGTGATTTTATTACTGAAATGTTTGGATGAGCAGCTGCAGCATAGTTTTACACACAGATTTCCTTAAGGAAGATGTAAGGCACTTAAATGATCATTTCTGATTGGAATATTTCCAAAATGGAGGGCTGTCATATTTATGACCATCATAATAAAGTAGTGCCTTAATATGTTTTAAATGCTAGAAGATGCTATATGTAATGAAACTATTAAGATCTGTTTGGCACACACAGCTGTTTGGCACCGAACATATTTGATGTGAGCAGATGTCCAGTATCCTATTCAAATATATAATTGTCCAAAGTGTAATATAATTAATGTAACACATCCTTAGTAGTTTAGAAATGCTTAATAATGGTACATGTGAAAAATATGGATACTACATACATACGCACACATACATATATTTATATATACTGTATACATATATAGCTCCTCTCATGCATTGCTTTTGAAGAATAATGGTAAGGAAAAAAATAGGATAATGAATATAGAAGAATATGTCCCAGTTGCATGAAAGTATGGACAAAATGGCAAAACTGGAAACATCTAAATCCACAAGTGAGACCTATATTAAACTCTATAATTACCTGAGCCCCTACAAAAACACAGGCACAAACTCAAATCTGGCAGATCAGTTTATTTTTCCATTTAAGGGTTATTTTGTTGTCTGTCTGTGAGATCAACGTCATAAAGGGCCATTTTATGCTCTGGCTGGATTTAGATCTGGTGCGAAAATCCACTGTATTGTTGAAAAACGTCCCTCAAGGGTCCCCTTGGCATCCAGCAACTCACCCAACTACTGTTTGCTATACAGTATGTGTGTACATGGCAACTCTGACCAGAGGTGTAGAAAATACTGTGTGTCAATTTTAAAACCACATTTATTATCGGCTACTTTATCTAGTAATGTAGTCAAATTCTAAAAATCTAATTAGTCTGTGTAATGTTAGGGTTCAGCAATTTGCAGAGTTTACACGTTGAGACAAAAGTCTCAGAATGAAGTCTCAGTATGTTTCACCACCACCATATTGTTTCTTAAGAAGTTTAGACGGGAAATAAATAAATAAAGGATTTTCTGTATAATTTTGGCAAGATTTTGTGAGCTCAAATACTCTGCGTGTGAGTTAACATGGACTAAAATACTTGTGAGCAGATGTAAGATATTGTGATTCATCTACAACATCAATACCTAGTAATAGTAATTATAATATTGATGAAGCTCACACATCAGTATGTACTGTAGCACTTAAAAATATAGCTGTGCCTCATCTGCATTGCAGATGTAGTATATAGCTAAAGTGATAACACTCATCTAAAATATCACTAAATTGTTAAAAGAGCCATTTTAAACCATTTTACAATGATGTTATTATTTTAAGGTGACATGTAGGGTTAGAATTCTCTAAGGCTAATGAAGACGTTTATAAAACAATGCAACGTGGCTCCACATGATATGAAATTAACTAAACCACTGAGACACTAGATTATAAACCTGATAAAGTTGAGATAAGAGCATCAATAGGCTACAGAAAATCACAAGGTTAAACACAGTTGCAGCAGTGGTTAGAAGGTTTAGGAAGAGCCATAACAGAGCACAGTGACCGTCCTCGAATAATTTAGTTAGGGTGCAGGGAAGATGACATTTACAGTATAATTGAAGTCTACCCAGACACTGAATGAAATGATTACTCTCAATGTCAAGAAACTTGGTAGAAGAAGAATATTACAACGTGAGGTTTTGAAAAGAAAAAAGTGAAAACTACAGCTTGACCAAATAACTTTAATCCAATAGAACATCTCTGGGGTATTTTGAATCTCTGCATATTTAATACAGATATTGATTTTGTCAGGACAATTCATAGAGTTTGATCCATCTGAATCTATTCAGACAACCACTGAAAAATATGTAACATACTGGCGTCTTTAATCTAAAATGGAAATCTTTTAGTCACACTTGGTTATGAAAATAAATAACTGTCTGATTTATTCTTCAGTGAGTCAGAAAATTATTTTCACATAAACTCAACCGTGTAGCACAGCTTTGTGTGTCTGTCATGTTGTATCTAAAGGGCTATGTGTACATACAGCATATATTGTGTAAGTAACGTACTGTTACTACACTTCTCAGCCGCCTTGAGCAGCAACAAGACATACGGAGGAGCTGCTTGTGTGCTGAGAATATTGGTGGAATTTAATTTACTATCCGATCATGAGAGATAACTCAAAAGAAGAGGTGAGAGCTGGGGAGATGATCTTGATGGGACATGGGAGAAGAGCAGGGGATGAAAACACAGGGTTTATGATGCATTCTCCTGAGAGAGTTATGCAAAAATGGAAAATTTACGTCTGACACCAGGAGAGAGGATCATGAGAATGGGCAGAGCAATAGAGAAATGAGGAGGGGCTGAACAGAACGGGGAATAATGCAGAGCTGAGAGATGGGAAAACAGAAACTGAGAGAGAAATAAAATGAACCAATAAAAATATGAAGGTGACAAGGCTGTGTTCACGCTGCAGTGATGATAAAATAAGAAGACTGAGGGTGTGTGTGTGTGCATGCGTACATTTGCACGTAAAGGTGCAAGGTTAAAAGGGGGAGAGAATTGGTATTTTGTTTCATCTTGCAGTGAATGGTAAATAGTTGTCAGTTATGACCAAGCATATAAGTGTGTGTGTGCGTGTGTGGGAATGTGAGTGAGATGGGAAATAATGGGAAATGCTTGTCAGTGATAGCTCTGCATTAGAAGTGTTAGGTCCCAAATGCTTTGAACAGGGAGCACAAATGACAAAATGAGTGTGGGGAATTTTTAACTCCTGAGCTGCTACATCACAACAGCAGGGACAATACTCACAACTTCAAAATGCTGTGATCTTGTTAGTTTAATTTAATTTGCTTATTGTCATTTTTGAGACCACGATGGGTGAAAGTACAATTAGAAATATTAGACTATGCTGATGATTGAATTAATGCATTACGTTATTACAACCTGGTAGCATGCTGGCTCTTCATGTGTGCAGGGAGCCCAGAGCTGCCAATACCCTCATCACATGATTGATCCATCTATTGATCCAAACTGAATTTATCTCAACTAGACTACAGTACTGAATGGATTGCCATAGAATT
>JAUBNQ010000005.1:15398604-15419068 GCA_032353495.1 Ctenopoma kingsleyae | reverse complement strand
TGTGTGTGTGTGTGTGTATGTGGGGAGGTAGGGTTAGGGCTTTTGTTTTGTTTCTTTTTTCTTTCTTAGTCTAACTTAGTCCTGAAGATTCTTAGTTATTAGATAGACTTTTTCTGTTTTATTTATTTATTGTTTTAAATGGCATCCTACCTACGTAAATATCTTTGTATGGTTATTGCTTATTTTTGTTAACTTTAAACCTTTTTTCTGTTATATAATAAACAGCAGTGTTGTTAACCACCTTTATCATCTTGGTTGTTATTATTATTATGTTACACCATATTGATGAGCCAGGGTCATAACACACAGTCACATAGAGAGTGCTGGAGAGCTAACAACATATGGAACAACATATAAAAGAATTTATCTGTGTAAATTGAGCTATTTAACACCGTAAATACGTTTCCAGCTTAGTTCAACGTTAGTACTTGTTCTGAATCTTGCAAAAGAAAACGTTTTGTGTCATATTAGTGTCACATTAGCTGCTTATTCTGTGCAGTCCATTGTAGTAGACAGCACTGCTTCTATGATTTGGCTGTAAACAATGCCTAATGCAGGCACAAAAGGTCAGTGGATAAATAACCACACGAAGAAAGCAGGTTCAGCATTGATGTTTTACTAGAAAAAGATACCAAATGGAAAGAAAGAAATAAAGAAACAGAGTGTTAAAGCCAGTGTGTTGACAGCCCAGCAGTCAGCTTTTTGCCATCTATGAATTAAATCATATGTGATAGAGGGGGCAGAGAAATAAATATGACAGTCATGTACAGTTTAACTGCCAAGTGGCTGGTTTGGTGATAGTGAAATTAGTGTTAACTGTCTCTTTGCAAATGAATTCACTGTAGAAGTCCACTATTTCCCACATACTTGATTGCTCCAGTACTGCTGGACTGATCCCCTACATTGAGGTCAAGGGGACTGTAAACTGTCTACTTTTTTTTCCAGCAATAAAGTAAGTTGTGGTAATCCACTGTTTGAGTCCTTTTCTGTTTCAAGATATTCTTTTCTATTTATGGTCTTGTCTGTTGACTCCGACTTTAATACATCTGATGCAGGACAGATGTATGATGAAGTAATGTGTGATGTGATGTAGCGAATGAGATGTATTTCAGAACATCAATGTTTTTTGTGAAATTAAAGTTAAAGTCTAATGTAACTAAATGTTCTCAACTCATATGTAACCCATTATTTTGCATTGTATCAGGGCAAATGTAGTATTTGTCATGGCTGTGATGCACTTTCACAGAGTTCTCTGTCTTACGGTGGGAGAGGAGGAGGCATGAAAGCAGAGGGAAGGGAAGACAGAACAAGAGAAAGAACAGAGATTCAAGAAGTGAGAGGTAGAGCACAGAACAAACAGTGGAATAATAAAAGAATACGTGAGAATTTGAGAGACAGAAAATAATACTTCATTCCCACATACTGGGAATAAAAGTGTGCATTAAACCACCATGACTATGAAAATATAACCACCTGCCAAAATTGTAATGCAACAAAAGAGCAAAAATTGCAAAGTAAAATTGCACTAATGGATGGCCATACATACATATTTTATTCTTTTAGTAATTATTTTTCAGATATTAATGCAATATATAGTCAAAGTATTCAGACTTGTTCACTTTTTGCATTTTTCTCATCAATTAAAAATTAAAAACTGAAATAACTGGCTTATATATTTGTGAAAAAAAAAAAAGATTTCACTTTGCCATTATGGGTTACTGAGTGAAGACTGGTGGGAAAAAGAGAATTTTGTGAATTGAAAATGAGCCACAACACAATGAAATCGGCAACTTTGTGAAGCTATATTTTCTTATCCCCGAGGCTGGCAATAAGTAGGTATGCCATACAATTTATAACAAATTGTAAAAACTTTGTTGGATTGATTGTTTTTACCTAGCATGATGGATCCAATTGCGTCCCCAAAATGTACAAATGCCCCTCAGTCTGAACTCTGGATTTCAATCTGTAGCTGACTCACTTCTAGTGAGATGACAAATAACAAAAAGCAGTGAGGCGATATGAAAAGCAATAGAAACTCTACACTCCTGAAATGTCAGACAGCATTGTTTCCCCACAGTATAGTAATCACAGTGGCCTATCTGCTCTAGAGACCAGCCTAAACGTGTTTTCATTGTATTGGCATCAGTGTTGAATACTAGCGTCTACACACTGTTTCGGGGGCTTTTGCAGTTCATCAACAAATGACTTGGGGTTAGAAACACTGAAAGTGACAATGAAAAGTAGTGAATAACTAATGCCAAAACAAAAGGACAGGTTAAAACAAAATCATCCACACCTCTTATGGTCCCGGGGTCCCTGTGTATGCAACAATGTGTATGTGCACTTCTACGTGTCCGCGTGAGTACCAGATGGACATTCAATATTGAGCAGGACACCCAGAAACTGTGGCATTTTAATATTCTCAAGTTATCAAAAAACAGCCATATAACAGAGTGTATGCCATGGCCTCTGACAATCAGTGATCAATGTTTTCTATAGCTCTCTATAGACGTATAGATATATATTTATTTGTATTATATATACTATGTAGATTTTTAAAAAAAAGATTTGATCATAATTACAAGTAGTGGCATTTTCTTTTATATCCATTATTGCAATGAATTGTTATCTAAGATGATTAAAAAAGACAGGTGAGTTCTGTTTTGCTACGCAGGTATTTACAACAGTTTTAAAAAGCAAGCTTTCTGATATAGTACCTTTCCCTGGCCACTGGAAAAGACTGAGGATTTCAAATGACAACATAACTGTTCATTAGAGTCTATACTTGAACTATAATTGTACCTGTGCGTGTTTATAGTCAGGAGAACCACACACAGCATAGACCGGCTATTCTCAACCCTATTTAAACAAACGTGTTTAGTACTCTACACACCTCACTGTTGGCAAAGAAATCTGAATTTTGATTAGCTTTTTCCATTACCCGCCTATATGGATTCATTCTTCCAGAGGACATTAATTTGTTTCCATAATTAAACGGTTTTATCCCATACACCATTTTTTCCCCCCATTTCCCAGTGTTGAGGTTGAGAAGCAGTTAGTGTTAGTCATTTGAGATCTTTTTTCTTTATGAATATACAGCTTAAATCTCACGTTTTTATTTAGCATTTTTACTGTCATGATGATACTGCTAATGATGGACTTCATTAATTACTACTCTTTATTTTTTTTTCTTTTACAAACCCCTGTGAATTCTGTGGCCGAGATCAGCCACACACGTGTTCCGAGGTTACTTCTGTTCTAAATTGGCTGATTATCTCGCTGGTTTGAGGTGAGAAATCATTCTACTAATATGCGTAGTAAGAAAGCATTTTCATTCAGTTTGTACAGTCCATGACAAAGTAGTGAGTTTGCACAGTCCGTTCAAGCTTACAGTTTTCTGGTCTTCTAAGGGTGATAATACCTGACACTCAGTCTTTGCAGGCAAGTTAAGATGATGGCGACCATGATGATGATGATGATGAAAACAATGTTTGTAGTCTTAATAAGGCGTTGTCAGGGGATATTGTTTACTGGCTACTGGTGACCAATGAAGACAGAACAAACAACAACTTGTTGAGCTGTCTTTTTCTTTTTTAACCTTCAGCTGTGATCATCATCTTTATCACTATCATCATCATGATCAGTTTTGTTGTTACGTTCACAGATCAAAGTTCATTTCACATAAATCTGTGCTGGCTTTCCTGTCGTCTGTTGATATCAGGATGGTATCCCCTCCCAAAAAAAGAAGAAAAAAAAGAATGCTGCAGGCAAGTTTGATAGTCATAGTTGTCTGTTTTTTTCTCCACTGTTCGCTCCTTAGTTGTATTTCACTTGTCTCTTGTAAAATACTGTAAGTCAGTGGCAGCAGGAAGGTGAGATAATGATAAGTGTTTGTGTGTTCAGAAAACTGTGTGTTCAGTGTTGCTGTATCTCATTATTTGTGATACAGTAGCTACTGTATGTGCATGTTTGTGTGTGAGTATGCTTGATATGGTCTATGTGTGACTCTATGTGTAAGTGTGTGTTTGTGTGTGTACGTCCTTGTCAATAGTTTGTTTGTTTGTGTGACGTTAAGGCACGGCAGGTGTTTTTTGGTTTTCAGGGCAGTCCAGAGGAGACCACTGCGAGGCCGGGGTGTCGGAGAGATGTGTGGCCAGCATGCACGGCTTTGGGGCAGTCTGGCGTTAGGACGCGCCCATTCTCCCCCACACTTCCTGTGATGGACAGACGGGCCTTGTTCCGCATGGCTTCAGAAAACGACAGCTATACGAGGAGAGATTGAGGGGAACATTTGCTTGAAAAAGATAATCTTATAGAAACAGAAACTTCATAACAAGTGCAAACACCCTTATAAGCACACAGACATTTCTACACAAACACATGCACTATAAACATTTATACATGCATGTGCCTGCAGACACTGTATGCTATCAATTAGAAAGGCCTGAGAGTGCAATCACACACATAGAACAATACAGAAAGTATTGCTTTTTGGATTCCAATCTACTTATGTTGTTTTGTGCCTCACATTACAAACGAACTGATGCTGAATCAATTTATTAATCCATAATCTAACAAATTTCAGAATCGATTAATCATTGAAGTAAAACAAAAACACAAATTTGATGGTTTGAGCTTTTCAGATGTGAGGATCTGCTGAATTTCTTTGTTATTAATTATTGTAAATGTTTGCTCAGAATACAAAAATACAAATGAGCTTTTTTTTAAACCATTTTTCTAAGATTTGGATATTTGATTACTCACATGGACACATAAGGAGCTTTCTTAGTGGAAACCTGTTCAGTTATGAAATTAGAGATTTTAAAGATGCCCTGTGAAAATTTCTTGTAAACATAAAAAATACACATTTAGACTCATACTCTTACCTGTTGTTAGTAAAAAATTGTACATTTGTTTGTAAAATTGCTACAGAAGGATGTGAATCATGCTGCCTGTGTGCTCTGTTTTACGTGTGCGTACTTCCTTGTGCACACGGATTCATGGAGCGTACATGACATTCAAAAAACATTTTTTCAATGTCAAAACTAATGGGCAAAAACTTCACACCTTTAACTTTTTTTTTTTTTCCAAGAAATTCACATGTATGGTGTGAATGCACCTCACACACATTCAGATCTATCATACTGTGCAAATATTGGTATAGGTCTAGTAAAGGCAACAGTAAACAAAAAAGCAGGCAATAATCAACAAACATACAAAGAGGAGAACAGGATTTAGGTTGTAGACATCTGCATTTCATAAGTGACCATGCATGTCTAGGTTCTGGGTTTTAGTAATCTGACAGATTCAGGTGAGGATTTGAAAGGATAGGATTTGGAAGGTGAGGACTTTGGAAAGACAAAAGGAAAACATGAAGGAGTGATTTTTCTTTCAAGGTTTCAGATTTATAGAGAGGGAGTGACCGACTATACTGCTCAGAGTAGGGTGACACTTCACACAGATGGGTTACTCTGTGATGTCTCAGTAAAGTTTGTTCTGCTGCTGTAGGATGAAAGCCTCATCTCTGACAGTCAAAGTTTTATTCTTAGATTGATCGCCATGTGCTCTTACTGGGACACTCATGTCTCTGCAGACACACAATATGTCTGTTGTAATAAAGTTGTAGGTTTGAACAGAAAGGTCTAGCAATCCAGAGAGAATTACTTCTGTAAATGATTCTTGGAAATAAAACTGTAGGAAAGTTTGGACACACAAGTTGCAGAACAATATCAGAAAATATATTTACTATTTTTTCACCTATATACAGTAACACCATTCACAACACACCAGTTGTGATTGGTAATATGCTTAATAAATGCTGTTATGTACATGCTAATGTACAGCTCAATTAAAAACTAAAGGGAAAACATGAAATACGCTACTCTAAGGAAATGTCTATGACAAGGAACCATTATGTTTTAATGTTTTGGATGATATTATTGCAACTTAAAACGTTTGGGCGATTAAAGACTATTTAGTCATATTGTCATCATTACCTTTGAAGAGATTAGTCAATATTTAGTGTACTGCATTTAGCCACTTCTGTTGATTATGAATTTACATTAAAAGAACCTGAGTCAATCACTAAGTAGCCATTCAATATGAAGTGTTTGCTTCAGTTAAATAATATTTTTTAATATATAATTTTTTTTCTAAGTTTGACAAAGTGCCGGTCTTCAGCAAGGATGCAAAACTCCAGTTTAAGACGACATAAATAAAGTTACAGTAGATAGATTGGAAACAGTGCCGACCGCTAGAGGTGAGAAGGGTCAAGTCAACAGGAATAAACCCATGCTACTCTGTACAGAACTTTTTTTTATCCTGGTTAGGTTAAACTAAATTTATATTTATACAGCAAATACCTGTAGTGCTGGGCTGTCTGATTAGTTTAGTGACAATCAGACTTCAGGATTACTTCAGTTTCTCTATAAGGAATTAAAGGAGCTAATAACTTCCATCATATTCCCAAGAAACATCATGTAACAGGATTCACAATTTTAAAAACTCAATGCCACTCAATCAACTAATAGCTTATGGTTGACTAATATCAGTGGATAAAATTAAAAGCAATTACTGCTGCTGGTAAAAAATCATCTTCCTGTTCAATTTATTCCCTTAATAAGTTAAACTGATTATGTTGTTTTAAAAGACAAGATTAAGACAGTATTTCCAGGGAATACTGTGCCGCAGAAACTTTTCTCAGGCTGTCTAAACCCCAGTCTCACCTTAAATTGGACTGAGTTGGCTCAGTGTGAACTGGCCTTAACAGGCACTGAACAGTGTATTTTCTGTGCTAACGACATCCACTAGCATAAAAATATCTTACAGTGTTCTTCTTCCTGACATATCTATCACATTATGGGTGAAACGGAGTTAGCCAGATCCAAATCCATAATAATTGGTGCCCACACGTTGGCTAATTAATTTGTAGCTAGAAGCAGTTGCAGATTTTAATGAGGAAGACTACACGACACAAACTGCTCACAAGATAGTGAATTACCAAAGTTAACTATTTCTACAGACTTTGTAAAAAAGCAAAAATTAAATCTCAGAATATGAATTTCACATATTAGTATGAACAAACGTTTAGTTATATTTAGTGCTGATAAGGCGCTTAGTATGACCAAGTTGTAACTTGGTCATACCAAGCACTTGAATTTTGGGGGGGTCTGGCGCTGTTGGTTGGACAGAACAAGCATGTAAATCCTACTTTAGTTTTTGGGAAACAGTTGAGTTTTTTTCCATTAATTTCTAAAATATTTTGGACTAAACAATAAATCATTAAACAGAGAAAATAATTGAAAATAAATTTTTTTGGTTCTGTCATTTACTGTATTTAATAAAAACAAACATCTGAGGATGGAGTTTTGCACCGCCTGCTTCAGCAATATTTCAACTATAAGCTAAAATTACAATGCAGGTGCCTAGTCAAGTCATTAGCCAAAAGCATCACCATCACTGTCATCAACATGACCATCATCATCATCATCTGCAGCCAAAGACGATGGAACCAAATCTGTAGTCAGACAAATCTAAACCCAAACTAGCATGGGGTGAGGTGCTAAAGAATGAAAAATAACTGTAAATAAATAACTAAATAAAATATATATCTATGATCATATTAGACCAATAGTTAAACAAAACAGCCAAAATAAGCTTTCACAAAACATAAAAATCTAAATTGGTTCCACAATGCTTGACCACATCGTGATCACCACATGTACATGTAGAACGACACGGTTGCGTGAGGCTGCTGCAACAACTTCTACATTGCCGATACAATAATCTACAGTACCACCACCATGATCAACATCACCATTACCCCACCTATATGGGAGCCTCTAAATCCTACCCCTATATCTTGACCCCCTCGGAGCCGTACACGTTGTACCCCTCCCTATAAGTGGCTAGGTTCTGGGTGCTGGGGGAGGGGCTGGGGCAGTGGGGGGGGCTAAGGTCCACCTTCATGCGCTTGGCTTCGGCCCGTGACTTGTAGCAGAACTCAACCAGGGCCACCAGCATAGCCAGGCCCAGGCCTCCCACGAGGATGTAGAAGACCCCAGCCACATTGGACAGGCTCAGAGCCTGGGAGGACTTGTCCTGGAGAGATTGAGCCAGACAGGTATAGGGAGGATTGGTGCAGCGGTGGAGGGGGAGTCGAGGCAAAGCATTGATTAAATGAGCAGATCAGTGTTGAGGAAGGGGAGAAAGAATGGTGGGTGTACAATGGGACAAGGAGCAAGAAATTGAAAAATGAAAAGGTGAGGTGAGGGAAGGAGGGACGTAGGATGATGATGGAGGGTTAGATTTGGGTGGGAGTGTGAAAGAGAAAATGATGAGATGTGAAACGATGAGAAATGAAGAGGCATGTAGGATGCAAGGTGGAGTTCCAATGTGAGAGGAAAGGGGATGTCAGAAAATGGTGGAGTGTGGAGAGTATTGGTAAAGATGTGGAAAAAAGCAGAGACAACAGGGTACAAAGCATTAGTGAAAAAGAATTGGAGATCACCAGAGAACAAACTATTTAGAGACAAATACTGGGATTTTACTGCTTTTATTATGCTACTGAAATTATGGCATTAGTAAGAACTATCACATTATGACATGCTACTGCTAGAGCTACCATTATTACTACTGTCACTACAACAGCAATCAATACAAGTACAACACACTACATTTCTACTGAAACATATCAAACAGCTTCAATCAACATCTAATTTAACAAGTCAATCACTTTTAATAAATCACAGAGCAGCTTTAATCTGAGCGGTGATGATGCTTCATAGAGGTTTTAATGAAATTCAGAGGCTCCATTAGCCTATTCCAAATTTCTAGAGCAACTACTCTGGTGTATACCTTATTAATGTTTTATTTTCTACTTTAACACTGAGAGTCTAGGTTTTCCCTTTATACAGCTAAAGTACTTAAATAGCAAATGCTAATAAAAAAATATAGTAACACTTTATCTCACAGGTCCATAGTTTTCTACTAATTTTCAAGGAAATCTGCTGAATACCATCCTGAAGTACCCAAAACATAGGGTAAATTGAAATGTTTTGTTGTGTTGAGCTTGTTGGCAGATGTTGAATTACAGGAAGAACTACTTGACTTGACTAGGTATAGTTCATGACTGTAATTTATTGGGCAAATGGATAAATATGCAAGTTTTACTGTATGTACGTATCAGAATGAATGGAATATCTAATGGTAATTGCTAATCTAAGTTAATAGATTTGTAACTAAACAGGGTTTTTTCTCCTGTGACTCTCCTTCACCTTCCTTCGCTCACCTTATTTGCCTTCTCAAAAGAGAACAATACTTTGACATCCTTCATTCATCGTCCATATTTTAATTATAATTATTA
This sequence comes from Ctenopoma kingsleyae, assembly GCA_032353495.1. Classification (NCBI taxonomy): domain Eukaryota; kingdom Metazoa; phylum Chordata; class Actinopteri; order Anabantiformes; family Anabantidae; genus Ctenopoma; species Ctenopoma kingsleyae. The sequence goes on along the minus strand of JAUBNQ010000005.1, from coordinate 15,409,704 downwards.
TGCTGACCTATTGACATAATTAACATTTTTTCATGGTCAGTGATGGGCTGTGCACTGGTTTACTTTTACACTAGTACATAACTGGAATTAATCAAAATAAATAATTGCCAGACTATGAACCAAACATGACCCTTTATTTGGCATATAATTACTACCAATTAACAGAGTTCTTCCAGAAAACAACACGGGATATTATTAAATATGTACCTGTAAAATAAACTGTTACCAAGTGTTACACCAAGTTATGGAAATAACTAAAGCCTAAACAATTTGCTATCAAGTTACTTTTGCTAAAGCTAAAGACAGTGGTATTCTCGTCTGGTGGATAAGTTTTAGGTTAAGTAGGCCGATGGTTATCTAAATTTACATTCGATTTCTAATGTTGGCTGTCATGAAGATTTTTTGAAGAATTTCCACAGATTGCAACAGAAACTGGACAATTGCCTTAATTTTTTCTGATGCAGATTTAGGTAAATGTCATCCACCACTAAAATAGAAATATGAACAGTGTTGTTTAGAATCACTAAATAAACTGTTGAATCAACTATGGAGCACATTCAAGACATATTTCAGGCTAAATGAGAATATTGCTATTATTAAAACAGTAGTTGCAGTAATCTAGAGTGTATTTAGGATGACAGTTTGAGGCTAGCGTTCTGTGGGCCGCAGCAGCGTGAGACTGACCTTACTTCCAGAGTCCTTGGGTCCACACTCTCCCTTGTCATACCACCATTTGTTTTTCAGTTTGTCTAAGACGCCTGCTTCGCTCAGTTTCAAAACTGCAAGGTTTACTGGGGTTCTTCGCGTGTAAAAATAACATAAATAACATCATAGGTCATGTTATTTTATGTTATTAGGGTATTTCACATTTGCATTGCACAGCTCAGTCATATAGAAACTTTTTGTTTTAATTAAGTGACCTAGCGTGGATCCCACTGAGTACATGTGTGTATGCTCTTTGAGGAGGGGCTGGGGGGAGCGAGGAGCTACGTGGAGCTACAGACATATGAGTGGGACCCATCTTTGTCACTTCAGGTAACACACCCATGCTGCCCCAGCTGAGCCTACACTGAACAAGAGACAAGTACTGTGAAGACAGGCAAGCTCCTATCTTGCAGAGGTATTATTCGCTCTATTCCAAACATCGTTACAGCTATTATATAAAGTACATAAGAGGTAGGATTTGAGTAGTCAAAACTTAGCTATAATACACAAAAGATAAATGATTGCAAATTACTACAAGCAAAAAAAAAGATTGGTATAAATGTTAGATTCGTTAACAGAGAAAACTGAAGGGAAAAAATACCCTAAATATAGTTGTAATTCTATAAATGAGTAAGAGGATAGGAAACTTTTTTTCTGTAATTGCTTTATGTTTCTATCAATTATTCATCCTCCTCTCTGTCTCAAATTAACCTGAGACTAAAAAAGTCTGAGCTGAGATTTCACTTGGGTCTTATTTTGCAGCTCTCCCTCTTATCTCTCTCCTCCCCATATGTGCCACTAGAGGGCATATATTCTTGTCTTGACAGTAATTGCTCTTTACTTTTTCAACATATCCATCACTGAACCCTCCTCTCATTACCTCTCACTCTGTCCTTTTGGAGGGGAATTACCACATTAGTGCCAAACACATTTGATGGTTATTATTATGAGGTGTGCATGATTTATCTTGGCAGGCACTCTCCCACAAAGATAGCATATTTTCCTGCATGATATTGGAAATTTAAGATAATAATTTGATGACTTAATATAAAAAGAATAAAATACATACATTTTTAAAAGCACTTTAGTCTTTATAAGGCACGGCCAATTGAATTCTTTCAAAAATGCAATTGTTTGTTTATACCAGAAAATAATATGTTTCTCTGTGTCTCAACAAACGTAAGTGTTGTACCTTTGTCGCTTTGTCTGAACCTTTTATATAAAAAGGGACACACCACTGACAACAGATACAACATTGTGCCTATTAATATAACTGCAGGGTGACTCAGGAGGTTTTAGGGTGTCACTTTGGCCTTTCCTGTTGACTGCTTGACTCTCTGCTAGGGCAGATGCGTGCATTACACTCCCAGGACGAGGACCGTCGCTAGCTGCCCAGCCAGTGAGTGGCCCACGTCCCCTAGTGGTGGGGTGGGCAGACAGAGGGCTAACCTTGGAATCCCCTCCCCCGCTGCCACATTCTCCTTTGTCATACCACCACTTGTTTTTCAATTTGTCCAACAGGCCCTGCTCGTTGAGCTTTAGCACGGCCAGGTTGACCGCATTTCTTTAAATAAAAAAGGAGGGACAGATAAGATAGTTTGGTCAGAGCAGACAATGGAGGGACAGACAGACAAGATGGACGTGGACCACAGCCAGGAGGAAGATGGGGAGGGGAACAAGGAGGAGAGGGAGGAGAAATCTGAGAGGTTGAAGGGAGAATGGTAGGTTAGCGAGGAAAAATGCACCCCAGACAGACAACTCTCTCTTTCTCTTTCTTTTTCCTTAACACTTTCTTCAAATTCATATTTAGTGAAACATATTTACAGTTGTTCTTGTTACTTGTTCTGTGTATCTTTTCTAGACATATCTTCTCTTGTAAATATCAGACAATACTCTGTTGGGTGTCAGATTACTGGCATGAAGTGTGTCAACCAGATCTCGGCAGCCTACTGATGGTGCTCTTGTCCCTCCCTGCTGCTCTCCTACCTTCCTGTCTGTGCGAGTGCATGTTTGGCTCCAGTTTCCTGGAGCCGTCCTGCTCACACACCTGAAGGGATTGACCTCCAAACAAACCCACGGACACATGGCTACATATTTATGCTGTTTCTACAATTGTACTGTTTTCTACCACTTATTTCTACCACGTGCATAAAGAGAGGAGCTCAAAATTAACCTGTTGATATTTGAAACCCACTTGAAGCAGGTTAATAAATTGTCTTTATTTTTTAAACAAGTTCTGGCATTACTTTGAAATCTAGATAGAAAGTTTAGAAAGATGCTGCATTATAGAGAGCTTCAACATTCAACAAGCTTCAATATTCATCATGGAAACCATTCTCTTTATGATGCTCTTTGTCATTTTGTTTGATATTTAAGCAACATACTGTACTTTGTGAATGCTGAGATGTTTAGAGACCAACTCACTTTACTAGAAAATAATACTTTCTTCTTACGTGTTGGAACAAAGTGCAAACTCTCATTCCCTCATTTTTCCCTGTTCACTGTTCCTGCAAATGTCTTCTGATTGCCTCACTATGTGGCCTGTTTCCTTACTGTAATGTCCAGAAGAGTGTCTAAAAACACATCAGCAGGAGCTGAATTATTTTGTCAATTTTTTCCCTGCATGCCCTTTATGGATTCATTTTGTCTAGTCTCTCTTTGCCTTTGGTACATCTTGGCTTTTTTACAGCTACCTGTAAAAGACGTTCCTGCTATTCTTTTCTTCTGCTATCACCCTCTGCTGACCACTCTTTCGTTTGTGAGCTGCTGTAATCAGCTGGGCTAATCTTTACAAAAAGGTCAGTGCAGTCACTGCCTGCTTGTTTGTTGTTGCCCCTTTGTCTGTACACCTGCCTATCTCAAAGTCCTATCTCATCTTAGAGAGTGATGGTGGACTGCAGGTAAGAGCTGGCTTGTGACTGAGAGTTTGCCAGGACAGGATCATGTAGGAAAACACTCTCGCCACTCCACAAATACATTTCTGTTTACATACATACTTTGTTTAGTAAACGAAAATCCAAAAATTACTTTTGTCAATGTTGAATTAAAAGGCATAAAATCCTGTATATGCTTAAATGATAATAGAGATAATCAAGAGATTCAGAGAGAGATGGTGTTATCTGGGGTGATGTAATCTATAGCCAATGACTAATCTTGTCAGCATAAGAAGCATAGATGAAAACAGTTCAAACATATCTGTGAGTCATGATAATCACATAGTCACATATCAGTAATCATATCAAAACAAAACTATATCACAGAAAACATACATTCCTATCATTCTTTTTAATCCTGAGTAGCATTAACAACTCACTGTTTGTGCGCTGAGAGGAGAGACAGGCTCACCTGACGTGCACACTCCCAGCCACATGTGTGCACCTGGAAGATCAGGTTTCCGGTAATTGAGAGAAGTCAGAGACAACTGTGGATAGTCTCATGAATGTGTTTAGATGGGGGCTTAAAGAGGGACCTATCCGCACGCTGTCTGTCACTTTTCCCCACATAAACGGAAAAAACCTTTTCTGGAAATAAGGGATAAAACTATGTTGACTGGGGTTTTGAAGAACTCGTTTGCACCATATGCAGGGGAAAGTTATAGGGACAGGATGTGAGACTGATGTGTGCTGTTTGCGTTTTGCCTTTCACAAGTCTGAAATGCTGACAGAGAGAAAAGGAGGAAAAGATGAGAGAGCAAGTGGTCTGGCTTTACTGAATTTAGTCAATTATTTCCCCTCAGCAGGCACTTGTCACATTGTGAAGACCAAGTCTCTATATTTCTGTCACAGTCACCTGAAAAATGAATTATTTGTATTGCTTACATACCTCAGTGGGGCTGTTACTGCAGGCTCAAGTTAACAAGCCAGATAAACAAGTGTCTGCAGAAGGCAAATCAAAATAAAAGAACCAACTTTATGACTTCACTCACTTTCTCATTCATTTCCTCCATCTCATGTTCGCTTTAATAAGGTTTACACACACTGTCATCCCATGCATTCTTGCACTGATTATTTCTTGATTTGGGTTTTAATTTGGTGTTGGCCAATTACTAACTAATTGAATTGATGTAAGAATGAAGGTAACTTGTTTGTTTTCATTTTATGTGGCATTATGTTAATTTTCTACTCCCCCCGTTGGCCAGGCCCCTCTATTTTCATTTTGTTTCCTGTTTGTCTATAAATTCCCCTTTGTGGCTCTGGATGTTGTGGCAGCAGTCTGAGGTTCTGCCCCTCCTCATGGTCATATTCAGTTAATAAATCTTTCCTATAATAATCATAATCATCACTATCATCATTATCACCATCATGACTACCATCTCTGAGGATGAAAGGAAGACAACACAGACAACAGACAAATGGACAGAGTTACCTGAAAGGTGGCCCTGTGGAGAAACAGAGTGATTGAAAGAGTAGTGGAAAAGGAAGGAGGGATATGGCCATAAAGGTGTAGATGACTGACAGTGACACAGGACACAGAAATGGAGCTAACAGGCCCTAAATTAACAGAGAGGTGGAAAAAAAAAGAGTGATGAAAAGTACTGCAGAGACAGGCGGCTGAAAAAAAACAGACACAAGAAAGAAAGATAAAGCAAATAAGAGAATAAAATTATGAAGAAAAGAAGTGTGATGAAATATGTAATCTATGTACTAAACACACTTTAGTTTATATCACTGCTGCAGGGTGAAAACTGTTTAAATTATAAACAAAGAAAGTGTACAGTTTTCACACTTTTAACTTATCCTTATTACCCACAACACTAAAAAAAACTAATGTTACTAAATTCTTAAACGTTTGTGGTTAAGACGTCATCACCTGACAGCAGTGACAGATTCATTTAGGTTTAGTATAAAAGACACAGCAGGGTAGGTGGAATATCGCAGCAATAGTACAGTATCAGCTTTGTTACTGTTTCCTATTGTTACACTATTCCACCCACCTTAACTGTGAGCCTTTCGGTGTAGCAATGCCATATCCTTTGGAGTCCAGGTTCCCTCCGACTTTCATGGTGTCACAAGGCTTGCGTTGCTCCGTGTATTCGTTCATGGTGGACTCCAGGAGGAAGGCGTACTTCCCCTTTGACTTCCGGACCCTTGCCACACCCTCTGCAGTGGTTTTGGTGAAGACAGTCGGCTCGGCAGACTTCATATATGACCACATCTTCTCGTAGACGGCTATTTTGGATCTCTGGAATGGCAGATGGGGAAGAGGAGAGAGCAGAAGTTAATTAGGAATGAGACCAGATTTTCTCATAGATTATGGTTTTCGTTTTCAAGAGGAGAGCGACCCTGTTTGGTAAGGCCACTTTCAAATGATTTCAGTTGGAGATACAGATGGCGGATTAAACAGATTAAAAGAAAGATAGCCATTCCACACCTAAATAGATTACATTATTGACAGGATTAATAAAAGGTAAGTAGGTAAGTAAGACTATAGTGCAGTTTCAGTGAACTTCAGTAGATAACACATTGCAGGTAACATGTTTTTAGAACTGCCTGGATGGTCAGCTGACTGTACGATTATACTCCTAAAAGATAAAGTTGGTAATATTTGCATGAAATATTCTATACCATCAAATCCCATAAAATCCAAAAATGAATTTATCCTACTAAGAGAAACACTGGCTGTGTAGGTAACTTGTTTATACCTCTTTGCCATAAAGCTATGATGTTTTCAAAAAATTATAAAAAATACTATTCATTAGGGGGCCAAGCGTCTGCACTGTCATCCCACATACACTGTCCTGTTGTTGTAAATAGTCAAATGTGGATTACTTTAATCCTCCACTGAAAGTAATCCCCAATAAACAAATTTATTCATGAGTGAATAAAATGTGCCAAAACCTACAGTGCCCAGTTGTTTGAACCTCACTGACGCCCTTATCATTAGCAGCTTCTCTAACCATTCTCTGCCACCCTTCCATCCAAATAGGACAAATCTGAGATGTGTGAAGTGAGGGGATGAAAACAATGTGTGCTGTTCATTATGTTGACACAATGACACTCAATGCTGTTTATTGATTAGACACAAGCATTTTTTTCATGCCCCTACATCAGAAATAGTATAGCACTGAGTTCAAACTTGTGAGTGTATCAGGGCATTGTTGAATATGTTTTTACTGCATTTCATTTATTGCTTCAGTTTCTTATTATGCAGGTCAAATTGCTGAGGCTGATTTTTTACTGTTATAGCCCTTGAACAAAATTACACTGCTGATAGAGGGCAGTGTCTTTCATCTTCCATTTTATCCTTTGGCATATAATGACATTTATAACAACATTTAAAATGTAACACTATGTCTCCCTTGACAAGGCAAGCATCAATTTCACTTTAAATTAGTTTATGACAGGGAATAGTGGAATACTGATCTCGGTGTGCAATTTGGTCACCTGCTCTAACAGCAGGTCTTTGCCGCAAAGAGGACATCTGTTTGGCATGATGCAACAGATTGTATTACACTGTGAATCTACCGTGCATAGTAAGTGCATGTGTATTTTTTTGTCAATGTGTGTATGTGCAAATCTGTGCACCAGTCTATAAATATGTGTGTGTGACTTGATGCATTTCTATGTGTGTGTGTGTGTGTGTGAACTGTGTGTACTGTGTGCACTCAAGAGTGAAAATAACAAGCACAGTCAAACTGACATCCTCCACAAGCGTCCTGTTTCTTTCTTCTCTTTCTCTCTCCGTGATAAAGTGTTATTCTGTCGCTCTGTAAGCAACAAGCCACGGCCTCAGCCCCCAAATCCAGCGCCCGGGGGAGGCTGCGTGTGTGTGTGTGTGTGTTGCCAGTGCGTGACAAAAACCTATCCCATAATAATGTCACTCACATCCAAGACGATGAGCAGGTCCCTCCTCTTGCCATTCTTCCCTTGCTCTCTCTACTTTTTTTTATTTTCCCTGTCAATAGTCTATCATAGATTAAAAAAGAAGAAGCTTCATCTCATTCTTTACACCTGCAGTCGTTCTATCATTCGTATTCCTCAGGTTCTATCAAATCATTTCTCTGTCTGGCCATAGCAAAATGTGTGTGTGTGTGTGTGTGTCAGAGTGAGAGACAGTGATGATGATGACCATGGAGGCATAAAGAAGCGTCTGACCTTGTAGGGATGGATGTGTGACAATACGGTATGACTCTTTTCTAGATTCTTTAACAATGAGCGAGGCTGTAAAGGAGGAAATGGATGCTGCACATTACCTTCATGCATCCACGCTATGCAAGACACTTTTAAATATACATCAACACATAAATCTGCTCTCTGTGAGAAGTGCTGCACACACTCACATGTATGAATGTAAATACATACCCATACGTGACTGACTATGCATAGATGCATGCTTACATACACACACACGTACTCAGACGCACACACACACAGATAATTAATGGTGGTTGTGAATCCCCCTCAGCTGTGGGAGAGTAAATTGCTTTTTCACCCTCCACAGATTTCAGCCCGCTCGTTATGTTGATGATGCCAGAGCCGCTCACAGAAGCACAAACTGTCTGCTACAACCTCCCTCCCCACCCCACTGCCTCCTCTGCTTTTCCAAATACACACACTAGTGCGCACATCTTTACAAAACATCACTGTAAACTGTTATATATATATATATATTTATACACACACACACACAATACATGAGCACACAAACAATTTGGAATATTCCTACAGAACATGACTGTGTGACAGAGCAGATTTGTTTGTGAACATGTGATGACACTGGTGTTTTGTTTGCAGAAAAGTCTGTCCTCATCAGCACTGTGTGCATGTGTGTGCGTCTATGTTTGTGCGTGTTTATGAGAACTCGTGTAATGGAATCCATGTGGGTGAATAGGTCAATGGATGAAGCCACTCTAGGTCTCCTCTGAGCTACTTCACTCCACTCTGCTATCATTTCCTGCTCGCTCTTTAATTGTAACACGTCCCCGTACTATGTTTTCTTCCAGCTCTGTCCACGTAATCTACCTCTACATCACTTTCCTTTTCTTTTTATTATTATGGCTTTTTTTGACAGAGTAGAAGAGTGATTAACTGCAACAGGAATGTGGTAAACAAACATTGTTCCACTCTAATCATTATTATTTGAAAATGCTAATAAGAAAACACTAAAATCCTGCATTGTTGCTTTTTCTTACTCAGTAATTCTGACAAAGTCATCAAGCTACATATACAAATTACCTGCAAAGTGAAAGCCAGACATTCCATCTTAGTGTCATTTCGAAAATTTAAGCCTCACTCAGAGTCATCTATTCATTCCTCTCCTCCTACCTGGACTATTGTAAATAGATTTACACCGTCATTAGTCACTCGTCCTTGTTCCACCTACAGTCAGAGAAGACTCGACTGCTTGGCTTTTGTATGGCTTCAATAAGAGTCAACACCTCTCTCACACTGGCTTCCTCACATTGGCTGCCAATTTATTTCAAACTTCAGACTTTGTTTTTTGTTGTTTTTTTTTTTATTTTTTATTTCCCACTGCCTACACTGCCTCTGAATCTAGGCCCCTTACATGCTGATATTCCCTTTCATATCACCATGCTATCCTTTTAATGCTACACTACAAGTGAGAAATAATGCAATAATACATAAAGAGAAGATAAAGAGCAAAGCAGACAGACATTTTCTGGTGAGTGCATTATTTTGCATATAATGACATAATGACATGTAGGCACCATCACATTTATACCATAGTTGCCTGGAAAGAACATAAGGGATATAAAAAGAGTCAGCCATTTTTAAAAGACAGCCCATAAACACAAGTTTGTCTTTACAATTAGCGTTTCTCACCAAGATGCACTGTCTCAGTGGCCAATAGATTTGTTCTCTCCTCATATACAGTCAGATTTTCCTCTGTATGATCTTTAGTTAGTGCATTTGGACATTTGGGGGTACTGATGTACTGAAGTGAAATAACAGGAGACTTTTGGCACAAATTAGTGTTGGATCTGTGCTTGCACTACTGTAGATACAAACAAAGTGGGAGTTCTACAGTAAATGAGCAGTGTGTGTTGAGACCATACCCTGAAGAACTCCTTAGTAGAGCCTGAGTCCAGTGTCCCATAGGCTATCTCTGTCTGTTTGGCCAAGTCCTCTGCACTCTCTATGGGTGAGACCATCCTCTCCACAGTGAGAAAGGCAGCCAGATTGGCTGTGTAAGAGGAGATGATGATAAGGGTAAAGAACCACCATACACCTCCAACAATACGTCCAGACAGAGACCTGGAGAAAAGTCGGAGTATGAGGCAGAAAGATGCAGAAGGTATCAGGAGAGATGGCAAGATCGTTGAAATAAAGGAAAGCAATTGTAGATGTGAAATTAACAGAAAATGATAAAGGAAAAGATGAAGGTGAAGGTTATAAAAACATAAAGAACACAAACGACAGTAGGAAAAACAGAGAGAAGGAAACATAATTGATGTTATTTCCCGAGTCAGAGATACACAACACAATAGTTTTACAAAGCATTTTAACACTACTGTGACAGTGAAAATGACAGTTCTGCCAAAGTAATTGTCTTTCAACCATCCAGCCAATTCAGCACTAACAATAAGAAAGGCTACATGAAATAGATTGAAATCCGGTTGCTCCCACCCGTCCCATTCTCTCTTTTCCCATGTTTACTCTCTTTATCTACCAATTGTGAGCAGAATCACAAAAGTAAGTGGCAATTCGCTTTGTTTACCTGAACTTGTTTTCACTGAGTAAAGTGAAGAGAGCAAACAAGAGTGAGTATATTAGAGAAGAGGACAGAAAGATGGAAGAAGGGAGCAAAATATTAAGTTTACCTTTATATGCTGCACTCAATAAAAGGCCTTGAATTCTAATGGCCACAGAATGCAACATAAAACACCCACGCTTTATAAAGGCTGAGAAAAAAGTGAAGAGGATATTGGGCAAGACACATACTTACAGTATACAATTACATCACAAATAAAAAAAATGAAAGCAACATATTGGGCTGCATTTCCCTCACATCTCTTACCTAATATATGCTAATAAAGCACATGCATTTGTATGTATGTTTAGTATGAACACTTTCATGTTAGTCGTGTGTCACAGTAAATCTGTGATTTGAATCATCTTTCACTCGTAGAATGTTTTTTTTCCGGGCAGGTGAAACATGCTATAAACACACCACTGACATATTATTATCATTTACTGCTGCCGTGTTACCAAACAGTTGTCTATTTACACAATATGTTGACGGAGGTGACCTGGTTGATGTGGAGACCTGGTGAATGTTACTCTATTCACATACCGTTAAAGCCAAACAGACAATAAGGTCTAACATTGGTTGGACAGGTAACTGTTTGGTAATAACCCTCTGATAAAAAAGCAGTGATATGCAAGTTATCTTTACGGTGAGCAGGGTTTTAAGAAGTGTTTGAGGGGGAGAGAA
>JAUBNQ010000005.1:15357092-15386203 GCA_032353495.1 Ctenopoma kingsleyae | reverse complement strand
GAGAGAGAGAGAGAGAGAGAGAGAGAGAGAGGGGAAAATAGCAGAATGACAGAGAAGTAATTCATACAAAGGCAAGTGACACTGTCAGAATATAAATAAGTCAGCAACGTCTCACACATGCAAAATCTATAAAAGAGTCAAACACATCATTCATTCAGCACACTGAGTATCTTTGTCTGAGTATCTTCGTGTGTCTAAACAGTGTCTGCAGTGACATCTTAACTGGAAATGAGGCTACAATAACAGCATATCAAATAAGAAGTGTTGCTTCACTACAAGGACTGATGTTGCAATGCAAGGAGAATAAACAGCAAAAGAAAGACAAGGGGGTCAGAAGTAATATGAAAATGTTAGAGGGAAGGAGAGAGCAGAGGAATCAAAAACCCACCACAGACTTAACTAAGAGGAATTTAAGAATGAGCTAGAAAACAGGAGACAAAATATAACAAAATATAAAAGAATAGGATAAGGACGACACACACATAATCTCACTAATATATTTCCTCTATGTGGCAGAAGAGTCATCAGAAAGGACTGCAAGTGTGTGGAACAAATCAAACGTGATTAGTCACCGCAGCGGTTCTGCTGTGTCACCTTCCACTATACGAATTCTGGAAGCTAATTAAATCTGTCGTTGTTCTGCAGCAACGTCTCCACTTTCACTCTTCCGCAAAGTGATGAAATCTCAGACCATGCATGGGCATCAATGGCATAATTAGCCAGCTTGCCTAATTCTCAACAATAACAAGTAAGAACCCTTTGAGACACGGCATCTCTTCAGGAAACTGACATGGTAACTAAGGAGACCCTGCGTTTGAGAGGTTTAATTATTTTGAGCATTCCTCAACTGTCGTGTAATGTACCGTGGTGGGGTCACAATAGCAGGAACACATAAAATGTAATGTAACATCCCTGCAGTCTATGTGACCTCTGTAATTACAATGTTGAAATTATGCTGAGGCTGTGCCAAAGAAGTGTTGATTCAGCACATGTGTGTTCATAATTTGGTACTGGACTGTATTATAGCATCTTGTAAATTAAAACCTTTATTTGACACTACAGGTTATTGTGAAGAGGTTTGAGACATTGTGGCAACAGCAATGCTTCACATTTTTCTGATACGACATAAACTAAACAATGAAAACGTTATTTGGAAAAAAGAAAACAGTGAAATAATCATAAGTCTATTGATATTTTCCTGTAATACTTACCCCATACACAAGCTCTCCAACCATGCCGTTCCATATCTTCGTCTCTGAATCTCTGGCTCCATATTTCCCATCTGGTACAATGGAGATCTTGTATTTGATTCCAATGTGTTTTGCGATCTCTGAGGCCAAGTCCACACAGTATCCCTCATACTGGTCATTGCCTTCATAAAGCTCCCAGTTCTTCTTCAGCATTACATAGGGACCCTCCTACAAAACCAGCAAAAGGGGAGAAAGACACAACTGTTTGGAGGAACATCACAGCAGAGTTTATTAAAAAAGGAAAATGAAAACTTCTAATGGAGAGCCAGAGAGTCAGTTTGGTTGTAAACGTTGTACCAGGGGAGAAACACAAAGAAAAATTATACCAATGAAAATTACTCTTGTGAAGAAACTTTGTTATATATATTCTCCTAAGATATTTGCTTCTTTATAATGACCAGGGGGAACAACTCTATGAAATAGACCAATGAAATGTTGTAGAAAGAATTAAATTCTGCTTTAAGAAGTTAAACTAGAAACCAAACATAAAAGCAGGATTTTCAAAACATTAGGATTTAGTAAATGCATGCACATTATTACAACAGAAGGACTTTTCTACAGTGTGTACTGTGTGAAAGACAATAAAGGTGAACTAAAAGTCACACATTTTTATTCACAGACAAACCATTTTGTCACGAAAACACAAAGCAGCCAGCAAGTTGATAGAAATTGTAGCACAATTTATAAGATGTGACATAGAGCTGTTCTGTCGAAAGGCCATATCTGAGATTTGTTTTGCTTATGACTTGTGGTGCCTTGTTTTATGCCTTTGCCTGACTCTACATGACTCCATTGGGACCTGCACCTAACTCAGTACAACCTTAATGCTGAGAGGAGAGAAAAGTACAAGGGAGATGAAAATAAACAGGGAGAAAGAAAGGAGATGAAAACACGCTGTTCTGAAAATGTGTTGTAAGAGGTAGAATGTGCATTTCCGTGCATGCAGTTTTCAATGATGAAAGTGAGGACAGCGTTTTATGTCGTCTAGTGAGATGATGAGTATTAGGAATAACACACTCATTACAACAGCTAGGATATCCACAGAGAAAAAAAAAAACCACACACACAGATTTTTGAGTGACAGTGCATCCATCAGGAGCAGTGAGTTATGGTATTATGCCTGAGGCTGCTCACCCTGTAATCCAACTGAAACCAAGCCTATTAAAATGCTATCAAGCCCCTTTTAATCAAAGACTAATCTCATCTAATTAATCAAATAGGCTTGTGTAATATCTAACACTCCCAAGCTGTGAAAGAGTTGATGCTCATAGAGCACAATAAAATTATAACATGTTTTGGAATGAATTTTCATTCAGGAAATTGATTCACTTTAAAAACAAGAACAGTTTAATCAAAGTGGATTTTTAGACTGACATGTTTTAAAAGGGGGCCAAACGAGAAATAAAACCACTCTGACACAGATTTGGTGAAAATCGACAGAACAATCTTCAGTGCAGGAAATTGAATAACATTGAAATAAAGTCTAGATTAGAAAGAGACAGACGGAAGAATTAATCAAAAAGTCTTACAAAGGAAGCTGAGCTATACAAACATAACCTGTGTAGAAAGCTGGATTTAAATTAATTAATTACAGACAGGAGTTATTTTCTACACTGATATTTAACAGGCTCACATAAATCCAGATGTAAAAATGTGGAATTCTTTCATGAACATGCTCAGTATTATACCTGATAAATATCAGCATGCTATTATTATTTCTATGGAATGTATGTTTATTCCTTTGTGAGTAAAAAACATAATCACATAATATAACTAATCTTACATTTACATTACAGCCACATTTAAAAATCAAAAAACAAAAAGCAGTTCAAGCGTTAAATAATCACATTTCTTACAAACCATTACTCAGGCATCAGTATGTAAGGTACATTCCTGCTAAAACTAACCACACAAATGAGGATTTGGTTCTTATTTTTTTTCACAATACTCTTTTATCATCAACATCATCATCATCTAATGCAAATATTTGTGTTTAATGTCAGAACATATAAAAACATTTCCCCTAAAATCGTCATTATCAGGGACATTAGCAGGTCCTGGGGCGCTTATTCCATTGACTCAACATGATTCACACTGTTAATGAACAGCAAAACAGTTTCAAGTCAATTCCCTTTAATACATCAACACAACCATCAAAACTGATGTATAACAGAGATAAACACTTGAAGAAATAAATAAAAAGAGATGCAAAGTTCTAACTTACACACTGTTTATATCTATGATTGTTGTATGATTGATGGTTTCCAATCTGGAGCAGTATTACGGCTTGATAGAGTTGAAGAAGAAAATGTGACATTACAGTTTGGGAGGTAACATTTGCCTGAGACTGTCTGCTATATTTTTTTCAAGGAAATGACGCTAAGCTGACAGGTTTCTACATATTTACTGTACATGAAAAATGCACAAACCTGGGGAAGGAATATGAAGAAATATTTTGCTCTGGCAACTTTAAAGACATTTGAATGATGAAATATGAATGATTAAAGTGTGGTGAAGACAAAAAATACAATGATTTTCCAGTAATTTTAAAATACAGAGTAGATAATGCAAATACCAATTTCATTGATATCCAACTACATTTAAACAAAGAAGATATAAACATGTGGGTGGGTTTTTGAAAGTCACGCAAGCAAATCAGTATGTTACCTGAAAATTCCTTCCTTGAGTGCTGTTTTGCTACACTTTTCATCTTAAATAAATGATTCTCAAGGGGAATTATTTACTTAATTTGAATTTGCAACCATCTGAGTTGCATCAAATTACCCCTCAGGTTTATCATGTTAGAAGGTCAAGTGTTTGAAATCAGAGCATACTTTGTTGAGTTACTTTAGTATTATGTAAGCAGCTACACACAAGCAGACACACACCACATATCAGTGGGAACTCTGCCAACACTGGCACTGTTTCACTTTAAAGCCTAGCTCCTTAACACTTGTTATCACTTTGCCCCAAATGCCTTTGTCTCAGTGTGAAGGTAGTAGTGTCAGTGTTGCTTGTGAGTGTGTTTGTATGTTCACTGAATGTCAGTGCATGCGTTTACTGCTGGGATGAAAGCATCACGTTTGGGTGTCATTCTATATGTCATTGTGAGTCAGGGAATTGTAGGAAAGGGGAAGTGAAAGTAGGTAGAAAACAAGAGGGAATGGGAGGAAAGACCAGGAAACTCAAAAGGAAAAAAATGGAGGGTATGTCAGAAGAGAAGAGAAATATGAACAAAATGTGGATTCAGAGGGGGAGTGGGGAACGCTGGCTGCATGAAACTACAGAAGAAAGATGTAGGAGCAGATCAGAATATAAACAGAGATAGCTACGGGGAGAAAGAGGAAAGATAGAAAAAGGGAAAAGTATGAAAGAGTGATAAAGAAAAAGAAAATATGACAAAATGAAAAATGGAAGAGAGGAGAAGGAAAGAGAGAGAGGGTTGGGCAGACATAAAGAGGGAAAATGGGTGGGCGAAAGAGGTAGAACAGCTTTGTAGAGGCAAATGGTTGGGCCTGATAAGACATGAAAAACTTCAATCTGGAGCCAAAAAGGCAGACAGGGCTTGCTATGTAAGCCAGTTAGTCAGTCAGTGAAAAGAGCAGGCATCCAACTGGACAGCCACTCTTTCAGTCACTCAACCAGATGTTTAAAAAGTTCAGCATTTAAAGAGCCAGACTGTCATGTAAGAAGTTAGCAGCCATTGAGACATTTATTCAGTCTGCGAGCCGTCCGTTCAGATGGCCAGAGAGGCAAGGCCAGGCAGCCTGTTAGTCACAGCTTGTCAGTCAGTTGGTCAATCAGCCCATTAATTAAATGATTACTGTAATTACAGTACATAATCATCTATCCAATCGCATATTTTCCCAGTGAGTCAGCATAATTGTCTCCAAGCAATCCAGTCATAAAAGGAGAAAGGCAGTCAGATATTCATTCAACCAAGCTGACGGTCAGTCAGCTGCACCATACCCAGTCTGGAGTGGCTGGGTAGTCACTATGTTTGTTAGTCACCATGCCAGCTGGTCTGTCACTGAGTCAACTTGCCAGCTAAACAGCTTTGCAAACAGTTACTCAGTCTGTAATAAATGCAGTCACAAGCCTGTCAACTTCCAAATAAGTTGACCAGGTAACTAACCAGCCAGCCAAAAACGTGCCTTGTTGTTAGTCTAGCCCAGGGGTCACCAACTGGCGGAACGCGGTCCGGATCCGGACCCAGACTCTGTCCTGTTCGGATCCTGAGCTGGAACGATTTTTGTCATTATGTTTTACTCGGTTTTGGCGGAGATTATATTTTGACCGGCGACTCTTTTCTGACCGTGTTTCCACACCGCTACTCAGCTACAGGCTCATCCTACCTGTCTCTGATTGGTCAGTACTTGTTGCCTTTGTGGTTTCAGATTGGTTGGGTTTAAGCATGTGGACTGAGATTGGTCCAGGTGAGGGCGAGAATCAGCCAATCACAGACAGAGTAGTCACTGAACAGAGACGCGGAAAGTAAACAGTGACAGAAACATATGAAGGACAGAGAAGACGAGAGACAGAAAAGCAGCGACACTGTGAGTCAGTGTGACATGACGTGTGCTAAACGGTGGAAGATTGACACTGAAATCCAGACTTTTAATCCAGAATGGACCGAGGTGTTTATCTTCATCCTTCATACTTCAACCGCTGCATCTCCTTTGCTCTGAGATCTGCTCTCAGTGGTTAAAAGTGGGAAAGTGAAACATCACGATGTAACTAACCACAGAATTATATCTGAGAAATGTTACTCACTAAAT
Organism: Ctenopoma kingsleyae; assembly: GCA_032353495.1. Classification (NCBI taxonomy): domain Eukaryota; kingdom Metazoa; phylum Chordata; class Actinopteri; order Anabantiformes; family Anabantidae; genus Ctenopoma; species Ctenopoma kingsleyae. The sequence continues at coordinate 15,380,175 of JAUBNQ010000005.1, read as the reverse complement.
TTGACAGTTAGGTTACAGAAAATAAGCGATCTTAAAGTAAACCACGATCAGTCAACAAGGATTTTAACACATACTTTTACTGACCAACAACAAGCTAACGAGTGCTCTCCCACAAAAAAAACATCCAGTGATGGAGTCAGAAGTGTGTAAATGCAGGAGCTCATACACTTGAGGGAAAAGAAAAAGTAGAAAATAAAACAAATACCTGTATCTGCATTAACAATCAATAAAGAAAGAAGAGTGAGGTATTAACCAGAGATGTTAGATCAGCTGCATGAAGACATGTATAAGGCTCCAAAGGCTGAGCTGTAGGTGAGTCAGTGTCTGACAGTGCTTAGCTTTTTTTATGATTTATTTTATTTATTATTATATGTACCCTGCAGAGTCCAGAGTTGCATTGGAACATTGTTAAAATGTCATTGAATTATAGCTTAATGACAAGTTACTTCTCTTTGTATATGAATATAAATGAATATTAATGTATAACTACATAATAATGCAATTTAAACATGATCATGTTGCCCAGACATGAGGAAATTTTCTCTATCTGGACCTCCTTGAATTATACTTGAAAACCCCTGGTCTAGCCAATGGTACATCAGCCACAGCATGTTTGTTAGCCACTATTTCAGCTGAACCAGTTATATATGTTTCCAAATGTAATCATTGCAAATCCTTCTCCTCAAGGATTTAGGAAACTTCTTCACTATACCTTTCCTATTCGGATATAGAGATTCAGAAACCCTCTCAGAGGAACTGAAATACAATAGTGGAAAGGTGACTGAGTAGGCATGACTGAGTAGATTTACAGACTGACGGAGCAGAAAGATGGAGATGGAGGGAGAGTAATACCAAAAGGTGAGGGCTTCAAAATATATATATAAAAAAGACCCATCCTTGTGTCACACTCTTTCCAAATAAAAATACAAAATGAACAAAATTATAAAATTTGATGCTTTTGGGTCATTTCTGCTGCAGGTGCTCTGTAGCATACAGAGAATGTGGTGGTGAATGTGGCGTCCTCAAAACAGTGAACAGAATCAAAATTAACAGGGCTGTCTGATGGTCCAGTGATTTTATGTGGCTGAATGTCAAATCTTGACAGCAGCCACAGAATCTTGCAAAGGTCTTGTCCAACTGTGGCTTCTGTCATGACTAGAGCAGAGTGAGCAAGTCATCCCAGTGCCTCACAGGCTTGAAACATGGTGGTCTGGAATTTCCATCTCTGCCACTGTTGCTGTTTTTGTAACACAGGGTACTCCCTCTCTAAGCAAAGCAAACTAAACTGAAAACAAAAATCACTTTTTCATATATAGATAAAGAGAAAAGGCATGACAAAGCAAAAACAGGGTACATGTCTGTGTAGAGAGCTTTAGAGACACTTGGATTATCAGCTTTTCTGTCCTCTGCCTTTTCCGAGGTTTACAACTCAGGTGAGTCTGTTTCAGTCTGTTGCTCTGTCTGCAGACCCGGCATCAGTGTCGCAGCAGAGGCTTCCTCATCATCAGAGGCTGCAAAGAGGAGGAGGTGGCTGAGCTAACATTAGCCAAGGCCTGCTGAGGTCACCATCCACAGAGATATATGCAAGTAGGGGAGGCATGGAGGAAAAAATGGAGGATGTGTGGGGATAAAGAGATGAGTGCAGTTGGAAAAACACAACAAGACAGTGTGTGTGTGTGACAGAGAAATAGAAAGGATACTGGTGTTTAGAAAAAGTCAGAAGACAGGCATGGGAAGGAAGCAGTAGGGAAGGACCAAACATTCAAAAGACCATACTGCAGAGCCAACTCTGTTTTGCACACGCATCAGTTTTACAAACAAGTAAAATTAATGTAATTGGAAACACTACCCAAACAGCCATTCAGACAACTGGGTTTGAGATAGACATATTCTAAAACTAAAGGTATATTAGCATAATATACAGACATTCAAAGGAAAGGATAGGATTTTGTCGTAGAATAACAACTTGCTTTTTAATTTCTATGATTCTTTGGGTGTTTGTATTTACTTGTCTTGCACCTGGCTCTAAGCACCACACCACGCACTGCGCTGGGGCTTAATATGCAGTCAGTTGAAGTGAGCATGTGTGGAGGTGGAGCTGTCACTGGGGACATTTACTTCGGCTGAATTTTCCTGAACTGCATGCTTTGCTGCAGCATGTGTGATTTTTCTGTGTGCAGATCTGTTCTGTTACAACTACTTCTAGACACCAGAGTTACTCTGGTGTTTTAGTTTACTGTCAAGGCAAAATCTTTAAACAGTACCCCTTTTGAGATATTTCCTCACATTATGACATTATAATAAGTCCAACTACACATATTTTGGTCATACATGTGTTTACTGGATGCGCGTTGATACAAAATACTGAATTGCCAATGCTCAAGCATCTGGGACTTGTTTTGTCTCTGAGCTGAAATTAGACTTTTGAGTTGCTTTCACTTGCATCATTTTGCATGCCCAATTGAATTAAACTGATTGCATTTACAGGAAGGGGATGGCCACCATAAAAAGGCTGCAGATGGGTGAATTGAAATCAAATGTAATCAGAGGATGTGCACAAATCCACCTATTAGCCCTCCTTTATACTTGTTTGAAGAAGAAAAAGGAATAATTAAGCTAGGCTGCAGACCGTTGTCTATGTGAAAGCCATTAGAAGAGTCTGGACTGAGGTCATTTCCAAATGGTGATCTAAGGTCAGTTTTTGATTTGCCTACTAATGAGACATTAGTGTAATCTTCCAGTTGGACAAGTGCCACTCCCTCCTGGCTGTGCTCTGAGAGCTCTCTTCAACTGGAACAGCTCATCCAGTACCAACTAGATTTTTCTTCAACATTAACAAAATTCAGTCACATCACCCACGTTGCATGCTTTTACTGCTATGCTCCCTGGTTGCCTTATACTGAATGCATCTTATGGCAGCCAATAAGGCAAATGAACTCAAGCCTTCTGGCCATGATTAAACCCTGACATTGAGTATTTGACATGTACAGACTGTATGCTGGCCGTACCTAGTGATTTTCTAACTCTAAAAGCCTAAAAATGCTTTTAATCTTTTAATAAAGAATATGTTGATCATCCTCCTATCCTCTTTTTCCTTGTATACAAGTGTGATAATACCAGGATAAAAGAAGAAAGATGTGATTATTTTTCTTGCATCATTATATCTGCTATTTATCACCTAATGTGTCATACATTTACACCCATTTATATTTGCATATATTAAAAACAGTCTATACAGATGTGAGCCAGAAAAACAGGTGTGAGAAATTTAGTTTTGAAATTGCCGAGACGAAGGTTTGGCTGAAGCAGTTCTTCAACAATGACAATCAAACAGTACCCAAACTATGAAGAAATGAATTGAGTCTGAGGGTAAATTACCATGATGGTGGTCACAACTACAGTACGGTTCTCCATCGCTGAGCTGTCATTGGACAAAGCATTTTCATTCTGGACCAACACAAGCTTGTCTATGTCATTCCAGTAGCCAATCTGGGAGAAATACAGTGAGAAAGAAAGTGGAAAATATAAATGAGAGTGACAAGAGAAAAACAAAATTTAAGGTACAATAAAATCAAGGCAGAATAAAATTAGTCAACAGTTTGAGCTCACTCCAACAAATTTCCCAATGGAACTGTAGAAGATATTGAGAGATGTCAAGTGTGAGCCAAGAACATTTAATAAACACACACTGCTGTCAAAGAAACAGTTGAGAAGCTGGAACATGGTGTTATTTTTTTATTATAGGTGATACAGGTGTGCTTATTTCCAGTAAAAATAACTTATGAATACTTTCAATCTGAGGCTTATCCTCCTACTTTTTGCTATTATGAAGAAGGATTATGTTCAGATTTTTCTTATTTACGTCACTGTAGAGCTTTATGTTGTGTGGTTGCTGCTCTCCAGTGCACACTCCAAAAAGCTATTAAAACACAAGCTGCGATGGTTCAGTTGCAGTCATACAAAGATATTTATAACTACTGCAGTAGGACAGTTGGTAATGAAGAATTATGGAGATAATTGTGCTGTAAATGAATTAAGTTATGAATTAACCATCATAACAAAAGAAACAAGAAAAATACAGTGCACTTTAACCACACCAACTTATTCCAGTGGTGTTAAAGTAACTTTCTTGCTGAAGAGGCTCAAGAGGTGTTTTTCATGGGGTTCAACTCACACATCTGAAGTGTTGTTTGTCTTTGTTTCTAAGCCATGAGGCAAGCCTACCTTTCGTGGTCCATTGCTCTTCAGTTCAAACACATCCATCGTATAGTTGACTCTCCGGCCGTAGTGATCAAACTGAATGTTCCCAGTCAGGCCTTGAATGCGCACCTGGATGTACATTAACAATGATCGTAAGGACTGGAGAAACACTGGTTGAAGTTAAAATCTTTACTATTTCAGTCTAGGTTGATGTGCAAACACCAATGGTTCTTACAACAAATGTGGTTTATGAGTCCCAGAAATCTGGCAGCATCACACAGCAATACAAAGGTGGCAGCGATCTGATAATAGTCCATCAAGCAAGCAGTGTTTTGCAAATAGTTCAACAGCTTTTACTGTTTTGCAGCAGCAGAGGAAATGTTCGGTTTGAATTAACAATAACTTAGACACTTTAATACACTTGGTTTTATAGTTAAGGTTAGACTTATGAGTAAAATATAGTTAGAGTAAGTGTTAGAATAAGACATATAGTGTTTATTTTTATTGATAAATTAGACATCAGAGAAGTGACAAGTGACACCAGTGTCACTACAAGTACAACACAGCACTACTAGTATGTGTGTTAAATGTGTGTGTGGCTACTCCAAAATTTAAATCATTCAAAGAAGAATTTAAGGCACAAAATGTCTCGATAGGTTTCTGGAATATTTTCAGCTTTTCCATGTCAGATGTTATGTGCACATTTGTGTTGTGTTGTCTGTGTGTGCGTGTGTGTGTGTGTCTGTATTAATCTAAGAATTTTCCAATCTGTTTATACTAAGCTATTCTATATCAAACGTGTGCCAACCTGCTTGAGTGCACGCTCCATATCTATTCCTTGGTTCCACGGAGCAGCAGGATTGGCCAGGCAATCACCAGCGTTGCCACGGCGACTGATGTCAATTTTCTGACGACGGAGGGTGCGAAAGGCCTCGGCCATTACAAGGACACCATCATATGTTAGAGAAGAGGTATACTGGTGTATGACAGAGAAAATGGACAGAGGTAAAGGATGAAAAAACAGGAGCAATTTTATGATTTTGAAAGTATAAATATTTTTTCTTTGTCACGTACACAGTGTGGCAGAAATGAATCATTTCAGATAAAGAGAAGGATTTCCTGTAGTTTCCTGTAAAAATGCAATGATATCTTGTTTGAGACTTACCTGTAGTTACTGTAGGCAATTGTTTGACTAAATAAAGCTGATGTTGTCTACATCATCTCTAACCTAAATGCAATGTAAAGGAAAAACAAACACAGAATTTGTCTAACAAGTTTAGTTCTCAGAGCCATTTAATGCAGGACGGCATCATGGTGCTGTAGCTTAAACTGCATGACTACATGAGTTCAGTAAAACAAAAAGCAGTGTTTGAATAGATGCTTTATGTGATGTACAAAGCCACAGCAGAAAATGCTGGCACTGCAGGGCTGTGTATATAGTAGGTGTATGTGATTTATTCCTAAAAGGAAAGCAAATCTAATCTCAAGAACTGTATTACTGCATCTCAGACCATATGAACAAAGATCACAGTATGCAAACACCAGTGACTTGATGTAACTCACCACTCTGATTTTTATTTGACTTCCACAGTTAACACTAGTAAATATCAATCAACACCACTGTAAATGTGCCAGCTTTATACAGGATTTTTTTTTTTCAATTAAAGTCACTGGGCAGGATGAGAAAGCCATTAAAATGACATTAATATATTTTTAAATCATGTTGTAAAACTGTTCATTAAACTCATTTCATCAAGGAGTTCCCATTGATGGACAAATTTAGATTTTTTTTTAAAGATTTATAAATGTGATTTATGGGGTTGTATTTTAAAAGAGGATGTAGTTGTGTATAGGTGACTGAACAGGTCTAGGGACTGGGTGAGAGTCTCTGTTTGAACATTTTTTGTTTAAGATGTCAGTAAAATGACTATAAATAAACTCAAATAGAAACTAATACAGAAGCAAAACATTATCACAAATCAACCTCAAAGAAATACAAAATGACCAAAAACTGTTGGAAATATCAAAATTGATAAATGACCCAAAAAGTGACAAAAGAATGACACAAAGCATACTAGATGTTAGCTGTTAGTTGGAGTAAGTTACAAAATATTCAGTTTATTAAGGGACCTTTGAAATGTGACCGTGAGTAAGAACAAAAGTAAGGGTAAGTGATTATCTGGACTCGTTTTCTAATGAAACTCTTAAAAGCGGTGGTGATCTTGACAGACTGACAAATTCATTAGAAGTAAGACAGCACAGCAGGGGACATCACCACACACTCAACAGCAACACCCCCATCCAGCCCACACACAGACAGAGGCAGTCAAACACACAGCAGGCTGTCTTCACATCATGGCGGAAACAAGTAAAGAGAGGAAAATGGGAGGGAAGCTGAAACCTCTGCCCATGCTCTCCACACCTCTGCAGGTAGTTTTCTGTCATACTGACATCCTTGATTTGTATCCCATAAGGCGTGTTTTGGAAGACTGCACAACCATGTCATTCTCCTTTCATCTCTCTCCTTTGAAACTAAAGAAGCCTTTAGGCTTCTGACTGACAGATGACGACTATAGAATCCAAATCAAGGAGAAAACAACAACGAAACTGAGCCAAATAGCATACTCTTCTCTGTTTCTGTCAGGGGCAGGACAGAAACACCTCCGGGACACACATGAAAACGGTACTGTGTTTAAAACCACCAAATTCTTGATAATATTTCTAGGAGCACTGGAATCCACCAAGTCAAAACAGATTTCCTCTGTAAATGTGAATTCTTAAATAAATAAATAAAAGATATAAGCTAATACAAGTCTACTCCATATCAAGAGTAGTAGAGTAGAGCAAGACGTAGATTTATAAATGATGTATGCAATAAAAGAAGGCAACTAGAGAGAGTTGCTTTTCACACAAACTATAATATTTATAAAAATATATGAAGTTAAATATCTGCATTCATCCTTTTGATTTATATACAGTATGTAAGACTTTTATGAGTGAACTACTTTCATTCACATAAATTTTCAAAGCACGAATGTTCTACTTAATGATACGGAATTGTATATATGAGTTTCTCATCCACATCGTAAAGTAATATTGGAATATGGATAATGAAAATCAGAAAGGATCTTATCCTCAGGATGTTATGACTCACAATGTCAGCATAAGGCTCATGCAATTAATGGATGTGTGGATGGAAAAATTTGGATTGAAAAAACCCAAAAAAGACTTTAGCTTTAAGAAGATATGTGTGATCTAATAAAAAAAAAAGAAATCTGAATTGTAGCTATATTTTTAAGATGTTATATTATATTACTTTGCCAGGTCACTGATCATTTTCATTATATTTCAACAAAAATCTCCAGGCACACCAGAGCTCATTTCAAGGCACACCAGCTGAGAATTGCTGGGTTAGGAGATTTTGATTGATGGCTAAAAGCATCTAGCTCAAAATCCAGTGTAAGTCTCTTGTGTAAAAAGGACAAGTCCCAGCAGGGCTTTTCACACTGCACATTATTAGACCAGAGTTCCACTTGGCCTGAGGCTACGAGTTGCCCAGGGCTAACTGAGCTCAGTTTTTACACCGTACCAATTAGCCTAAAGCAATTTGGAGGCATCTGTTGTCACTAGAGATATCTGGTTTTCTGCTATTGTGTTAAATCATTGAAATTTGTTTGCAAAAGGGAGAGGCAAAACATGATGGCTGTGGTTGCAGTGGGAAGAAGAAGTTTAAATGCACTTCATCAAAGATGTGTATAGTTCTGAAAATTGAGTATTGTCTCTATTTTGCTCACTGGGTCTTTCAAAGCACATTTACCTCAATTAACACACTAAACGTTGTGTAAACTTTTAGGACGATTAATGCAGCCTGCAACTGGTAATCAGAATTCATCATGTGAATCTGAGAACAATGATTAGCCAATTACCACTGGTCTCTGGTTGAAAAATTACATGCCAATAGAAAAAGACATGACCATCAATATTATATGCATCATCACTGAGAGACTCATACACTGCATCAACTTTTAATGTTTACTATGTTGTGCGTTCTAAGCTTAACTGCATGAATGTGAGCATGAGCCAGAGAACAAAGGACAGAGAGATACAGTATAATGCATAATGCATAGGTGGACACATTTCCAGTTAATATATGCACAAATCAACTGCAATTGGCTGCTGGTCAGTACCCGGTCAATAAAGGTGTGTTGAGGGCAGAGAAAGGGACAAATACACTGATGGTAAGGAATAATTGGTGGGGGTGCGGAAGTCGCTGAACAGAGACACAAAAGACATAACATGGATAGTGTGAGAATGGAGAGAGCAGAATTAATATGCCATGCAGAAAGGCACATCCTGCGCGTTTGGACTAGGTGAGAGGGAAGAAAGATGAGAACTGCAATGTCTATCTAGGACAGACAAATGACAAAGAAATCTTTAGGATTTGTGTGCATCATGTTAACTTTCACACAAAATCTCAGAATCCTAATTTGAATTTTTTAAAAAATCTTTATTTATCCAGGGAAGAAGTTAGCTGAGAAGTTAACAATCATAAAATCACACCTGGAAGCTGCACAGTACAACCACAGTGTGACCTGAGGCCACTGAGCAGATACAATGGTTAAGGGCCTTGCTTAAGGGCACCACAGTGGCACTGATAAGGCAACAGACAAGCGCTGCTTTTTCAACATGTTCCACCCAGATTTTACCCTGCTCGACTTTGGGATGTACCAAACACACTAACCCTAACCCACACTCAGTGTTTTCAATTGCAGGACCTTGTGACTGGTTATGTGGTTGAAGACGCTATATGTCATTTGAGATACTTAGTGAAACTTGCACACAAATGTCACCACCTCTAAATATGTGTGTGTATGTGTGTGTGTGTGTGTGTGTGCGCGCGGGTGTACCGCTAACATTGTGCACAATAATCTTGTTTATACTATACACGGGTTGACACAAGTTAAAGAGAAAAATATTTAAAAAACAGGACCCACCATGACAACTATTCAATATGTCATTCATATGGACACAGGTTTCCAGCATATTTTTATTACCTTTGGAGGGCTTTCAGATCCAGGATACTCTCTCTGATCCAGTTTGTTCCAGCGCTGCATCAGTTTTATGACAATAGGCTTGCTGAAGTCCACTAGCTGGAAACCAGTCACATTGGCCCCACCATGCATGAACCTCTCCAGAGATATGTCCTTAAAACCCTGAGAGAGAAATTAAGTGTGAAGAGGAGGAGGGACGATGCAAGCACGGAATAAGCAGAAAAAACAACACAGACCAGATGCAGTAGATTGAAAGAGCAGTAGTGCTCAACAGTGTCTGCATCTCAGTGTGTATAGTTTATCTGATTATTTATACCCCTACTTAATATGGAGTGGCTTCCACAGCTGCAAGTGTGACTTCATGCAGAGTGATACTTTGTAGTGAAGTGGTTGTGAAGAGGGATACATTTGCAAAATGGCCAGAGACGGTAGAGAGTAAAGACATGTAAAGTAAGGGTTATCCTGGGTTGATGGATGCTAATTGCTAAAAGCTCTGATAGCCATAGCCAATCTAGCTTGACCTGCACTCCTTGCCCCTTTTTTCACCTTGCCGCAGAGAACTGCTATTGAACAGATTTTAGGGATTAACGTTGAAGCAATACATATATTACTAATGTGGGATCTGACGGCTTGCAGCAGCTGTGACTTTTTTGAAGAAAGACAAATGGTAATATAATAATTCTGAAGTAAAGCTAAAAGAGGATTTGTTTTATTTTCTGCTGCAGAAAATTGTACAACTTGGGAACAATCTGAATAGCAAAGCAGTGGTGAGTAAATCAGTCACAGTGTTGGCCTTAAACACATGCACTGACTCTTTGACATGGCATCTTCACCTTTAGCACTGTTACACTAATATTACAGCGTCTCAAAATAACTCCAGAACGAACAACACCATTACAAGTTCTTACCAGGTTTGCTATGATGTAATGATAACCCTTTACATGTTTCCCCACACTGACAGCCTGAAAAGAAAAACAGAGAGACATTATTGCCTTATCCATGTAGGTATCACAATTAACTCATAGCCGCTTTAACTGAGTCTTAGGAGACGGGACAGCGGAGTCAAACAGTTAAATAACTGAGACTCTATCCCATCTGTGGGTCGTTTGCTTTCCCCTACAGAACAGAGGTTATTTTCATGGCTGTTCAGAAGCAGAGGCAATGATGTGCATGTTGTTCACTGATCATTGGTACCATGGTGACGCAGGCTCTTCAGCCTTGCCTAACTTAATTAAAAAAATGTATCCCATAAGACGTATGATTGAACTTGCTTTTGTAAATGCCCACATCTACTGTGGTAGTGAGAGGTTGTGGGTGACACTGTGGTGGTTAGCACTGTTGCTTCAGAGTGAGAAGAACCTGAGTTCTAATCCGTGGGTGAGCCAGGTGTGTGTTGTTTTCATGTTCCCCTCGTGTCTACGTGGGTTCACTCCGGGTACTCTGGCTTCCTCCCACCATCCAAAGATATGCAGTTATTTGGTGACTCTAAATTGCCCATAGGTGTGAATATGAGTATGGTTGTTTCTCTCTATACGTCAGCCCTGTGACAGACTAGGATAGGCTTCCGAACTTAGGAGGACAAGCAGCTAGGAAAATGGATGGATGGATGGTGACAGGTTGCCAGCACAAAAGGCAGTGTTTTCAAGAATTATATTAACATTTTGTATGAGTGTGGGGAAATGAAACCAGTTTCTTAAAAAAACACAAACTAAACGTTCTTAGCTTAACATAAATAAACGGTAAATGTTCATTGAAAATTTTTACAGATATGTTAAGTATGAATATAAGTATGTGCTGTGCAAACACATTTTCAGAGTTTTTCAGCTTTTCCTACACCATCAGCTTGCTCAAACTAGAACCTGAAAGCACTACAGACCACTTAGACATCCACACCTTTTGCTTCCCACTTCATGCACTGTAAATGCGTGGTGACATGGAACAGGAATTACTACTGCCTGTCTGGCTGGTGTGTTGGAATTGCATGACTGATGCTTTGGTACAGTAGTGAAATGCAAAGTGCTTTTCTGTTCACTGAAGTCTGCAATGTTTTTATCACTTTTTCTTGTGTACAACAGAGTGCAGTGGAATATGGCACATCTTCACATTAACATGGTGCCCGGACTTAATTAATAAATTATTAAAGCTTTTCTTTCTTTCTGTCTCACACATATCCACAGCTATATACTGACTCACTGCGCACACACACGCGCGCACAGAGTGCAGCTGGCAGGGGCAGACACACAGAGCAGTATGTGTCTCAGAGCAGCAACGCTGGCCAATGGCAGCACTGCAGAGACCACTGTGAGTATTTGTGTCTGTATCTCTGTCTAAGTATACACTTGTGTGTTTGTGTGCATGTCTGTGTGTGTCTCCATCTGTCTGTTCACTCACTACAGAAGCCAATTAAGAAACAGTCTGTTTGTCTATATGTGCTGCTGCTACTGGTATGTTTGTGTAGCTATATAACTATGTGCTGATGTGTGTATGTTGTGTTTGTTTGCCTTTAGCTTTTGTTCATATCCTCAAGTATTACTGCTAAGTGTTTTGGGGTTTGTAAGAATATATGTGTGTGAGTGTGTGTGTGTGTGTAGTTCTTTGTGTCACTGAGCACAGGATGAGATTTGGTGACGTGATGAGTTCTCAGAGTCAGTCCTGAATCAAAGAGCACACACCCACTCACATGTTTATCTGTGCTCAACCGTCAAGCAGGACAGGTAATGTAATGAACTTATACAAATGTAAGGCATGAACGTGCCTGCCCTCTCATACAGAATGTGTTTGTGTACTCAAAATTTGCATCTGAGTGTACAACATGGTGTACTGAATGTACTGCACTCAAACACTGAGGCACAATGGTTGTTGGGGAAGTCACGTTTTTTAAAATTTTATTTCACAATATGAATTCTAGGAGTCAAAGTGCATAAGCAGTGCTTTTGCAACTAGCTGACCGCAACAGACGGCAGGCAGACAGACACCAGTGATATGATATGAAAACATGCAACACTACAATAACTAGGCATGTAATACTGACTCTAATTGTTTTAAAATCTTCTCACAGGGTCTTACTTTCATTACTTACCACAGCCTGTTCTGTTGACTATGGTTTAAGTTGTAATAGCGTGTCACTGTGCTGTGGTTGTACTGTACCTCATTATTAAATGTTAAGTGCTGTTAAGTCCAGGTCAGTGATGTAATCTCTGCCCTGTCTGCAATAATCTCAGTGATAGTAACAGTGCCACATAAAACTGTAGTGTGGCCTCCATTAAAGCGGCATCTCATGATCTAAAATGCTGCAGGGGCGTTCAGGTTCTAGATCAGTGTCAAATACCCTGCGTGTGATAATTTTTTTTATTCTGTCATGTCTTGTAGCTGAGGATTATGGAGTGTTTAGGAATGTATCACATGACCACTGCAATAAAAATTCATATAGTTAATTTATATTTTATTTGTTTATGAATTATCAATAACATTACCTGTTCTAGGATACTCTGCAGTCTCTCAGGCTCCAGGTCAATGACATATTTCCTCTCTTGGCGACGATCCAGGTCCTCTAAGAGTCGCCGATATGCTGCCTCATTGAAACTCTCCACACAGATTGCACTCACCTGTGTTAACATACATACAATACATGTATTTACAGGAAGTGTGTATATGGATATAAACACAAATAGAAACAAGGTCATGCATACAAACCACAAGCTAGTTAACAATTAATGATAAGAACCAAATTATAATTATGCATGCAGTGTGTGTGTCTGTGCATGCGTGAGATTGTGTAAATTACACATATATTTTATGCAGAGTGAGTTGTGTTCTTCCTCGTGTGTTTTTTGGCCTGTTTCCAGGAACTTTTGTGTTTGAGTGTGTCCTGACCTGCCATCCGTTTTGACCCGCTCTCTCCATAATTGCCTGCAGTATTGCATAACCTAGACAACAGATAGTAAGAGAAGAAAAAAAGACAAAGAAATAATTAATTCTGTACTAGGCAGGGGGTGTACTTAGGACTAATAACGATCACATTTTCCAACTTCAACTGCAGAAAAACCCACCGGTATTAGCAAAATATATTTTACGTGTATAGACAAAATTCTAAAGTCAGCAGGTGTGAATTATTTTAGAGCAGATTTAAGAGTCTAATTCACCAAAGCAATTCTCTGATGTCTTGTCTGCAGAAGTGGGGTTAAAGCACTTAGCACACCAAGCAACAGCCGTTTCTTGAATGTCACTTTATCAACCAGCCCACAGAGCTTATCAGTTCTGAGCCAAAACAACAGACTGCCAGTTTCACTGAGAGTGATAATGTTGAAAGTGACATTTTATTGAAACTGAACTTCACAATGCTTCTTTTTTGGTAGTGAACTTTGATTTAAGTGCAACTAATCTGAGAACACACTGTCACGTATCAGTTTTATAGACTTGCACAAAACACAGAAAGGAATTTACTTTTTATACAGAATGATGGAGTACAGATTTGAATACGGCAAGTATGCCCCTAAGAGCAATATCAGATGGCTTTGGATAGAGCTTCAAAGTTAATATGATCCTTCGAGCAGCAGGTGGCAACACGAGCAGCAATGAATTACAGTATATTACATAAAAGTGGTAAAAATGACAATAATGATAGACAATATTACAGTAATTATGAGTTTTAATATTGCCATATTTGCATTTTTATCAGAATTATCATTGTAATCTGCATCAAACCACCAAATGTCTTATAGCATGTCTAAAAATAAAACACATTTCACTCACAAGTCACATGTGCACACACATCATGTAGGTGCACACAACATAGTGCCATAAATAGACATATAAAGTATATACACAACAACACAGAATGACACACACTCCAGTGCAACACTGCCAACTTGTTTCTTCTGATTTGTGTAGGGAGCTAATTATTGTTTCAACTGAAGCAAAAGGCACATCTGAAGCATCATTAATCATAGTGCGTACATGTGTGTATTATTGTGGTTTACATTGTAAAATGTGGGGTCTGTTTTTATGTGTGTTGTCAGATTATGCTTTCACCTTTCCAGCCTCCCAAGTGGCGTAAATAAGTGTGTCTGTACCCTAAAATTAATTATTATTAATTATTATATTTGTGCTAAGGATTGAACTTGTCTGTGAGTAAGGTTTTTTGTATTTTGTTATTAATGCAATGCAAGCAGAGATGCACATATGTTTGTCTACAGCATGCAAATTTATTCTTAGTATGCATGTGTGTCTTTGAGTGCATGTGTGCCAGTATATCGACATACCTCAGTGTCTGTGTGTGAGTATGTCAGCACACTATCTGTAGAGCAGAGCAGGGAGCATAAAACAGATCACACCGTTACTGCCCATTTTCCAGCACATTACCGGCAGCAGGGCCTGATGGGAGCCTATAATGAAGGGCCCTGCCTTGGCCAAGTCACGGTTGAGCACAGCCCAAACTCTATGCATCCCTCCTTCGCTCCATTTCCCTCTCCTTTCCACGATTCTCTCAATATTCAGCCCTCCTCCCCCCTGCTATATGCTACTCTGTATCCCCAGAGGTCTTCTGATCCTGTTTGTCCTCCTGCACCTCCTTTCTGCCCTTTCTTTACTCTCCTCTCTGCATCCCTCCACTGTCTCCTACACCACCCCTCCCTCCCACCCCAGTCTCACACCTAACTTTCATACTTTCTCTCCTTTTGGCTTCTCAACCAGCTTGAATGACCTAACCTGTCTCTCATGCGCCTGCTCATCCCTCCTCTTTATTTCCTCTGCTCTCCCTCAGCACTAACCTAGACAATTTGAACCAGAGGGACCATGCCAGAGTTACAGACAGAACAGACACAATTACACGCACACTAATATACACACACTGTGCAGCTCACTCCCTAACACACCACCACACTGGGGACTTATGCACCATGTTTGACCTGTGTTTCTCTCCCTGTGGCAGGGAATTAGTCTGTATGTGTGTGTGTGTGTGTGTGTGTGTGAGAGAGAGAGAGAGTGAGAGAGCGACAGCGATAACAGCCTAAGCATTCCCATGACAGTGGTTAGGGACTGAGGGCGTCAGCTGTGCCTGCTCCACTAACTTACGTGCACTGCATGATGGAATTAAAAACAGGTAAATGCTGCAAGAGTTGAGGCCAAACCCTAGTTTCTGACTGAAAAGTACACTTGTTTCTGCAGCTGTATCTTGTCATCAGGTCAGCAGAGCTCCAGTGCCACAGCCTTTGTACTTTTTCCATGTGCAAATAAGGTTTAATTTGGGCACTAAATTAAGGCAAATAGACTTTTAAGGAGATGATTATGGTTTGATGATATTCTCTCTGTTCTCAGGGTGCTATTCCAAACTGAACATGAAAGAACCCAGAATTTTCAATGGAAAAAGGTGTTTTGAACTAGACTAATGTGGAAATCTATTTTAATCTCCTACAACTAACTCTTGAATTTTGGCACAATGGAAGAGATGGAAGATCTATCCACTTACGTATTGTTACCACAGCAGAGCTTATGAATCTCTTATTATGAGTTACACCTATTTGGACTGTTATAGTAGACTGTAATGAATGTAGACTATAATACCAAGTTACAGCCCCTTTTGGATACTTTACCCAAATCCTTTGCTGGCTTTTAAAACCAACAAGGAAAGAAAATACAAGGAGACAAAGTAAAGCAAAGTCTTGGTTACAACAAAATGGTCCTGCTGCAGCACTTTAATGGCAGGTGGTGGAATTTTAAAAATTAACATATACTTAAACTCACTTTACTCATGAATTTTCCTCTCTCAGTCCTATAACCCATTACTAAACAGGACTCATCTATTATTTATTTTGTACTTTCATATTATAACAAGAACAACACTGAGCGAATCATTGGTATCTCTGGATGTTAATAGTTGTTAATGTGGAAACCTCTATCAGAACGCTAAAAATCATGCATTTTTGTATAGAAATACATTCCAGCAGTGAAAATGTGCCATACATTTTGTAAAAGTGACTCTTTTCATACTTTGTTAATATACTTGTCAACTTGCATTTACCTCTGTCTGTGTCATAAAGGAAGACAAATCGGCTCCAGTCGTAGTGGTCCAACAGTGACAGCAAAGCCCCTCTGATGGACGGCCGGAGCTGCAGAGTGAACTGGCCCTCTCCTTCGGTGGGGAAGCTGGGTGTCACTAGGCTGATGTGCAAGGCCCCACAGAACGACGTCAGCGTATTCACTGAGCGCTTGTCATAAAGGCCGAAGATGGCAAAGACCCCCCTTGAATACTGAGAACAGACTGAGATGAGGATAGAGAAGAAAAGGACAGATGGAGGGCATGGTTGGGAATAGCGGGATCCAGAAGAAAGAAAGAAAAAAGGAGGATAAATGGGAAAAAAAGTGTGAAACACACCTTTAGTTGTACAGTAATAAGCAAATAGGAGGGTGGAATGGAAAGAAGACACTAATCCTTAATTAAATTCACACTGTGGTCTGGTTAAACATGTCAGCTGCTTTAATGAGCGACAACTTCAGCTTGTGTCAGCTATACCTTCTCACTCCTAATTGGATCCACAAACAGCACATTTTAGATAGTGCGTGTGTGTTTGAGTGTCCAAAAGTGTGTCTGGTTTACTAAACAGTCTAATTAAACTGAGATCAATCTTAAAGATGCAGCTGTACAGAAATTTACAACTTGCCACTTTTATCCAAAACATTATGAGATACGTCCTTCTATGTCACATATAGTAAATACACATGTAGTAAGTATAAGAAAATACTGCACATTTGCACATACACTGATGGAAATCAGACTATCCTACAAGCCCCTGGAAGGCAACTGTCTAATGTTTCCTACTAGTCAAAACTGGCACAATAACCTACACAGTTGTTAAGGAAATTACGATTAAAAACAACCCACCTGCTTCATGTTGAACATTCTTAAGATTCATTCATTCATTCAAACGCACACAGGTACACACGTAAGGTACAAAACCCTTGACCAAGATCACTTCAAATGTGAAGGCGTTTTCCACTACAACACAGCAACTCAGTCTTCAAACACCCTGAAGCTTTCAACCATGACAGAGAGGAGAGTAAAACGCACTGACGTACTCCGCTACTTTGCTTCCACAAAAATCTCTGTTGTGCTTGGGTCTGTCACTCGACCACAAATGTTTTTGAACGAAAAGGAAAGAAAAACACTTACATATTCTGCCAAATCAACTGAGATGTGAACAAAAACGTTTCACTTTCAAAGAAATCAGCAAATGAGGTGACTGAATATGTGTGTCAAGTCATTTGTCTTTAATGTTTATCTTTGTCTGCTCCCATTTTCTTTCATCCTCCTATTTTGTCTTCTCCTATCTCTCTTTAGCTCCATTCATCCATTCAGCTAGAGTCTTTCAGGCAGGCATGTTTTGAGCTTGAGCTCTATCCTGCATCATAATTCACTCTTCAGCCTGTAATACGTCACACTGGAGTAAACAGAAAAGCAGGATGACTGCAGACTTTGCTTTTGGCAACAACCGGCCATCATTCTGTAACCCCCATCTCTCTTTCTCCTTTTCATCTCCTTGTGCATCAGTTCATCTCATACCTTTTCTTCTCTCTTCTATTTTCAGGGAGGACACTGAATCCATCCCATCGCTTTCAGCCTCCACCATCTACTTTTCTTAATTTCTTCTTTCTCTCTCTTCCTGTATGACTTCCTCCTCTTTCTGTTTCTCCCTCCTCCTGGGACTCAGAGTAATTCCATTATCAGCTATAAGCCTCAGTGGGGGTAAACACTGAGGGAGATGCAGCTTTGACGGGTTGGCTTGTGGCAATTAAACAAAGCCGAGGCCCCTGCACCCAAGAGGCGATAAGACAGGGATTTAGTCTCCGATTATGACAGGAGCTAAATGTCTCCAATTCAGAGAACTAGCACACTACGTACTTAGCATGCATCATTCAACAGAAGCTGAGTCATGGTGTCCTTTAAGTCAACGTACTTAGTGCCTTCAGAGATGATTTTTACAGCATTTCTAGGTTTTATTTGTTATTTCATTCCAACTTAGCAACATGCAGGATGTTATAGAAATCAAACTATTGCACTTTAGTAGTACTGTATTATACTGAGAAACCAGAACAGTCTGGTACCTGGAATGCATAAGTGAAGTTGACATTATTAAACGTACACAGGAAGTAAAAGCAGTGTTTTAAAACATCAGAGTAACAACAAAATGACAACGACCGTACCAAGCTGCAAGCAGGGACGGTTATCCAAATTATACTCGGCGTTCATTCATGATTACATCTTACTGGTGAAAATAGGTATTAGTTAAAGGAAATTATATCCTTGCACTGTGTAAACAATATCAGCATACAATTGAATTTATTTGACATCAGTGTCATGACAATAGCTAGTCCTCTTCTTTTAAATTAATTTGTGTTTTTGGGATCAGCTGTTTGTGGAACAGAGTAAAAAAAAAAAAAAAAGCAGCAGAACCAAAAGAAAGCATTTCATATGTGAACTGACTGCTGTTCCCATGCCAACTGATCACTTTTTTTGAAACTTGACTAAAACTACTGGCCTAGATGCAGTTTCTGACATCACTGTCTGCAAATTTTATTTTTCACCCACCTCCTGGGTCTCCAACAGAACTTAAGGAAATATTGATAGCTATAATCCCAAACCACTGTATTTTTAAACAACTAGACATCTGCAACCGTACGCACTGACACACACAGGCCCTGAGCACATAACAAAAACCCCTATGTACGTCTCATTCTTCATTCATCCACTCTTTGTTTCTCTGTTTCTCTCCTCCACGTCTCCCTTATTCCCTCATGTCTTCTGAAACTGGCTCTCATTCTTTCTTTCTCCTACATTTCTTTTTCTAATGTATGTCTCGATGGGCTTGTTTCTCTGCAACCCTCTCCACCTCCATCACCACCACCAACACGCCGCAAGGCTGGAATGTGCCAGACAGTGGTGTCATTGTAATAAAATGTGTGCTAAGCTTGCTTCATAAAGCTTTAATGAGAGGAGGGAACCAGAGGCACGGTGCATCATCACCACAGTAAAAGCATCGGACACAATAGGTCTCCTGGGACTTCTTCTACCTCTATGTCTTGTTGCTTCCTACTTGCTTGTTCGCTCACCACCTCCATATGTTCGATTTTTTGTGTGCAATCTCTTGTCTTTTTCAAGGTTTTAATTGCTCGCTCTGTCTATCAAACTTCACTCTTTCTGTGTGCAGACCTCAGCATAAATCTCTTTCTCCTATACCTGCATTACTCTACACAACCTACACCTGACTGCTGGATCCTGGCATCTCAATCTGCAGCTACTCCTCGGTCTTTCTGATTTTATTTCATTTATGTCTCTGCATTTGGAAAGTGCTCTCAATCATGTGAATTTCATACATACACTTTTTTTTATTGTTTGTCAAATTAAAATTAGTTTTGCTTGTGAGACAGAAAAAACAATGTTTTCCTTTAGCAATACAGTATACTGCATATTTAGCAATATAGTATTGTTTTTGTTTTACACATTGTTTCTATTATTATCTCATCCCTCCCTCCCTCCCCCTCTTTCTTTCTTTCTTTCTTTCTTTCTTTCTTTCTTTCTTTCTTTCTTTCTTTCTCTTCCTACCTCTTGTTTGAATTTGACATGACAGTAAGAACAGATGCTTACAGATAGAGCTGCTAATGATTTCACTGTTGTTATTCTACAGCACAACATAAAAAGTACCACATACATACTCATCTATATGCATTCTGAGCATTTTAAGTCTCTCATCTTACAACCCGCACATACAACTTTTAGACTTTCTGTCCTGATGCTGCAGTTGCTTCTGAACCATTAGCCTTAATAACAACCGTATAGCTGCAGAGATATTCTCCAGACAGCCGCTGAGGCCCTGCAAAAATGTGGTGAGCTCTCATTATCTGCAAGCAAAGGCTGAGATAAAAGAAGCACCTGAGTAAATGAGAAATACAAACTAATTTAAAAGCCATAAGGTGTATTTTTCCTGACATTGCACAGGGTTAGCTACAGTACAGAAGGAAGGTAAATGCCAATAATAAGCTTTTACAAGGTATGCAGTGTAATTAGAGTGAAATCTATCGCCACCGCCTTACGCTGACATTCCATGTTTAAGATATTTACAGTGGCAGTCTCTAATGTTTGACGCTTTAATCTGAGCTGGCACTGGTGTAACTTAAGTGCAAAATACAAAGCTAAAAGAAATGTGTGAATTGAATGCTTACACATGTTGAAGTAACTAGAATTCCTTCTATGGGGGACCTTTGTTGCATGTCACACACTTTCCCTTTCCCCATTTTTCCTATCTGCCTCAACACTGTCAAGCTATCAAATAAAGGCTAAAATGCCAAAACAAAGGTAACTTAAATACAAACTGGGGTTTGGTCCTGCTCTTTTATAAGCAGGTTGATAAATCGTACAGTTTTTCAAAATAATCAGTAAATTGACGTTGCCCAACATCAGGAGCTTCACATGCTAAATTAGTGAAGTAGTTTGCATTCAATTCTAAGTCAGAAGAAACAATCAAGGTGAGGATATTGACTCCACATTTCTGAGTAGCATTACTTCGATGACCAGTCAGTGAAGAACAATGGGGGGCTCTCCATGCCTCAGTGATTTCAATAGCATAGCTCTCACTAGGTAGATGGTGCTTGCTGGGTAATAATGCCTATTTACTTATTGTTTGATGGCTGCTTTCAACTCTTCAATACTGCAGCATTTGAAAAACAGACCAAATATCAAGTCTAGAGTCTAATATTAAAGCAGAAAAAACACAGTACGTATATCTAATTCCTATACTTACATAATGACAACACAGAAGATGATGAAGAAGAACATAACATTATTTTAAATGACCTTCATAAACAACACTTTCTTGTTTTGTGGATTATATACTGTATATTCAAGGTTTAGGGTGACAATGTATGACATTCCCCAAAAAGTTTGGTATTTTTCCTGTATCTACTTTAATCAATGACACAGTCTACGAGAAGCCCAGGACATTTTTTAACATTTTTAGTTAAATCTGTGACTAACTGTATAGAAAACACACCATGCTAAAAGTTATTTTTCTCAGACAATGAAACAATACTTTTATACTGTCAGTGGCATCCCAGCACAGTTAAAGAGGAGCATTTTAAAGAAAAGACAGAAGACAAAGTCTGGAGATCAATAGTATCTGGCAGAGAGCACAGTCGCTGTATGGATTTCATATTTGTTCCTCTACAATATAACACAGACTGTGGCAAAACGGAGCAACTTCTTGAAAAAAAGGAATTTCAGAGATAAGAAAAGGAACTATGTTGAGAATCATATTTTATGAAATATGATCAAAATTGATTAAATATGATGCTTGTAAATGTATCTTACAGGTTTATATAAACCTAAAGAACCATATACAGATAAAATGTCCATACAAAAGAAAAAATGATAGTGTCTAGCTGCATACACTTGTTTTTTAACACTGTTATTCATTGCACTTTTGCAATCTAACCTATGCACCTCCATTACTGTAGATCAATTTCAAATAAAATTATTTTTAATCCAGTTAAGCAGCAATGTTATGATGGCGAGCTAAAAGCCAAAAGATTAATAGTCTTTGGGAGAGCATTTATAGGACATAGACATAAATGAGAAGGCATACAGGGGAAGCGTATAAGTAATGATCAACTGTTTTCATCAAAGGAGGCCAAATTACATCTAGAAAAGTTCACTTCAAAAGACACATTTTAATTATTGTTCTTTTTAGGAGCTCTATCAACATAGTTAGACTTGGCTCAGATTTATATGTTCTAAGGTTCCAAGGTTCTCCTATACTTTGTATTGGAGGGGGTTCCAGTGTGCATGCACCAGTTACAGCGTAGGTCTATGGTAAAGATTTTTGCGCCCCAAAGGAACAGGAAATACGTCAACACGACCGTTTAGTCACGGTAAATGAGTGAGAGAACATTTTTAACTACACTTGAATGCAGATTATACACAGTACTCAGTCTGTATAACATATAGTTCGTTTATTTAAATTTTAATGTTTTTCTAAAATTATTTTGTGTGATTCCGATCTTCTTCTTCTTCATGTGAGACAGGTGGGGTGGCGCCCAAGCGCCCCCTATTGACGGGCTGCCACTGGTTCAGCTGCTGAGACATTAATATTGACACCAGTACTCCAAGATAAAAGATGAAGCTTGACAATCAATAGTCTGGCAGGGGGAGTTCACCCACCTTATGGATTTCATATCTGATCCTGTCCACAAGAACATAGTTTACAAGATAACTGAGCGGCAACAGCTTCATAAACAGGACAGTGATTATTGAGAGTGATAGTGAATTCTGTGCTGTGCTTTATCTGTGTGTCTAGTTGACTAAGCTTATGAATGAGGCCATTCAAGCCCTTTGTCTGCCTCCTCCGCCTGTCTGTCTTTCCTCTTCACAAAACTGCCTCAAGCTGAGAGGAAAGGGGGCTTCACTTACTCTCAGCAAGGGAAGGGAAGAAGACACACGGAGAAAGAAGGAGCAGTGCAGGAAGGGAGTATTTCCAAGACCTACAAGGGACTGTGACAGTGACAAGAGAGAGCATTTTGCCAAGTAGATACTGCAGAGAGAAAGCAGATATAAGCAAAGGAAGTAGAAACTGAATACAATGTTGGTGTTATCTTTCTGCAAAAAGGCAGAGGGAGAAAGTGAGGAGAAGCTGCCACACAGGCCAGCAAAGGAAGTGAAGCCATAACGCTCTCATAGCTCTTGAATGTATAGTATTGCGTATGTTAGAGTTAGTTTGAAAACATAAACTGAGAGCGTACACACCTTTAGGTTTAATCGCACACGTGTGTGTGTGTGTGTGTGTGTG
>JAUBNQ010000005.1:15286759-15312238 GCA_032353495.1 Ctenopoma kingsleyae | reverse complement strand
CACAAACAGGACGTTAATATCACCAACCATTCCCATTTTATTAAGGTGTATCCATATAAATGGCCCACCCTGTATATGTACACAGTAAAGTGTCTTGCTAAAGGCGCTGATTGAGTTTTTGGAGCATTTTTCTTTTGAAAAAATATTCTGTATTTAAGTATGACAAATACATTTAGATATAGTTTTGGTTCAGCAAGGTGCTGTTACTGTTACTATTTTGTCAGAACTTTTGTTTAGATTTGAATTTGAAATTGAGACGTACCTTCAATGTAGATCTACCTTAAAGCAACAATATGCATCCTATGCTAGTGCTAGCATGAGTGCTGAATTCAATCCTGTCCAGCCCTCCCTCTCCCTGCTTTACTAGACTCCACTATGGTCTGCATAGTACTTCTGGCATTCATTGTCATGAAATTACAATAGGTGAGAGTGGTCCAAAACTTACTGATCAGCTTTGTTCAAAAAGTTTTGGAAGGAAATATCACTGCACTATTTCCTGTGCTGTTCAATGAGTTTGGGTCTGACAGCACCTTCACGCATTTTGGAGCATATTTCTAGTAAAAAATGATTAGAAAAAAGTTACAAGCTGTAGTTTCTAATTATTTTGCTGTCACTAACTTTAATCACTACAATAATGCTGAATGCACACACATTTGTGTTTTCTTAATTAAATTTCCTTTCTTAGCTCTTGTCTGTTTGTCTGAGATCTTGGCCCTGACCTTCTCAGCAGCCACTGAAATTAATATTTACGGAGTGATTTATTTAAAGATTGTGTTTTCGTACCTATCTTTCTTCTCTTTTATGCACACAAACACAAATAATATCTCTGACCATCTCCACGTTCCACTCCCCCACCTTCCTCAAAAATAACCTGAGGCTTAACCCCAATCATGGCATACAGCTGTGTGCATGTATGAGTAAGTGAGAGAGGAATGATTTTTCTGTCATGTGAATGTGCCTGCAGAGAATTGGCCTCAAAGAAATTATTGGATTGTTAGGGGGAGGTGGAGGTCTACATCAAGGGTTCTGTATCAGCTGGAAATGACTTGTGGTCTGTGTGTGTGTGTGTGTGCGTGCAGATCACATAATATGTCATCACCACAAGCTTGGTTACTTGTTGTCAGTGTCAATGTTTGTTTATGGTTATGATATTTTTGCATGATTAATGAAAGCCCTAACCTCAGATGTGACATGTGTGAAGTTTGTGGGCAGAATTATAAACTATTAACATTAATTATGTATAAATATATACTATTAACAGTCAGTAACACAAATTATACAAAATGCATGTTGAAACAATCTAAGAAAGTATAATGTTCAGACTTTGACTTACACACCACTGACACTGTTGACCTATACTGCATTAAAATTCATCTCTTGAAACTATTCTTCAGTACAATCAATCAGTTGTTTCCAAAGGTCATCATACAGGCCTCTCTAAATGATGAACAAAATCAGTTTTAATTATTATCATAATGTCATCAGAAATCCTCATCTAGAGCTCACTGTGTGCAGTATAATATTTTTCACACTGCTGATAGGTGTAGCCCTGAATTAATTTATTGCACAAATGAATATATGTGATGACCCCTTCAAGCAACACTGCCCATAATTTAGGATTTCTAGAAACGTGCACTGTAAGCAAACCACTGCTTTACAGGGGACAAATGGAAGCTGAATCCTGATGCCTCAAACAGGCAGAGCTGTGTACCCCCTCTCCAATCCTGCTGTACACAGATAAACCACATTTGAAAAGTTATGACTGCTGGGGCAAACATCCACTAGTTGTGATTATGACCAAGAGTGTAAACATTTGAAGTGATAATGTCACTTAAAATAACAGTGTGAGGGCATGACTGTTCACATGCCTCAGTGTATAAATGTTGCTAAGAATTGTACAGAATAAAAAAAATATTATGATTCTTCTTCTTCTTCTTCTTCTGGCTGCTCCCCTTAGGGGTCGCCAAAGCGGATCATCTGCCTCTATCTCACCCTATCCCCAGCATCCTGCTCTGTTACACCAACTGTCTGCATGTCCTCATCTCAACCTTGCCTCTCTAACTTTGTCTCCAAACTGCTCAACATGAGCTGTCCCTCTGATGTACTAATTTCTAATTCTGTCCATCCTGGTCACTCCCCATGAAAATCTTAACATCTTCAGCTCTGCCACCTCCAACTTGGCCTCCTGTCTTAAACTAATAAAGCAACATGATTAATTATGGCATTGGGTGCAAATAACCAAACAAAGATGTGCTTCTGCATAATTTCTCTAAGTTATAATATATTGTTAGTAAGTTAAAGTAATAATGTGCATGTGTTTCACTCACTTTCAATGCACATCAGAATGAATAGAAAACAAAAATTTCTGGTAAAAAGCTGAATATGCATATGATTTCAGACAACTCACCACATTTTTCATTTATTTTAGCACAGATGTTCTATCTTTTGTGTTTTAAAGATCTTCTCAGCTTCAACAAAACTTGCGAACAGTCGCACATAAAAGTACAAAGGCTAAGAGAGACACATCGTTGTGGTAATGCTGGTGATCTCATAAGTGTTTGGTAGAAAGCAGGTGCTCATGAATATTCAAAAGAAGGGGAATGGCCCAAACATCTGCTTTTCAACCTAATAAACATAACTCATATGCATGCATGAGTGTGAGTAGGTGGGAGCTGTATTCAGTGTATATAAGGATCTGAAAATATGAACACATTATCTCTGCCTATGCCACCATGTGTGTGTGAGTGTGCATGTGTTTTCTTGTATTAGTGTTCTCTTCTCTGTCTCTGCATCTCGTCTCTCATCAGTATGCAAGGTCAGCTTCATCATGGGAAGCTCAATTTAGCAGGAACTGTCTGCAACAGTCTTTAAGAATCTAGGAAACTATAAGTTTATTTGGCCCTGTAATGTAGCAGTTTTTCAGATATCTCATAGTAATTTACCTCTAGTATGAGGTGACAAATGATATTGTGTGTATGACAACCAGGTATGACCTCCCATGAAAGGAGCTCTGATCAACTCAGCTAAACATTGTAGAACCAGCGATGTCATTTATAGACAGCAAAGCAGCAAGTTATGTGGCTGTGTGAGTGACGTGTGCAGTACAGTATGTGTGTGTGTGTGTGTGTTTGTGAACGCACTGATGGGATTTAAACTGTGGTTTTCCCTATGTTCCTGTTCTCATGTTTGGCTTGTCAGTGGAACACAGAAACAGAGCTGTTTCTTTAATCACCATCAATAATGAAACACTTGTTTGTTTTCACTGTAAACAGCAGAAAATCCTGTGTGTGGTCCTGGACGCATACTGCATGTGTGAATCTGCAACACACAGAGAGAGTGTGTGTTTGAAAAGTCTCACATGGCATGGGCAGGACAGTTGTGAGGCAATTATTAACATTCTGTTTTTGTATATAACTTGTAACTTTCTGCAGATGTGTAAAAAAAGTCAAGTTGTTTGTCTGTGTACAAATTTAAGACAAGTAGCTCCATATATACAGTAGTACAATATAGGTATAAGCATGTTGTGTAAAGGTGTGTGTGTGAATGTAATTCAGACCTATGAGTGTGAGGTGTGTTTGCCAGCAGCTCAAGATTCTTGAAGAGCACTTTCCTCGTCTCTTTGGGTGTGTTTTAGTTGGAAACCTGTAACTGACATTTTTCACTCTTTGTTACAAGGATCTTGTCACTTTATCATTTGGCACAAAAGCTTTCCATCTGCATTTTATCTCTTCTTATCTGTCACTTGTCTTGGTCTCTTCTTGTTCTCAAACCCTCACTCACTTTTTAGCATTTAAAGACAGCACTTCCAAACCTGTCCTCATGCACAGGGCATCACATAATGATTTGTCAAGTCTTTGGCGTCTCATGCCGACATTACGATGCTAGAGATCCTGTTGCATCTATATGAGGAAAGTCCAGTGTGAGACATTGTGTGTTGCCTAGACTGTTATCTTAAAATGTTCATTTAAGTTTATCCTTTTAGGGAGGTGATTTGTTCATAGTTTATGTGGATAGCTTTCACTTTTTTAGACAGGAGGTAATAACAGTCCACAGGTGGAGCCCTCTGATCAGGGTCCATTAGCTACATTAGCTACTCAGCTTTCTCCATGCACACAAATTAGCATTTCTGCGCAAATCCTTTCAGAACCAGCTTTTGTCACCTCATAGGGGCTGATCTTGCATATGGAAGACCAGCTTCATGTTTCATCATCCACTAGGAGCCACTCAGATACTTGAGTTTGGAGTCAGATCCATTTCTTCAATATAGAGATCTTTTAATCAATACGTACATCTGAGTGTACATATTAGAAGTACATTTGATGCATAATGGAAGCACGGTACTGTGGTCCTGTACAGTATTGTGTAACGGTCTACAGCAACTGATAAAAGCTGCACACTTAAAAAAAATACAGCTAATTCTAAACAGTTTGGATTTTATACTTTTACTAAATTATAGAAGCATGTCTGATGAAAACAAAACCTGTTTGGGGACAATGCTGTTGGTTCACTGGCAAATCTCCATATAATCAACAGGATCAACAATATACAGAGGAAGACAACAGATGGATGAGGGAAAAATCTAAGAAGTCCATGTTTGTGGTTAAACTCCACAAACACAATATACATTAGCAACATTAGCAATGAGCTGCTCTGTATTACCCAGTCAACAGCTGATTGTAGAGCCAGTGGTTTATGTTTTACTGTCATGATTAGAAGAAAGTGTATTATGGGATGTACTGTATTAATAACAAAATATAAACACAGAATGGTGACATTTAAAGTCTACACTATGTGATATTCATTGTGATGTACAGTAGCAATACGGAGAAATAGCATTTAATTTGAGTGTTTGAATGTTTGTGCATATTATTATTATATTATATATTATATTATACTTGTTTTACCAATAGCCTTTGATCCCTAGAGTTAATGTCAGGTAAGCACAAATGTAGGACTCTGGCCTGAATGTTATAGGAAAGGGGTGAAAATATGAAAATGCCCTTGCAAAATAATCTTGTGCTTTGCCAGGAAGTTATATACCCCTGGCACCCCATAACTGTGTTGGAGTACTTCCAAGAAAGCAATCCCACAGCTTTCAGACTCAGTGGCATTACAAACTATGTGGGGTGCATGGAAAAAAGCAAAAAAAATAAAAAAATAAAAAAATAAAAAGTACATTTATTCCAGTATGTAGTAATATAAAAAGTGAGTTGGATCAAAACAAAAGCTTTTGTGTCAGGACCTGGTAGTATGTTAAAAAGTTAAACCACCACTGCGGTGCCAGTCTAATTTTGAATCATTCACAGCTTTGGATGAACAGTGATGGAGGTGGGGCTTTTCAAACTGCCTGCTGTTATTTGTGCAGAGTTTGATCATTTTGTACTGTTTTCATTATCAGTCAGTGAACTTATGTATTTTCTATAACAACACTAGGGTGTAGAAGCTTCAACTGCCACCATTAATCAGCTGAATAAAACATATTTACAAAGCATTTTAAAAGAACCAAATACGCATATATCTTTTCACCGTATCAACCTAAATTCACTCTTTCTCTTATACCTCCTATGCTTCCTAGTGTCCCAAATATGGTAATTTTCAGGAAATCAGTATAATAATATAATAATAATAATAATAATAATAATAATATGATATGATATAATATGAATTTCTCAAGAAAAGTCAGGGTGTGAACAGTGAAGATGATGCTTTGACCAAATATTCTAGCTCCATCCTCATGTCTAAACACATCTGCCTCCTCGCACACACCCAAACACACACACACACTCATTGAACCATGCTTAATTAGTTATTTCCGGAGGTAGTGGGGAGCTAAATGCCAACCATCCGTCAGTGGTCTACTGTGTGAAATGCCCGCCCTCCCTCTTACCCTCCTCCCATCTCCACTTTCTTCTCATTAATGTTAAGTCTCTCTGTCGAGAGAGACATAAGGTCCCCTCGCTTGCTCTTCATTTTTTCCCTCTGTCCTCTGTTTTTCTCAAACACATCCTCATGTTTTCATAGTTCACCTTCTCTCTCACCCACACCACCCTTATTTCTATGCCACAGCCGCCCCGCCTTCATCTTCCTCTCACTTTTTCCACATCTCTCCTCAGTTCACTCTCACTCTCTGACTGAGCGCTGACAGTGAGCATTAGGAGAAGTCACTAACCTTTCATGACCTTTACCTCCTCTGCAATATGATGTGTGTGTGTGTGTGTGTGTGTGTGTGTGTGCGCGCAGGTATTTCTTCTGGTAACTATATAACTATATTTATGTTCAGGGATAGGTGCAAAGCCCAGGCACAATGCAGGATATCAAGTGTTAAGAAGAGCAAGGAAAAATGGGTGAAATGACCAAGTGCGGTATGTACATATAGTAGCTTTATAGCCAGACATATTTGCCTCCTTATTACTGCATAGATGGCAGAACATGGTCAAAACAGACAAATGACAAAATGAAAAACCCGAAGGCTTCCGTATAGAGCATGAGTCACCAGTAAATAGTCTGAAGTGTATGAAAATCATGTGAATATACACATTGCTCTATACCACTATCATCCAATCATTATCAAACAGCTAATATCTTTTGGAAGAACAGTGTTTGTAGGTCCAGAGACTACTCTACTACTCTAGAATCTATGCAAAATGCATATTTGCATTGATGGGATGTATAAACCTCTGATTGTGAGTGGTGGCCCAACCTTCCATTAAGACACCTTGGGCTCTTGTTTCTTTTGCAATTTTGGTGCTCATCTTGTACCATTATGCATGTCTACAAACCTTCCATGGTTTTACTTGGCAGATATGCACATACAGGTATCTTCAAAACTGAATGAATTGAATTTATAACTATTTCCTTTTGGGAAAAAAAGTCCACATTTCTGCAAAAAAGTTAAATGAGTGGATTTAATGGAGAAAAGGGGAATTTCCCAGCTTCCACTGGTCTGGGCAGAGGCTTGTCACATTCTACATCCAGGTGTACTGTATGTGTCATCTTTTTCCTCTTATTATTTTGGGTTTTGAGAAAACATGGCTCCCTCTTAACATGTGTCCTGCAGTGAGTAAAACGAAGGACACAGTGTGTGTTTAAATCCCCTCAGTAGGAGCTTCTGGTGTAGCTCAAAGCTCTCTGGAGTCCTGTTTGAGCAAACTGAGGGGATTTCGTTTAAGGTCTTCTCTGTCAAGACAGCTTTTACACTGGCTGTGACTTCAACCAAACAGGTGAGTTATATACAGTATAGTTTACCACAAATCCAGAGGACCTCCTCTGAATCCAGAGGATATGTTGTGACATGCATGATTGATATGGGTTTTGGGATGTGTCCTGCATTATTATTAAGTTCTGTCACTTTATATTCACGCTGTTGCTTTTTGGACCAATATCTTTATATCGTATCTAGCTTGATACTAATGGTGACTGTGCATGCAAGTTGCAAGTTTTAAAACTGACGTGAGCACCAATCAGCTCTTCATTTTTGATAGTTCCTGTAGTATTGTATTGTATTGAGTTTTGTATTAAAGAGGAATTTTAAAAACTGCTATAATGATCTTCTCCTGACTACTGTCTAGCACTTAACAATTCCTAGCATGTTTTTCTTCTTGACAAGTTTGGGTCTTATCATGGCTATTAGTTTGTAGTAACTCAGAATTTACAGAACCCGAATAGTAATTGCTTGTGTCTTCTCCTTGTAAGTTGCTTTGGATAAAAGCATCTGCCAAGTAAAGTAAAGTAAAGTCAAGTCAAGTAAAAGTTATTTCACTGTGAGCTTTTCTGTGGATCTCTACACTGTCTCATTGTGAACTATCGTAATAAGTTTTTACAAATGTTCAAACACTCCCTTTTGGGGCAAATCCTGTGCTGCCTATTATTGCCCAATGTCTTCAGAAGCAAGTTATCCTATGTCATACAACTCCATGGTAAATGACTCACACTGACTCATCCTTTGTGACTACATGCATGAATATGTTGGCATATTACTTGATTACCTCAGCATATGGAATACAAGGAAAGTTGACAAGAGTAGTACCAGTATGTGCACAGTTTGCAGTGTGCTAGCTCTCAAGGCAAAAACACTAAGAATTTTGTGTGTGTGTTTGTGTGTGTGTGTGTGTGTGTGTGTGTGCGCATGCGTGCGTATGTGTGAGAGAGAGAGAGAAAGCGAGACTTACAGGACATGTAGCCAAATTGGCAGGTGAACAGGAATATTTGATGTTATATAATTTAGAATGGTTTTATATGACCTGGAAAGAAACAATGCTCATGTTACACTTCTACAAAGAAAATGAGCCGCAGTGCACTGCAGTGTGTGTGTGTGTGTGTGTTGTTCTCTGCTACAGAGTAACTAAGCCAACTCAGAGAGGAAGAAACGAGAAGCAAGGGAATGCAGTGAATGAGATAAATGTTTTTTCTTCAAAGGAGCTCAGCCTGTGGCACTGTGCTCCTTTTCTTTTTTCCTCTCGTTTAATTAAGAAAGCAATCCCTCCTTCCCCTGAGCTCTCTCACTCTTAGTCTCACTTGTTCAGGCGGAAGCCACGTTTAATAAATGATCATGATGATAATGGGGGATGACAGGGAGTGGTGTGTGTGTGTGTAGTCATCATATGAGGGCGTACATGCATGTGTGTGCATGTGTGCCTGTCAACACCACTCTAACATATATAGGAGACTAGCTACAGTAACACGCAATTAAGACTTCATATGACATACTGAATTAATTCTGGGAACACAGGAGGCAGAAGACGCGTCCCTTACAATAATAAGCAAACTTGCTCAGAATAATTTTTATAAGATCAACAGAATTTATTGTTTAATCCTATTATTTATTTTTATGCTCTGCATGGTGTTGCAAATCAGTAACTTTATACATGTTTTCATTATGTGGAAGAAAATGATGCAAATGGACCACACTGTGCAAACAGCAGCTTTGCACCTGAATTGGCTTTACTGAGAATGCATCTGAATAATTTTGCTATTACATCAAATTTATTCATTCTACTATCAAAACAATCCCTTTTTCATATTAAAAGTTTTGTTTCCTGGATCTCTGTCAAACAACAAAGAAATCTTATAGTTATAGTCACAAAACCTCCTATCTATCTGATTGAAGACTCTCATGTTTATTATTATCATTTCAATGTAGGAACATGTTGATACACATACTGTTAATCATATGCATGCGAAAAGTTTTCCAGTTTTTTTTCTACTGATCAATCACATCACAGACCTCCAGCTCATGAACAGAGAGATTATGACAATAATAGGCTGCTATATAGCACTGCTATACCCGAGTCTGTTTTTGTCACGACTATGATATAAATATCCTGGTGGTGAGACACTGCAGTTTCTACAACTGCTATCTTCAAAGGAGCTGATGCAGCTGATTACTTATTACAAAGTAAGTACAACAAATATGTGCTTTAAAAGGACTTGTAGCATGTTGTCCGTGATAGACCCTTAAACCATGGGTCCATTAAATTGAGAAAGGTGGTTGTGCCGTTTACTTTAGCCGTGATAAAGTGATGAAAAATATCAAATTAATGAAGACAATGTGAAATCGCTGTTGTTGCTGTGGCTCAGCACCATGGACAGTGCTCCGGATAGCCCCTTCCAACCTGCACCTCCAGGTTTAAGGACATTCCCTTGACTAAGTTGATAAGTGGCCTGTGGTAACCATTTCCCACAGATTTCCAGTTCTTGTAATAATAGAATAGGCACCCTGTAATTAGAAATACCTACAGTATAGGTTCTGACTAATTTGCTCCCAAACACTATTTGTGCTTTTCATATATCATATACATAGTACATAATATTACAGTAGTTATTTATTTAATCTACCTACAGTGTGAGTTCTTGCTGAAAATTAAATCGGGACTGCTCTTGTTTTTTTTTTTCTCATAAGCTCATTCAGTGGAAGACAACAATTACTGAAACTCTCTTCTTCATATTCTCTAAATTCATCATTTGAACTTTTTCCAACAATGAGTACAAGTAAATGGTGGCAAATGGGAGCAACTCACAAGATTCAAGGTTAAAAAAACTTTATTGATCCCAGAGGGAATTTGTTTTGCCTTGTTACAAATGCTCTCAGTTCAAGGGAAAGAAAAGAACCACAACCAGAAAAGACCCACAGTAACACAAAAAATACATCAACACAAAAAACTCAATAAGAACAAAGAAAAATCTAAAGATGGATGAAATAGGTCAATAATATATAAATAACTAAAATAAAAATGCAGTGCAAGTCACATGAAATTAAACAAAAACATGAGCAGAGAAAAACCTGACACTGTTTCAGTACAATATATTATTAACACAATGGGATTTATACCTTGAGTAGCTAACGGCTAGTTAGAATAAGTGTTTAATAATGGAAATTGTGTCAAGGTGTTTTGGTCTAACATTAGCATTTGTGTGTAAAATAGACACAGCTGTAGTTAGTGGATTATCATAACTACAGCAGGAGAAGAAATCAGAATGGGACAGAGAAAAGGCAAAAATAAGATGAAAGGAAAGGGTGGCTTAAGGGAGGGTTGAAGAATAAGGAGAGAAGGAGAAAAAATAAGGAGGACAAAACAGGGTATAAGTGGGAGCAAGAATAATGGAGATAAAGGAAGTCTTGGGAGTTGGATAGAAGAAAATAGTATAGAGGAACTAAGGAAGGAATGAGAACAGAAGAGTGGGAATAAAGACAATTACATAAAAAGTACAAGGTTGGAAAGAGGAATTACTTATTATATAAGTAATATTACTTATTGCAGGACACACTGAGCATGCATGAGGAAGGCCAAAAGAAACACAGAACTATCACTAGATCCAAATGCTCCATTTATGATGAGGGTTCTTTGCAAAACATATTTAAAATAGCCACTACTACTTCTCTCTCTTCTAATCTCTTTAGGGCTGCTTCCAGGCTTAGGATTTTCTTTAGTACTTTATCTGTGTTTTATTTTCTACATCTCTCTGTCCTTTATATTCTCCTTCCTGTCTGTTCAACATCACACACAATTACTATAATGTCTAGAGTCATGACACATATGTAAAACCACCCCGCATATGGAAAACAAGATGTACACAGTAAGTGGAACAGGACAGATGTGCTGTTGCACTGTGGAACAGCCATGTAAACAAAGAGTCATAAAGAGTCATAAACATGCATAAACCCATCCTAAACAGATGTGAAGTAACTCTTTCTGTTGCTGTGGTCACATGTATTTTTTCATCTGTGTTGTCTTTTTCTTTCCCACTTTGTCTCTTGTTCCCTCTGACATAAACCAATCCATGTGTGGTAACACATCTCTACGAGGGACAGTCAGTGAGAGTTGAATGTCACTGCAGTCACTACCCTTCTTTGCCTTGTAGGGAAAATACCCTCCTATAATAAGTAATAGTAAATTAAGAAACATAGAGACTGGAACATTAAATTAAGCAGCAGAGCAGGTCGATTTTTCTTGACTTTTAAACGTGCCTCTTTAATCTCTAATTTTAGATTTTAGGTGTGTAAGCAGAGAAAGCTGCATCCTCAGCGTATTTATGAGTGCAGTACAGTGCAAGCAGTAACAAAGTACTGGAGAATCTAAGAAGATGGTTTGTGACATGTGGTTTTAGCAGCTCTGGAGCATAGGCTGTGTCTAAGCCCTTTAGAGCTTTGTAAACCATGAAAAGATTTTTAAAAGAAATTCTGACAGTGCAGAGCAGCTAAAATCAGTGTAATGTGCTCACTTCTCTTGGTTTTGGTTGAGATTTGCTCAGATAAGTCGTAGTTATTCTACTGATGTTTTGCAGTGTCTGGTAAGAAGTGATTGTCAGTTTGATTGGAGATGAAGCATGAATAAGTTGTGTGTCTTTTTTGTTACAATGACAATCTTGCAATAGGATCATATGATGATAGAATTTATGTGGGAATTACATTTAATTTACACTAAAAAGACAATCAACTTGACCAGGTATCTCATTTTGCAGAGCACTAGGTCCCATTTAGGTTTGGGAATGAAAAAAACAAAATTTTCTGTCATGTACTATAATCTTGTCAAATGTAATTTGGGCCAATTAATGTGAGTGTTGTAATGAGTCAGGAGAGACAATTCACATTTTCCTATCAGTTCACACACAGTCCTGCACTGCTAATTGAACAAGTTCATCTAACTACGTGACTTGATCAATTACTTAAATACTGGATAAAGTAAAAGCACTGATTTGGTTCTAAACACACTGAACATGTTGAAATATAATGAACTTTGTGGTACAGTATTGTGGAGTTTTTCACCTTTATGTGGTCAAGATTTTTTGAGCGGGGCACAAAGGAAGCTTGATCATGCACTGCAGCCACTCATCTGAAGCCCAGAACTCCTGAATATCCCATTTTAAATCCAACTGAGATTTCAACATCACTAATAACATCACTAATAACTAAAACTCCAGCCTTTCAACAGTATGTTGTAAACCTTACCTGGTGTGTTACGATAAGCTCAGTAGGTTTTTAAAAAAGGATCTAATTGTTTCTACAATATTTAGCTTTATGGTGGCCTTTGAAGAACACCACTTCCCATGAGTCATAGTTATTTGCAGGCTAAACGTCACAGGTTGACAGAAAAGGCAAGTTCATGTGTGAGCTCAGACATGTCTGGAATTACATCACAACAGAGAGAACTGAATGCTGCAGGCGTTTTTAGACAACAAAGATTACAGCTAGAATGTTGAAATAACGACTCTCGCTGTTTCAGAGCAAATATACTGCTTACATTATCATGATTCTAAACCCTTACAGATTTGTTTAATAATTGAAATCTGGTTGGGTGGTTAATGACACAGTTTTCTGTGGTGTAACAAACTTAGCACATATCAGCGCATATACAGCTTTTCCTGGACTTGAAGAAAAACAAGTGAAATGAAATGAAACATTTTCACTGAAAGATCCAGCTCTCTGGCAGAGAACCAATAAGCACTGCAGACTCTTGGCAACTTATCTTTGTCTGACATTAGGCCCAATTGTGACCAAAAGAATACAATAGGCTGACTGTGAAACAGAGATCTGTGGTAAACATTTCATCTAATTAAATTAAATCAAATGAGGAACTGCCATGTTTGAAGGGAGTAATCAAGAATAGTAAAGTCAAATCAAGAATATGGTAGTATAAGGCAAACCACTGTGACTGCTAACACTTAACCTTCTGAAACTTAAATTCCACTAAATTATTCAAACCTCTGTCCATTGCTCTCTATCTGTCCCCGACTCTCCCTGAGTGTGGTACAATGGCACCCTGTGGGCTTCCTGCGTTGACAGGAAGAGAGCAGCTTTTCACAGCCAGCCAAGACACACAGCTGAGCGGAAGACGAGCCCCCTTTCTGAGCTTGTCTCTGCGCACCCCCACCTCTTCACCATTGCTTTCTGGATCACACTTTTACTCTCATTTCTTCCCCCTTCTGTCTGGACCATCCTGTTAACTGCCTCCCTCCTAATTTCTCTTTCTGAATGAACTCACCCACACTCACTATCTGGCCATTACTTAATAGCTCTTGTTCTGCACATTTTCATTCACTTCTTCTCATTTTGAACATTAAATCTTAACCCTTCCTTCAATCACACGCTGCATTTCTCAGATTCTGACTTATTCTGACTTTTTTTTCTTCATCTGCCCCTCCAAGGAAGCCTCCATGTAAAATACTTGTCAGTCTTTTATGGGCCATCTTTACATTTTCCAAGTGATTTTAGCTGCTTCTGTTCCCTCCCCATCTGCTTTCATCCCTGTCTGTGCCCTCATCCATTGTACAGTATGTGTGCTGGGTCCTTCTTCCTTTTTTCCCTTTATACTCCCTCTTCTCTTATCATCTCACACATTTTTTTCATTACCATTACCAACATCCATTTTTTGATGTCTTCCTCTTGCATTAACTTCTCTTCCATACATCTTTGTCTTTGTCTCACCATGGACTGAGTTTGCCCTCCAACAGCTAAATGCTTACTGGAGAGTGTTACTTATACTTTACTCAGAGGTCCTTTTTCTGTCTGTCTACCGAACAAGAGTCAGTAGACCCAGCTTGACAGTGGTGAGCTCTGTGCTTATGATTGACTGCTCTTACTTTGGTCTCACAACTCCTTGCTTGATGCTGTGACATATAAAAAATAAAAACAGGAAAAAAGCTTCCTCTGTTGCAGAAGCAGTGCCGAGTCTGAATAAAGGTGCTCCCTGCCAAGGCAGGTGTGTAAGTTTTCTGTCATTCTCAGAGTGTGTTGCTTTCACTGAAAAAAGCTCTGGTGTCTCTTTCAAGAAGGCAGGTCTGTGAGCTCCATGGTTTAAGTGAAACAGCTTAATTTCTTTTTTGTTTGTAGAAATAACAGTTTATGTGACATCTGATCTACAGTATGTGTTCCAAATGCTAGTGAACTTATTATCTTCTGTCCATCCTTCACCCACAATATTTCCAATAGTATTGGGATGCTTGCCTTCACACACACACACACACACACTTTAATGGCTTCAACTCTTCTGGGAAGGCTGTCCACAAGGTCTAGACATGTGTTTATGTGAATATGTGACCATTGTTTCAGGACAGCACTTGTGAGATCAGGCACAGGTGTTGGATGAGAAGGCCTGACTCACAGTCTCCGCTCTAATTCATCCCAAAGGTGTTTGATCGGGTTGAGGACAGGGCTTTGTGCATGGCAGTGAAGTTCCTCCACACCAAACTCGCTCATTCATGCTTTGTGCACAGGATTCATTGATTTGGAGGGGTGTCCCAGTACTTTTGGCAATATGGTATACGTTACATGTTTTTTAGCTCTCAGATTCATTTGAGAAATGCAATTTTAACATATACTTATAGAGAAAATACAGTGGAGATATTTATATATTTATAAGAACAGAATATTTTTACCACATGGTGAAATAAAGGTTCCTGTTAAAAAAAAAACTAAACATTGATCTAAACATTGCCATAAATGCCTGACGCATTACATATTACGCAGTGTCAAAGGCTCCACTAAACACTCCAATCAATAAAACAAGACTTTTATGGCTTAGGGTTACAAAGTTTGAACTGTTTTTGATTATGTATTTGTTTCTTCTTACTTTGCTCTGTGGTTTAGAAAAAAAAGTTGGAAAAATGTGATGTATCGTCACAATCCAGTTAGACTTGAAAATGTTTTTTCAAATTCAAAATGATGATAGTTGTAGGTATAACTCCTAATAACTCCTTGAATTAAGGCTGAAAGTCTTGACTTTCATCTCAAATTCAATGCCCCAGTCACAAATCTTTCTTCTGAACCAGTAGCCATTCACTAGAACTGGCTGCACTGATGGCCATGTTTACATATCCATTTCATTGTCAACTGCATCAACACTCTTTAACCAACCACATCCATGCTCAAAAATAGACCTACTCTCAGTCAACTAGCTTCAACCTCGACCCCATTTTCCTTAACCCTCGCAGATACCATCAAAGGCATTATTATTTTTTCCTGGAGGCACACACCACACAGCTAGGACTCTGTCCTGACATATAAACTTAGTAGTTTCAGAGCATGCATGTGTGGGTGAGTACACAAACTCATCATCAAGTGTTTAATGAAGATTATGAATAAAGCAAAGCAAAGCAAAAGAAGAAAACTGCTTGAGCCAGTAGACTGAAAATCCAGATTTGAGAAATTTGGTTCTGACTTTTTGAGACATAGAGAAAGTAAACAAATAGTACCTGCAAGTGCATAATGGTGTGGCTTTGTTGGGGACACTGTTGTCCATTTATGCAGAATTCAATTCAAACTTAGCCAGCATGCCCACCACCCCCATTAATTGGTTTTCTATAGGACAATGACCTAAAACATTCCTTCAGACTGTGTAAAGACTATTTGAGAAGAAAACTGATGGAGTATTGCATGAGATGACCTGGTCTCCTCACTCACCTGCACTAAACCCAACTGAGACTGTTTAAGATGACCTGGACTACATATGTAGAGTGTTATGAACCGTTTCCAAAAGTCATCAGAAAATATGTTCCACTTACAATTTACTGGTTTCTATATTATACTATACTAATTATACTTAAGATGGAGTGTTATTGAACTAATTACAATATTTATACAGTATCACTGTATATGCTAACCATTACAATACCAGTAATATGCGTGTTTGGTACAGGACATGTTTGTTTGCTTGTTTCATATGTGATTATTTTAAAGAGCCAATCAAAAGGCCTATATTCTCATATGTACTATATACTATCAACACTGGTACAACAATGTGACAAATATAGTAAATATGTTTTAGTTTTAGTTTTTATGGGTAAAATTGCTGCACAACACATTTATTATGAGTTTACTACTTAGTCTTCCCCACGTGTCATTCTAACAGCAATGCAGGGAAAAATTGACCGAATGGAGGAAGAGGAGATGGGTGGGTTAGAGGCTTTGCACTGTATGAGGGACAATGGTGGGGAATGACAGAACTGGAAAGATCGAAACTCCTATTTGCAAAAAGATAAGTGAGGAGGAGGACAGAAGGAAAGTGAGCTTGGAAGGAGAGCGTAAAAGGGAGCAAGAAGAAGAAAATGGAGGGAGTGAGAGGAAGATAAAAGGAACTGAGGAGAGGCCACAAGTGTATTTTTTTCCAATCACACTGAAGTGCCTTTGAGTGAGTCTCTTGAGGTTTACACACATACAGTATATACACATAAACACACACACGCACACATACACACTCTGAATGTTTCATGGCTTCCATTTGCAAGATTACATCTTTCAATTAAGACTGAGATGGTTGTCTCTTGGTCCCTGTGAGTGCATGTGTATGTGGATAAAGGGTGCTTAAGACTAAATTCTCCAAGAATATTAATTCATCCAGTGCTTCTATAACAACCAAATGTAACCAAATTGATAATCAAATGTAGACCAATAAACACCTGCAAAAAGCCAATAAACAGACAACAAAGCATTAAACTGAATGAAAATAATCTAATTACAGCTTTGAGATATTCATTCTAGTAGTAATGTTCAGATAAAAAGTTATTATGCCAAATTAAAAACCACCTAAGGAACATGATCTTATATGTCAGATTTACACTACTGGTAAGTATGGAAAGCATGCGATACGTCATTTGTGATACGGAGCCATGTGAATGATTTGCTTTGATGGTTTTGATGTGATCAGTCTTAAAAAAAGAGGAAAAAAAGAAAACCCACAGCACTTTTATAAAACAAGTCCATGGCCACACTAGCCTCTCTATGAGGATGTACAGTACAGCAGAGCTTTAATGCTAATGTCAGCATGGTAACATATCTACAGCAACAATGTTAACAGAGTGAAGATAGTTCTAATGTTTACCATTTTAATTGGTACCAGGAATTTGGTGCTAAATTATTTATTTCTTTAACTTAGTTGGCCTAAAGGCAGTCCATTTTTATACAATCATATAATAAACACGTGTGACATTTTATTTTACTACACTACACACAGCATTAAAAATAAAACCAAAACACGATCTTTTCTCTAACCCTAACTTCAGTACTTTTGTTGCCTAAACCCAACCTCACGGGGTACTTTGGTCTTGAACTCAGGTGCATGTCAGTCCTGCACTGTGAACCCCCTCCATCCTCCCCAACCACCTCCTTGCAAATCGCTTCGCATTAATAAATGTATCACGTCCTTCATTCACAAAAATAAACGTTTCAGTACAACGTGACAATTACGTTCTCTACAAAAACGTAATTGGGTCGCAAATATGTTCTGTATCAAAACGTAATTGGGTCTGGAGTTTAGTTGTATAGGAATGTACTTTTTAGGAGACAGGGTTGCTTTTGAAGCACAGGATAGACCCTATCACCCTAATCCAACTCAAAGCATGCTTTTTCTTGTTTAACACAACACAAGCATACAATAAGTAAAATTGTATTAATATATAATTAATATACGTTTTGCATTTCATTACATTTCTGCATTTCAAAACAGTATTTCTGGTCATATGAAATGACCATCATCAATGATGAAGCATTTAGCAGTGCTGAGGATTAGTTTTTGTGTTAACTTTCATGTAAATGCTTTTTACTTTGGAATTGCAGGTTGTTAATCTGTATCCTGGTTCATTTGGTTTACTTTCTCATTTCTATGAATATAGTGTGAGTCATATAAAATTTCATGTTGTTTAACAGGGATTTGATTTTCTGTCAATATTGCAGCAAATCTCAGTATGGCTTTGGAGACATACAGTGGCAGTTGGAAGTTCCCTAAAATAATGTAATAAAACTAAACTTGATTAAGAAAATGATTACGTAAATAGGAATTTTAAGTTACTGCAGATTTGACACTTGACTGAATAATTACAAACACAGTTCTTTGTTCTGTTGACCGCTTCATTTATGCATTTTGTGCTCAGTGTCATTAAATCCATGATAGTAAGCAGTTTTCCATATAATAAATATCATTTGTTGGCTTGATAGATTTTTAAAAAACTCCTTTATGGGTTTTGCATAAGAGAAAAATAGAGTATGGACCCATCAATACTTATTTATCCATTTTTCTAACAAAACTGAATTTGAAGGCATTCACAGTTATCACATTGATTTTCTTGCACTGGGTCTCCCTGTCAAATGTGGTGGTTTTTAAAGGCTAATTTTGTTGAATCAGTTTGAAAAATAATATAGCTTTGTCTTCTGATTTTTTTATTAACTGGGTATTCATTAAGTGTAATCGTTTGAGACTTGCCCTTATGCTCTCACTCTCCGCCCTTGTTATAAAAAATTATTATCCTACAGTGGATGGGACAACAACTAAAATACACAAGATCTGCATATGTTCTTCATAAAGAATGGTTACTGTGACCTCAAAAACCCAGTATAAGCCTGTGATGATCACAAGCCTTCTCAGGTGAACATACAAAACTTTACAAGAATGTGCCCTTGTTCACACATCTGCATGCAAACACATGGATGGCTATCGCAGATAACAATGAAATGTAGTGGATAGTTTGTACATATGCTGACTAGGGCTTCAACTAATGATTATTTTAGTAGTCGACTAATCTGTCAATTTTTTTATCGATTAGTTGATTAGTCGCGATTATTTCATGCCTGACTATAGGCTCATTCAAGATGAGCAAGTTCTGTGCAGATTCGATCACCGCTGATCGGTGCGCAGTACATGCCGGTTAGTTTTATGTCTGACTTGACGGCAACTTGCTCTGACATCATGCCTACGTAGGCAACAATAACCTTGTGAAACCAAGGTGGCTGCAGCAAGGCGCTGCAGTTGGTCTCCAACGACTGCAAAACCTCAGGGTATGATGGGAAACACCTGCTCTCACCTGATCTAAGATCTGATTGGTTCAGGTGTTGGATCCACAACAGGATGTTTAGAAGAAACATTTCCTCTTTTATTTACTTTGAAATATTTTGATTCATTAGTCTGTGTTTCACTGTGAAGATTGATTATTTTACAGAATAAATGCTGTGATTTATCAGAAAAAGCCGATCATAGACTTAAACTAACTGTTAAGAAACCGATTACTTTCAAATTACTAAAATAACATCTGCACAGATGTTTCAGTCCTGACAGTCTAAATATGTGACAGATCAATAATTGAGTGTCTGATTAATGTTTGCATTTATAGTTTAATCAGCAAACTGACATGATAACAGCGTTTAATCGCAATTTTACCTCGTTTCATATGAAATACATGAGTCATATAGAGGTTAAACCATATACACACCTTCTTCTGTAGAGCATTTGGTACAAACGGGAGCTTGAAGGCTGCTAGAAAAGTTAGAAACTGACCAACTTCATAGCGGAATTTCAGACACTACTGCTCTGGCCGCTTGTTCTCCTCTCTTTTCCAGGCGCAGTTCATCTCGAACGAGCCTTATTTTGATGCCTGTGACCTGTGGTTGCACATCCTGTTCTGATGTTCACGTGACACTAACTTTTCTTGCTAAAACTTACCTCACAAGAGACGGCAGCATCACAGCTCCAGGATGTTTGTGTTTCAGATGCTAATGCATCGCGGTGGTGCTGCCGTGAAAAGAAAGCTCCGCTTTGCATAATCTGAATTCAACTTTTTTTTCTTTTTCGGTGAAGTGCTCCCACACTTTAGTAAGTTTTTGTCTCACTTTTTTCCATCTCCTCCTCTATGCGACTCGCCATTGTAACGTTTTATTTTACTCTATATACCGCTACTCAGACATTCTTCTTCGTTAGTGAGAATGTGTGCAGTCTTGACAAACATAACAAATGATATTGCCCCCAGACGTTCATGTAATGCATTGCAGTTACAAAAACCAATGTGTTTCTTCGTGACTGGAGCCTCTATTGACGTTTTTTTATGACACGTCAACAATAGAAAATCTGCGTCGCCGATTTTTTGTAGTCAACGTTGTCGATTACGTCGACTAATCGTTGCAGCCCTGATGCTGACATATTTATACAGATGTCATTGTAACATAGCACGGTGACAGAGTGTGGGTAGATAATTGCGCGAGTCAGAAAGCTCAACATATCTACTGCAACAAACACCTATTATCAGCTGTCAGGTTGTTATCCACATATCCAATTACAGGTTGTCATGTTGTGGTGTGTAAACAAACTAAATGATTCAAAATGCTCCCATGTGCTTGTAGTCGATGCATACTGTATCACCTTCTGACATGGGCCTTCATTTATTCTGTCATCACATCACATAAACCACTAAACCATAGTGAACCTGGGTAAATGTAGCTTAAGTGTTGTTGTAACTATTAAACTTGTTACATTTTTCCTCCACATTAAGAGTTCAGA
Organism: Ctenopoma kingsleyae; assembly: GCA_032353495.1. Lineage (NCBI taxonomy): Eukaryota > Metazoa > Chordata > Actinopteri > Anabantiformes > Anabantidae > Ctenopoma > Ctenopoma kingsleyae. Next base: position 15,291,485 of record JAUBNQ010000005.1, on the reverse strand, counting down.
CCTAAATTGCCCAGAAGGAGCCACATAGTGTATTTTCAGGGCACTTTTATTTTCAGTTTTTATTTTATTTTTATTTTTCAGTTTACATGCAACACTCATTACTAACATGTTACTGCAACATGTCTCATTAATTGAGGTGTGTGTGTCTCCTATATAACATGTTCTTATGCAAATAACCTGCCATAGTGTTTAATTTTTTGTATGATATCAGTGGGTGGATAATGTTCCAGTTAATGTATTTGAATGAATTAAGTATTATAATTATTAACAGAAAGCAAGTCGTAAGGAGGTGGATGGTAGGCATATATTGTGCAGGACTGTCACACTGCATGGTTCAACTCCAGTTTAAGTCTAGGGAAGAAGGGGTAATCTAGTAGTTGAGTTATTAGGCTACACACCACATAGCTGCAGCTACAAACTTCCATAGTCTGAGTCTCAGACAGTGGACCTTTTTTGCATGTCTTTTTCCCCTGTCTCTCTGACCTGATTCCCTGGGTCTCTGAACTATCCTCTATCAAATAAAGGCATAACGGGTCTCAAATATGTTCCTCACAAAACAACTCTGTGTTTGCATTTAGTTCTATAGACACATAATTTTCAGGAGAGAGGGTTGTTATTTCCTTTGCAAAGGGAACCATGTTTTTACATTTCTATCAGCTTAAGCCTTGTTTTGTTTTGTGCTGAATTGCTGGTTTTGCAGTAACCAAGACACACAATAAGGAGCAAGTGTTTGCAAGCCCAGACCTTGACAGCAAAGTAAAGAGCCTGTGCATGCCAGTTATTGATAGCTGTCAAAAAATGTTGATTCCCTTGTCCAGTGACAACATACTTAATTTGCTGTTGACATTGAAGATGCTACATAACTTTGTGCCCTGACATCCTCTCGTAAGGCAAAAAGACCCACCGTCATTCCACAAAATAAACATGTTTCTGCAATTGCTCACTCAGCCAAGAACTGTGCTATGAACAGTGATTGCAGATTGGGGGGTTTAGCCTATTATTTGACAAAAAAGAAATCATCAATAAATCAGTACATGCGGCTTCTAAGTATTCTCAAGCATGTCTTTTAAACATTTTCTTGGTTTTATCCATCCCCTCTTTTCCCACAGCATATCTCTGTCCTCTGTCTGTGCTCACTTTGGCATTTTTCTTGTTTTAAGTTGTTCGGTCTTTCATGTGTGGTGTTGGCTCCCATCACCAAAGGTGGTCCAGTCATGTCATTCATTATAAATGACCGAAGGTTTACTTCCCCCTTAACCTGTGTGACTTCCACTCTATTTATATCTGAACTATCATTTAACAAACATTCACACACACACACACACACTTAGCCTCCACAGCTTTGCTGGCTGGCAGTAAAGATCAACAGACACACTATGCGTTGAAGTGACATTGCTCAGCAAACACTGATTTTTAGCAGGTCCAAGTGAATCTTACTCAGTTGTTATCATATTACAATAAAAGCAGCACATTTATTCACTAAGCAGCTTTATTGCCATCAACAGTGTGATACCCCAATGTAATCATTCAGTATGTACAACATCTGTCTCTGTTTCAGATTCTCTACAGCCGTTGTAAGAATTGGACTTGATAGAGTCAAGAGAGTCAAAATTAGACACTTAGAATATCTTAAACTGATCACAGATGTGTATTATAATAATCCCCTGAATAATCATTGCATTTTTAATTTATATGAATTGTTTAAGCACATTAACAGAGTCTTTTATACTTTAGCTCTTAATGGAATTTAAAATGGCACTGCAGCTTAACACTGAAATCAGAATTACAAATGGAAAAAAATATATACATTTCTTATTCTTTTACTCTCCCTGTATTGTTGTTTGTTCATTAGATAAGAAACAAAAACTAGACCAAATAGCAAACAGTGTATGGACCCTTACAAACTGATGAACTAAACTGATTAGTTGCAGTGTGCATATTATTAAGTCAGACAATTTTCTGTTTCCTTCCATGTTCCACAAAATCTACTCTCTTTTTCTGGTAGCAAGCATACAGCAATTCTTTTTCACTAACTGCTCCTGCATTTGATTGACTAACTGATAAAAATATGATTGTAAAATTAGAGAAAATTGGATAAACTCATCAACACATAATTAGCATGCAAGCAGTGATAATATAATTTTCAAATAATCTGTCTTTAAGATTATATACGTATATATGATAAAAATCATGAGTAAGGACATGCAGAAAAAGCTCCCCAGCTGGATTCAATTAGGCGATGCTACAGTTACGTGGCATACGCTGTAACCATTCAGCAATGAAGACACTCCCAAGTAATCTGGTTTTGATAAAAACACTGTTCTTTAATACAGTGTTATACAGTATATTATTTTATTATCTCAGCTTTGCTATAATACACACAAATGTCTGTGTCAGACTATAAAGCAGTGCTGAAGAATAATTCCAAGGTCTCATATGCCACTGTTTCTGCATCCATTATAGGGGATCACCCTGCCACCCCCCTGCGGACAACCGCCACCTTTGAAGGTCAAGTTAATTTTATTTTATTTTATTTTCTATATAGCACCAGATCACACCAGAAGTCATTTAAGGTTACCTTTTCCTATAGAACAGGTCTAAACCCCTACCTCATCACAGAGATACAGTCTTTCCTAAACCTAGACTCCAGTGTCAAAGTCCTGCAGTAACATAAACTTTTCCTGAAAGGTTCCTGGGCTAGAAAACAGTTGCCATTTATCACCATAACTTTTATGAGACATCATTGTCAGATTTTGATTTTACTGTAAAACATGTTTTTGATGAAAAAGACTAACAAAAAATATTGGTTATAAAATAAAACCAAATGTAAAGTATTTATGGTTTGTTGAAGCAGACTGATATGAATCTGCATGTCTGTTCCTGTGTTTCTGTGTGCGCCTACATGTATGAGATAATCAGATAAATGTCCTGAAACCTTAATTCCTGCTTTGGTTCTTTGGATACAACAACATACAGCACTATGTATACAAGAAAGATACAAGAAAACCTACACATATTTTTGGGATTAGCAACAGAAAACACACAAAGGCCAAATAAGTTACATGACAGGCATGCTGTAACCATAATGCAATTCTTTTTATAGCTGTAAGAAATAGATGTATTAATTATTCATGATGAGAATGGTTTGTTATGTTTTTGTTTTCAGCCCAGATCCTCAACTTCAAAGAACATTAACAAACTATATGGTGGTTTGTCCTCTGAATACACTATTTATGTATGTGTCGTAATATGTAGGACAGCTACTGTATATGTAAAATAAACTTAAAAATCATATTGTCTGTCTTTTGTTGAAAGGTAAAAACAGGACTGCAGTCCACGAGGAGTTGGATGTAGCTCCCAGTGGGAGCCAGTGGTTCCCAGCCTCAGTCATAGCACACACCTAAACACACAATGCCTTGGTGCTATAGTAAATGCACTGCAGAGTTGTAATGGCTGGAGAAAATGAATCATACTATCTGTAGTACATGATCTTACTAATGAATGTTAGTGACTTTTCCAAGTTGGAACCTAATAGAAAGTTAGTATTTGTATAAAGGGCTGTTTTACACTCTAAATAGTGTTTAAATTAATCTCAAACTTAATGGCTCAAATGTGATTTAGTCGGTGTCATTTGGGATGCGACACTGGCTAAATCAATGACTTTATTCTGGTGGACAAAGTGCCACAACCTTTGATATAATCCAATCCAGAAACCATTACCACTGTCCATTAACCGCAGTCAATTACTCACACTGTCTTTATAACAATCTCATCATCAATTTAATATTCCCCCTTTCATGAATAGTATTAGTTGCTGTTGTGCAGTTAGTAATTGCATTCACATGGTTTCTGTTTTTTGTTTGCTTCCTGAATGTAGAATGTGTGACTCACACATGAGCCTACATTTATGCACTGAATCTATGCAGAAGCCTATGCTGTCAGCTATGCAAGTGGTCTATGATGTTGTGAATATTTATACTTGTGCGCTGCTGTGTCTACATCACTCTGTAATTACATTGCCAAAATGCTAGCTGGTGGTGGGGTTTCTATGCCACTATGTTGAGGTTCTTCGTCACTGTGGTTGTTATTTTAATGTATTACAATGGTGACTGAAGGGTGCGGCAATGGCCAAGTTGGTACAGTGGCTGGTGTTTCGTGCCCCGACTCTTCCCACACGTATGTCAAAGTGTCCCTGGACAAGACACTGAACCCTCCACATTGTCCAAAAAGACCTCAATGTGTGCGACAGTGGTGCTGTTCCCAGTCCAGTGACAACTGGGTTGCGTCAGGAAGAGCATCTGGCTTAAAACTTATGCTAAATACATGTACAGACCATGATATGCTGTGGCGACATACACTGGGGGCCTACACCAAATCTACAGAATAGATTGACGCAAAAAGGTAAATCAACCTTCAGTAATTAAGATCAAGTTGCCACAAAAATTGACTTGGACATACTTTTGACTCCAATTTAGCTTTTATATTAATAATGAACCTCTGTTTTCAATTATTTTCCACTTTAACTGGAGAGACTGTTATACCGTTATGTTCCACACATACTTATGCTAATGCATTAGCCAGTGGCGGCTGGTGAAATTATTTTTTGGGGGGGCGCACGTTTGCAAGTCCGTTTTCAGAAGCACTCTAACCACATATCACCATTAGTATAAACCAAAGCACCATTATCATGCATCACACTGCTTTAAAAGATTAAATTAACGTGAAA
>JAUBNQ010000005.1:15269809-15286659 GCA_032353495.1 Ctenopoma kingsleyae | reverse complement strand
CTGTGGAACAGTTCACTTTTTAGGGACTGAATTAGTTTTCTCCATGATAACAACTCCAGCTAGCTGCTCAGCTGCTCAGCTGCTCAGCTGCTCCAGCTAACTGCAAACAAAGAACAACTGCCACGGTGAGTTTCCGGTTGAATTTCCTGGTCTGAAGCTGTAACCTCTGTCTTGTCTGAGGGGTTTAAGGTTCTCCTATACTTTGTATTGGAGGAGGTTCCAGTGCGCATGCACCATTTATAGTGTAGGTCTATGGTAAAGATTTTTGCGCCCCAAAGGAACAGGAAATACATCACACGATCATTCAGTCACAGTAAATGAGTAAGAGAACATTTTTAAATGACACTTGAATGCAGATTATACACAGTACTCAGTCTGTATAATGTATAGATCGTTTATTTAAATTTTAATGTTTTTATAAAATTATTTTATGATTCCTATCTTCTTCTTCTTCATGTGAGCCAGGTGGGACGGCGCCCCAGCGCCCCCTATTGACGGGCCTCCACTGGCATAAGCCATGTTTTCTGAAACTGAAGGTTATTCCTGCATATTTAATTCTAAAATGCAGCCTGCAGTTTTTTCACTGAAAATCTGTGTTGAGTGGCAAACACCTGAGCACACTGCTAGATATAAAGTGTTAAAGAATGAATTTTTTTCTGGACTTTCTTAGGAAAGGAACAGATAAAATGTGCTTTCAACTGCTTTGCTAATTTTCATTTTATTTTATTTTTTGGGCTTTTTTTTGCTTTAGTTTTATTGTAGATACAGGAAATAGAGAGAGAGAGAGAGACAGGAAAGATAATATGCAGAAGAAGGATGCTGTAGTTATTTGATCAACAAGTAGACTACTGGTAATGTAATTTCCTCTATTATGCATTTACAATGTAAACCAACTGTACAAGGCCACATACAGTACACATGTATACACTAATATTCAAGAAGCCACTTTGCACATGTGAACAGCACATTTACAGTAAGTACTGTACTGTATCTATGCAAAATCTTAAATAAAAATTTAAAAAACAGTAAAATCTTGACCACACATGCAAAAATGTGCAACAGTTTAAATGTAATAAAACTTGTATATTTTAGTTTGAGAGAAATAAAAATATAAATATTCTCTCACACACACGTGTACACTTTCATATACTGACATATCTGTCTGTTTGGCTGTGTAGTTGGATCCAATGTAATGAGACCTTATTGGCTGTAATGTACAATTATACTCAAGTCAGCCACTGCTATATCAGATAAAATTAGCCTTTCTGTCCATGCACTCAGTCCTGCGTTATGCACTCTCTGTCAAAACAAGGCTCAAAGGGTTGCTCTACACTCCTTCATTAGACAACTGTGTACATTTTGACTGGTGCAGGGAGCTTGATTATAGCCATTACCAGTGTGACAGCAGTGCCACAGTTAATGATATCTGTGTTATATACAGAGGAGAGCTTGGTGAGTTATTAATACTAAGATTCCTCATCTTTTATGACCTTATCAATAGAGGCTGTTCTACCAGTCGATACAGCTTCTTCACACCAATGACTATTCATTCACCCAGTGTGACGTGTGTGTGAGTGTGTGCCTTTATGTGTGTTTGTAGTTGATAAATGCATATGGGAACAAATTGTGTTTTGAAACACCTTACAGCATTCATATCTGTCCCTTAAACTGACATGTTGGTATCATGTTTGCATGTGTTTGCTCCCCCCACATGAGAGAGTCCAAATTATACATGTAATTCAGATGTTGATTTGATTTTCTGTCTTTGAAGATGACCTGTTTGCCACGTTCCACTACTGTACAGGTACAGGTATTTGTACTATATGTAGAGACTTGACATGGAACTAGCATGGATATGTAGTTTTCTATTAGCGTTATCTAATGAAATAAAGTCATAAAACATCAAATAAATTTAGTTTAGTCAATTTAGTTAAAAGGTTAAATCACTTTCTTAAAAATCAAAATAACAACTACATATGTTTTACAACTATGTCTGTCATAATTGACTTTTGAAGATTCCTGTGTTTGCATCAGGGTGCCGAAAGAAAGTGAGTAGAAAAGGGGGGCAACATATTAAATAGGCTAAACTACTGAACCACAAAGGATTCATTCTCACTAACAAACCCACATCAGTCACCACTAGCACTAGATTCAGCACAAGAATAACTCTTTCATGTCATTACTAAATTATGATAGGTGGTCAGAACTAATGTTTGACAGATTGTAGAGTCTTTGAGAAAGCTACACTCCATTTAAACATAAAGCAGTGGTGCAGGGTGGCATGATAACTCAGTGGGTAGAGAAGTCGTCTTCAAACCCGAGGGTGAAAAAAGAGGTAACTTAAAGCTCACAAACATGCCAGAGAATCTGGTGAGTATATATGACGAGTTGTCTGTACATCCATGAGTAAAGTGCAAACAGGAATAATAGATAATTCAGATTACTTTTATTGATGCCAGGATAAAAACTTGGGACTCAAGGTCACAGACTATTTTACTGAATCCATGTCAGCATTGCTTCCTGTTTACAGAGTTCACTGAGACATTTACAACCCCTGGCTGCAAAACATTTCAGATGAAGGTTAAACGGCATCACATATCCCTCTTGTTATTGGAGCACATAGATACCTGTTTTGCCTTGAGTGCAAAAGTATGCACTTGTTTTCCACACATATTGCTCGAATCTACCGAGTGCAGTAATTTTGCCAAAAAGTCATATTTATGCTGTTTTCCTAGTGTCTGCACACTGCGTACCATGAATCCTGCTCTGGACATCATAAGTCAAGGTGTTTTCTGTTCCAATTGAAGTTGTTATTTTTTGTGTTCGCCCTACCCGTGAAAGGCTCTGTGCATGCTGCAGCCTCTCACTCCAGCTCCAAGCTTTGATCCTGTACTTGAGTTCATTAAAATCTCTTTCGTTAAATATTTTATCACTCTGTGATCAGTACTAAATATGTTCACCTTTGAGCACTGCTGGCAAATATTTTCTTTAACAACCTTGAAATAGAAGGCCATTGAAGGATGTACAAACTGGTGGATGCACTAATGTTTAGAATAGAACAGCTAGATGGAAAAAAGTTCTTTTACTACACAATATTTTTATTATTTTGATTGGTGATTTCTTTACTTCTCACTAAATGAATATTGTACGGTACAAGATAAGATTGTTTCCTGCCTTTTCTGTGCTTATTGTGTATGTATACATGCAGGAGTCGTTATGTTTTCCCTCCCAGCTTATGATGATATAAATGTTTCAGGTAATTAATAACTGCAAAGACCTCAGTATCTAGCAACAGATAAGAATTCCACTGGGCTTGTACAGCCATTCAATTTTCACCTCCCAGCACAACAAGAGAGACAGGGGAGAGGAGACATGGAAGTAAAGGGGGTGAGAAGAAAATACAGAGTTGAATGAATTAATTGTAATGAGTGAAAAGAGAGTATAGAGAGCAAAGGCAAGAAGTGAATGGAGAAAGGTAGGAATAAATTATAAAATCATGTTATAATCTTTTGGTGATTCTGGGAAAGAAGTACATTCAAGAACATGAATTTCAGATGAAAATCTATAAATTTCTGAACAAAACAGTGATCCATTAGATGATCAGATGAAATAATGTAAAGAAAGGCAGTTTAACATTGATATAGAGGAAGTAGGAGGTAACACGATCACTGAAACTGTGTTGCAGAACATTTTGTATTCATTCTTTAGGAAATAAACTACCTACACAAATGTTTGTTATTCCACAAATCACACTAAGCACAGCAGTACAGGTGGAGGCAGGAGTGAGTTAAACTTCAAAAAGCTGCATTGCAGACTGTAGCACTTCCCACACTCGTAGAGATTGCTGTTGGTGTTCTGCAGAACAGTTTGAAAATGTGCAGCAGCAGTACTACCCAAAGTTCATCTTGTCAGGATGATTGCTGGCGAAGATGGAGACGGAGACAGAAGGAGGAAAACTGTTAAACTGACTTCAGCTGAGGTTCAAACACACTGCAGAACTGTTCAGTGTTTGAAACCAGTTCCACGCACTGAAAGGAGGACAACTTCAAGTACAGCAGCATTCTGGGAAAGATCAGTGCATAAAATATGACAGCAGAGTGACTGTGCCTGTTTGCATGTCCTGTGTGTATGTGCTTTTTTATGTCTTGCCGTGTTTAGAGGTTTATGTGTGCAGTGCAGCATTTTTTTGTGTCCACGTCTCGACATTTGTGTGGTCCTGTGTGTAATTCTGTGTGTGTGCGTGTGTGTGTTCTGTCAGTCTCAGATAGTACTGGCCACTCTGAGCCCTGTATCTATTTAATGGTTAGCAGTTAACATGGCAGAAATGTCATTGAGCTTTTGGAGCTCTTCACTGCACAGAGCAGACAGCTCTGTGCACAGATTTTTACCAAGCGGCCTGCACTGCACACACACATACAGCTATCTTTCTGCACTTATGAGGACCCTCATTGACATAATGTACAGTCCCCTGCAAAAGCATTGTTATGACAAGTCCAGTTGATTTGTATTAGCTGTACACTGAGGACATTTGGATCTAAAATAAAAAGATGAAAAAGATGAATGTGAAAGTTCAGAATATCAGCTTTTATGTGACGGTATTCACAAAGACACATACATAATCATTAGGGATGCTCCGATCAGGTTTTTTGTTGCCGATTCCAATACCGATCACCAATGAGTGCTGATCACTGCCAATCACTGATACTGATCACATGGATTGGCTGAACATTTTTCAATTTAGTTATGATGAGTGCTACTGGCTACGTGATTTGGAAAAAAGGAACCATAAAATCACCTTAATTTAGAGCCTTGAAAACTCACCATACTCCGCCAAGTGTTTGTTCTTTAAATGTCATATTAAATTTGTTGTGTTGAAGCATTTTAACGAGCTTCCCCCACGAGGTATTTTTTCGTTGCATGTGTTGCAGGATGCAGACAGTGTAAAAGTTCAACACGGCAGACATGTTTGTTTATGATTTGCCAATGATGACCCAAATCTTCGGTGAGCAAAAGTAAAGTCCTGTTTATGGTGTTTAGTATACCAGTGGTTTTTTTCTTTTTCCATCTTTTCTCAAATCCAAAAAGCCTAGCCCTTCTTCCATAGCTCTCTGGCTTTTACGTTCATTGGTCCCAACATCATATGTAGTGTTCACAGGTAAGCACAAGGCTAAAACCACAAGTAGTAGTAGTAGAGAGTGAGAGAGAGAAATTTGTATAGTTTTGTGCAAATTTGGGGCATTTGATACAAAAGGTGTGGTTCAGTATCTCGGTATAAATATGATGAAATAAATCTTTGCTGATGCTTTGGACTTCATTACTGTCCATACTGGTTCCCAAATATGATCATTCAGATGCTGCAAATTGGCACAGTGCACAGGAGTAATAAATGATAATGCGATTTTTGTGAGTTCATGTCAGGTGGACGATTAGAGGAATCTGGTTTGGATATTAGAGTGCGAAAGTGACAGGGTATCCGATTGAGCCCATCAAGTGGGCACATTCCCTCACAGATGTTTAACTGAATTAAAAGAACAAATGAATAAACGCATTAGCACAGCAGATGTTTGAACTGACTGCTGAGGACCAACATGTAGAAAATCGACATCCTCATTACTTACGCTGAGTTGGGGGAATTGACTTTTTTTTTGGTAAAATGATCTGTTAGGACCAGATTAATCATGCCCGTCACACTGAGGGCATGAAATGAAAATGAAATTGTATTTTCACAGTCCCGTGGCAACTGACAAAAAGATACCTGGCTATTATTGTACCCAGCAGCTCCAGCTTGCCTTGTCTTATTTTTGGAGGACATTGAAGTAGTTTACTATGCAACACTACAGATTGTTCCACAACTGCTGCAGTCAAATGTGCTGTCAGCCTCGAGGAACCAAACACTCCAGACATTTTAATGTGCTACAACTGTAGAATGTAGATTACATCAAAGTGCCTTTGTTTTTTCATCACTTCTGCTGGAGAAAAATTGGTTTTGAACAATAGCTACAGCAGTAAATACATATGTTAAATCTGGTCAGTTTTCAGAATAACAGCCCACAAATAAAGAGGGAATAATTGAAGTCAGCTGTTTCTATCATTATACATTAAGATATATATAAAGTATGTTTTTTTTAATCCTACGAATCATCTGAAAGGTATGTTTGTCTCTGTGGGCTGTACAGAAATATTGTCAAAACATTTGATTTTCCTCCCCTCTCCACATGCCTTTTACTGTTTTCTCCTACCACCTTGAACTTCAGCATTCTCGATTAACCTCCTCTCCACGTTCCACAGCTCATCTTTCATTCAAGTCTTTGTTTCTTTACTTCTATTGTGCATTACCTCTTTTCACACCTCCCAGTAGTTTGTAATGTTCCCCTTGATCTTGGCAAAGTCATTTCCTCTTCTGTTGGGCCACAACAACATATCTATTAATCTTGTAAACTCAACTCCAAATTGTCTCTTTGAGTTTAGTCTTGTCCTTTCACTTGTGTCCTTTCCTGTGGTGATCATCCCTTCCTTGTAAGTAAATAAATTAATCAAGCTAACATTAAGAAAAATTTACCATTGGTAACATTACAAAATAGAACAGTTTTTTTCACTCATATAAACCTACTATTTGCAACTTCATCTGCAGTTTAATATCGCACATGTCTAACTATCATTGCTGTGCCTGTAGTAGTCATGTTTGTTGTGGTAAAAATCAGATGCTGACATTTTGAGTGAAACAGTTCAATTGAATTCATTTTGTTAATAAACCAGTCAGCGGAGAGGCCATAGAGCATAAGCAATATGCTACAATCATTCTTGTTCCTGAAATATTATTGATGGTAATGAAAGAATGAATAAAACTGAGAGCACAAAATTAATTAATTCTTTGCCTTGACCTGCTGTCACAATAAACAGGCTTTCAGGGTAACTTAATTTGAAATCCAAAATTACACCATAAAAAACTCCTAATGCACAAGCTTTTCTGTGCCAGTGCTAGCTGTTTACATACTGGTTCACTAGACTTTTGATATTTAGATACGTTGGCATCAGTATTAGGAAGCACAACCAGTAAACAACTGTTCAGCACTTTAATTTTTCTCTCTTGTCCCTTACTCTTGCTTTCTGTTGTTTTGATCTTCACAATGTCCTATCCCATCTAAACGTATTTGCTTTTATTCATTTAGCTAATGTCTTTGTATGGACAAATAATTATTTGCAGAAACAGGAAAAAGATTTGTCTGTATTAATGCTTGACTTTTATTCATTTTGTGGTAAACCAGGAAAATAAAAAAATATTTAAAAAAAACTGGCCTTCTCTATCACTCTTCCTTTTTAAATGTCAGTCACTCTCTCATCTTTAGAATACTCTGTCGTGTCTCTTCTTTAGCTATTTCTATTGCAGCAACTCTCTTTTAAGACGTCCTTTTATATCACTCATTCTCTCTCTCTCCCTGAGGGGCTCAAGGACTGCAGCATGATGCCCATATAGCAGTGTGGAAGATACACGTACAGCGTAGACCCTTTCAGACGCACAGATGCATGTATCAACAGTTAGTTAAAGCACACAGTCATACAAAATGACAAACAGTATAGATGCATAAATAAAAGCAAGATAAAAAGCTTTTCTCAAAATACGGAATACATATACAATATGTATGCAAACACACATGCACACGTTCCAGATAATAGTAGACAGCACTGTATTATAGAGATCTAAAATGTTCTTAAAGGCACAAACCTTCATCATCTATTCACAACACTTTACTATCAACACTGCAACATTTATAACAACACTGTTTATTTATCACAGTGCTGCAGCTAAAGGGCATTGGTTGAAAACCACCCAAGATAAGGAGTGTTTTGATCCAGTGTCCCATCAGTAATATAATATTCAAACTCTGCGAACTGCTAATGATTACTGTTACATTCAGCTTCAATTGAGCAAGCTACGATGTGCAAGTGGTGGAAGGCAGCAGAAGAAGTTGATCCGTTTTTGTGACGTAGCTCAACCAATCATGTATTATTATGTTTAACCAGACCCCAGGATACAGAATCTTAATCCTTAACGCTTATGTTGTACTTGACACGCATCAACTGCATTTGGGTCCAAATCTAGTGTTAGATGTGCAAAATTAGCAAAAGCACATCACAGTCCATCCACCAATGATGTCCTGAAACCGATTTATAACCAACATGCATGTCATACATCACATCGAATATGACATTAAACATCATGCCACTAAAACTGGGGTCATCAGAAGGGCAGCTTCTTTAGGTTTAGTGTAAAACAAAAAACAAAGGGACATTAAAGAACCATCTCACCAATACAGCAGGATTTCTGTATAAAAGGGGTTTGACACTGCATGAAAATGCTGTATTGACTCACAAGCTGTATGTTATATTTACTGTTTTTAATGTAACTACAACTATCTTATTCTGTGCTCCTATCTGCTTGTTTTCTCACCCACTGCTGAATCTTGCTGTCAGAGTTTGCGAATATGTTTCTCATCTTCTTATGTGCTCATTACTGCTCTTCTCTCTGCCCAATCATGACTTCACACTTTCTTCTCATCCCCCTGAAAGCACTCTTTGCAGATCCAGTTTCTTCTATGTATTTTCATATATACGTAACTTTGGGTGTTCCACAAAATGTCTTTATACCCTTGATAGCGAAACAGATAAACCCAACCCAACCCTCCTGCTGAAAGAATATTGTGTTGCATTAAATTTTATTCTACTGTAGACCTATTTCTCTTAAATTAAATGAAATGTTTTACTCTGTAAGATCACACAGTGAAAGATACGTATTCTATGTCGAATTTGAAACTATGCACTGAGTTTCACATTAAGTCAGTAAGAGAGAACAATTCACATAACTACCATTGACATATTGTGAAAAATAGGCTTCTTTTTCTTTATAACATGTCTTACACACAGACAGTAAGCACAGGTAGGGTAAGAGAACATGCAGACACATTTGTTGTGTAATATTGCTTCTATTAGATTGGTTTTGCCTTCAATGTGATCTTTGGTGTGTGATTACAGTTTTTGGGAATGTTATTATTTTGGCCTTTGTGCCTTGCTTTTATTATTTTATATCAAATAATGTGAAGTATCTGTGCCTCTCACCTTATCTGTTTCACTGTGTCTCATTTGTCTATCCTCTATCACCACAGACGACCTCAGAGGTAATGCACATTTCAGCCATTTTTCCTCCCCACTACATTCCCTACATTCAGAGATGAGGACCCACAATGCTTGTTACTAACTTTCTCATACCATTTATCACCCTTCCACCACCACCATCATCAGACACCCATCCCCTTTCTGTCATCTTCTCCTAGCTGCCCATCTCTCTAGTCCTTTCTGTCCTTCTCACATACCATGTCTGTTTCAGTATGCTCTCCCTTGTGCTGACAGCAAATATGTTCAGCATCCCTAAAGTCTTCATACTTCCCAATTCATCGCTCTCCCTTCGGTCTGTTACAATAGTATGGATCTTGTTACACCTGAGGTCAATTGATTGTCATGAGATCACAGAACTGCTACAATGCATTTTAGTACAGAACATTATTGCTGAAAAAAGGTATGGTCATATTAGTCTGTGTGTTGTTATGTGTGGTATTTTATTTTTGGAAACCTAGGGATGGTCATAGAGAGGATTGTATTGATTGATGTCTCACTAATATTCTCCACACCATTCTGATTTTTTAGCAATTTCCCCATAGCTTTGTTGCTGACAAATTGGTAGAGAGAGACGTTTTACTTCCGCACCACAATCCAAGATAAAATTACTACTGGAATCACTGCATTGCAGTTGTATGCCTCAAACCAGTAAAGCTGCAGTTTGCATGCATGCTTGTCTAGACTCTAGACTCATATTACAGTCAGTTGCATGAGTCTAAGTGTATATTTGTGCCAGATGTAATGAAATTCCCTCCAGGCAGATATAGAATTAATAAGAATGGGACAAACTTTGGCTTTGACCATTCATACATTCATAAACGCACAGATTAACCAAAAACATAAAGCTTTCTGCGACAGTGGTTTGGTGGCATAGTAAAAACTAAGATTTGTGACAATAAATGAGTTTAATCTGGAAGGTTCAAAAGCAAGTAAGTGTAACCTGAGTTCTAATCAATGTAATTTAAAATGAATTAAATGGCTTTTGAAAACCACTGAGTACTCACTTACCACAACACATTATGTCATATTTGTGATTAGGACGTCACTGAGGGATCAGTGTTTTAATGCCTACCTGCTGGTGACAGCAGTGGCCTGAGACATGATGTTTTTGGGTCGTCTGTACATACTGTATTTCCAAAAGTCTTATAAAGTTATCTGTACTTCTGTGAATAACTGTGTTCCTGCAGTTGAAACATATGAAAGAAATGTTTCTCAGCATAACAAAGTCAAATTATGACAGGTTGAAAACCAACCAGCTGTGAATCTGCATAAGCACCTTTACTTGTGTTACAATTGCACATTTGTGTGATATATATGAGCATTAAGGTTGGAGGAATTGTTGGGCACATTTTTCATCTGAGCGCATTTGTTGCATATGCACATTCCTGTGACTGCTCTCTCTCATGACCCGAGGAATTTCCTGGAGTTCCCTGTTTCCTGATCACCTGTTATCATCCACCATCACACACACACTAACACACACACACAGGAATACAGAGGTCTATGCATGCCCACAATACGGCCCACATTACGAAAACACAGACATACAGTCAGACAGCATGATGATCTATTACAAAAGGAACCCATCCCTTTCCTGACTGGAGGTCTGTGTGTGTATGTGTACATGTGTTCATGCCAACAGGTCAGACCCTGTCCTTGGTCCGGAAAGTAAATGATGAACAAGTTGACACAAGAACAAAAAATCTGAGTACAGTGTCTAACAAAGGAACGCAAAGTAGGTTTCAGCTGCATAATAATGGAAGCTATTAAATGTAATTAAATTATATGGGAGATTAGATTCATATAACCACAGTGAGCTGAGCAGTGGCACAAATCTGTTATTAGTCAGTAGACTGGCAGGCTAATTTCCCTCAAATGTTTCTAAAATCTTAATATTTCAGTTTACTGATCTAATGTGTAAGCCTGATGAGCTGTTATCATTGACTCCGAACTTTCACGTACAAGTAAAGCACATCCCACAGCTATGTCCATCATCTTTCTTTCACCACTCATTCCTATAGTATGAATTTGCATATTGGTGGATATACATATGAAAGAAAGGTAATTTAAATATAATACATAAACACAGGAAAATATGAGATGAAAAGACATTAGCAACGATACACTGAGATAAATCTCATGTGCAGGGTAGAGGGCATTGTTCGTAAAAGAAGAGCAGGAAACAACAGGAAAAAAGGAGAAGTATAAATGAAGGGTTGGTCACAAAACGGCCAGAAAAACGGACTGTTCAGAAATGGTGAAACGGAGCAGCTGCCCTGTTGTTAGAACTGATCATCTGTAGGAAGGGAGAGGTGAACTTGGACAGGATAAGTAAAAGAGCTGAGGAGTGAAGGATGTAGAAGATGAGCTGTAGAGGAAAGCGATGATTGTAGTGCATGAGGCAGATGTGTTCATGTAGTACCCAAAGGTGATAAAAGAACTGCTGCCAGACAGCAAGCTCTCCTTAAAGTTTAATGGCACAGCACTGATCCCCCACTAACACTGGATAACAGTTTTAACAGCTGAGAAAAGCCCGGTGTGTGTGTGTGTGCATACATTTGTGTCTTTTCCTACCTCAGCATGTTTGTTTTCTCTTGAGCATTTATGCATCAACCATGTGTGTGTGTGTGTGTGTGTGTGTGTGTGTGTGTGTGTGTGTGTGTGTGTGTTTCCTTCTATTGTATTTCACTTCAGCTTCCACCCAGCGTTAATGTGTCTGTAGATGTGTGCCAGAGGAACCTGCCTTGCTTCAGTACTGACAGTTTCCATAAAGGGGTTGTGACTTTTTGTTGTGGGTCAGCGCAGGTTTTGTTATGAATGTCATGTTATAAATGGGGGTATTGTTTGTAAAACACACTGTTGTTTGATCTCTGCACCTTTATATGCAGCGATCTTAATATTTTCCAATATGGAACATAAATGCACAGAAAAGGTAAATGGTTTGTACATCCAGTACAAAAACACAAAAAATGTTATTTCAGTAGTGTTGCTAGTAGATTCCAGCAGTCCTGAATATAATAAGTCACCCTGTAAAAGATAATTAGTCAGCTTATTTGATGTTAGGAAAACTGCACTACATTGGGTGAAATGTTTATGCCACGTGTGACATGATTTAAAGTCACTAAATTCCACGGTAACTCTCTTCAAGTTGTAAGATCCTGTTTCAAGCCACTCACCATTGTGTGTACTGTATCATGTTGCATTACTTAAAAACTACTAAAACAACATTAGTAAAGACTATGATATATAAAGTTAATTTGCTCAGGGCCCAATAAGGTGAAGCCTTAAAGGCTTAATGATACATGTGTCTATTTTATTTCATTATTTACAAAACCAGGCCAGAAAGCAGAGTGTATGAATGAAAATAAAAACATTTCCAGTTACTCAGACGTAGTTACTGATTGTAATCACAGAGATAAGGCCCCATGGTGCTCTGCTGCAATTCAACATGATTCACTACTTATTTCTCCCTTTGGACATAGTTTGGACAGAATTAGAGAACATTTTCCTTTAGATACTATTACAATGTGTTTGGATGTTTCAAATGTATTCTGTGTTACACAGCATGAATTCATGCTTTTGTAAAAAATTTCATCACAGTATATAACATAGGGTACAAGCCTTGGACACAGCATGTGCAGAGGCAAGAGACACATATGTCATGAACTGCACAACACAGTAGTCGACGAGGGAAAGAGAAAAACTTTTTGCTCCATTAATGTATTATGCACATTCTGGGCTTGTACTTAATGTTAGTATTTTTTGGTCCTTTTCAGAAGGGAATTTCTACTTTTTACTGAATTCCATATACACTATCAGTCAAAAGTTTGGACACACATAGGATTTACATGTCTTTAGCTGTGTTCCCATCACTGCAAAATTGTTTTATAATGATCAGTTATCCTCTTAATTTAATAAACTTCCATTAGCAAACATAATGTGCTAATGGAAGACAATACTAACGTTTGATGATTATAGGCCTCTGTGTGTTTATGTAAATATTCCTTTAAAAGACAATTTTGTATATACAATAGTAATTTTTAATATTAACAATGTCTACACTGTATTTGATGTTAAAAAATCTGCTTCTATTTAAAAAACAGTCATTTCTGTATGTGTCCAAACTTTGACTGGTAGTGTATCTGAAAGCTTATTTACCAGTTATCTTACACACAAAACCTTATTAAATGTGATGTTTATAGTTTAAATTATCCAACAATATGTTTTATATTTAGATTGAATTTTCATTTGGCCATACCGTCCAGTTGTGTTTATTCCAGACGGCTTGTGAAAAATTGTACACAGTTAAAGAAATCCCACTGTGTTTTACATTTGTTGTAACATTTTGGGTATACTTTACAGAGGATCAGTGAAAAAACCTAAAATTAACATTTAAAAAAAAAAATTAATTAAAATTTAAATTTTTGCTCAAGGACACTTTAGCTGGAAAATTATTTCAAAAATATCTATCTTCACCATGCACCCATTTGCCCTTTTTTAGTGACAGTGAAATCTCTGCTGGACATTTAAAATATGGATGCACTAGTGCAGACACATCTCTATACACACGCACACACACGTGAAAATGAGAAATATGAGAGTAGGGAAGAGAGGTTGCTAATGGAAAAATCTGGTTATTATTTGGATACAAGCATTTTTGGCCCTTATTCACTCTACTAATGCATCTAATATGTTTTAATGAATCCCTTGGAAAGATAGATGGATAGCTGGAGTGATGCAAGGTACGAATGAGACACTTGACTAAAAACTGCATGTGGCAGATGGGAAAAATGTCCAAGGTGACAGGAGAAATGCTGTTCAAGGCAAAATGCCTCAGAAACATTCCTGCTATCGAGCAAAGCTAAATATAGGCTCATTAAAAATCTAAAGAGCCCATTGGTGGGGAAGGGCAGGGTTGTAGATGGGAAAAGAGTTTGTCAGAAACACAGACAGCGTGAGATTAGAAGGAGAGATGGACAGGTAAAGGAGATTTAAGAGCGGGGTTATGGATGATGAGGGTCAGAAAGTAGTGTTAGACATAATGAAAAATGGAAGGATGCACTGAGAATGAGCATTAGGCCATTTCTGTCTTGTTCCACACAGGAGAGAGGAGCATGTCACTTCCATCACACAGCCACCAGCTTCTTCGCTTCTCCTCTTTATTCTCTGCTCTCATCCACTATTCAATAGGCTGGTCCTATTCGACCAGCAGAAATAGAATAAAATGTTTTCACGTTTCCCTTACATTCCTGCTCTAATTGAAAAGCGAGATAAAGAAATAAAGGTCTCATCACGGGATGGATCTTTTTATATGTATAAATTTAAAAATCACAACTAAGCAATTAACATTTTAGCATTGTATTGTATTGCAAAACTAAGATGAAGTCGGCTACACCAATGCAAAATAAAAAGATGCATCCACAAAGACTAAGAAGTCTGTTCTCAGATGTGATGGGGGTAAATTCTCCACTTTCTTTTTAGGTTATGTAAAATGTTGAAAGTTCCATCTGCCTGTTGTTACGCTGTATATGCACAGCCATACCATAAACATTTTCCATTTGTATTAGTCTGCTAAAAGAGTATAATACACTATACGTGTGCTACAGCAATTGTACAGCCCATTCTTCTGCCTCACATTCAGGATCAGATTCTGGTTCAGATCTGTTCTGCTCTTTATTCGATTTAGAGAAGCAACTTGAGTTAAACCTCTCTGGGGAGCTTTAGTCTCAGTAGTTTAGCATATTGTCGTTATCTCCTTTTAAAAGAACTGCACTGGAAACATAAAAACATCAACTAGAAAACCCAAAAAGGTTACTCGGAGGCAACTTTCTCAATTCTGACTGACTGGTAAGAGTAGCAGGTTTAAAAACCCTGTGGAGTCCTCAAGTTGTTACTACGTGATGGTCACCTGTGGGTTCTTGTTCCCACTGGCTTTCATGTATGTATGTCATCTTCACAGACATCAGCTAGAAAGGTTTTAGTGCTACATTTTGTTTTACACTAACTTAAAACAGGCGATGAAGTCTGGTAGCCTTTCACCTGCCAATATCCACGGTGGTCAGCTGGAAATAAGAAGCAGGCTTTTGTTTACTTCCACCTGAAGCCAAAGTCAAATTACAAGGAAATTCAAGAGTTCAAACTGCCACAGATATCATTATAAACTGCATATGTGAAAATGGAAAGTTAGATATGCATAGCAACAGTAGCTAGTGGAAACCTATTAATTATCTGATCACATTTGTATTTCTTCTTTTATTAATCATTCATTGTGGGCAACAGATGAGTGAACAAGTTGGGCATCCATCAATCAGAGACACCTGACAATGAGCCCTTGAAGTTTTAGTCAAAATGCTAATTTTGAAAGTTGTATCAAAGGGTTTGAAATTTGCAGCTTGAGTCTGAGCTGTATCTAAGTCATAAACCTGAACTCACACCTCACTGGTTTTGAGAAAGGACCTTAAGATATGATAATATACATACAAGTGGAAACAGATGATGAAAGGAAATGTTCCCATGGTGGCTGGGAATAAATGAATAAGAGAGATGCTGGAGAATGTAGTACGCATGGAGGTTTGTACAGCATAATGAAGTCTGAGAGGTGTAGCCAGGTGCAAGTTCATGTAGACTCCTCTATGAAATAGATTGATGGACATAAGCATGAAACAACAAATAAAACCAAAGAAAGTGAAAAGAGAAAAAGAAGAAGAAACAGAAAGATACATCTTGAGAGGAAAGGGGACAGAAGAGCCTTTGAGGAGAGAGAGAGCATCTGTTCAGCCGAACAGCCGCAGGGCAAATTTCAGAATGCATGACAAAGGGAACCTCCAAGGGCCGGGTACACACAATAACACACACATACAAACACATCCAAAATGAGAGATGAGACATATGTACCATGTTCACATATCTTTATTTGCATAAACATGTGTATGTACACATGAATCTGCAATCACACACACATTCTTTTTCCATAAACAGATTACACACATGAATGTGTGTCTGAATCTTTCAGACTATTAATTATGTCATTTTGTGATAAATAAATAGTTAAAAGTGGCATTCTGAGCGATGCTGGAGCCACACATAATAATATATAATAATTGTGCAAATATAATAATGCTAGTGGAACTTGTGTGATTTATTAAAGCCCTTTGCAAGCAATTGTATATATTTTACAGCTTGGTTAGACTTTTCATTAACAAATTCAGGCTACATCACAGCATCTAAGATCATGAAGTAGAGAATAGTAGATGGAGATTAGATGCACCAACATAACTCCTAATTTAATTAGTTAAATATATCAAAATAAGTGAAAACTCCTGCTTAAGAGGGTGTTCATCAATTTAAAAAACAATCTAAATTAGGTAAAATATTACATTTTTAATTTTATCCTTTAAACAAAATTTAACGTCATTTAAATAAATTCTTTAAAAATACGGTTTGTAATTAAGAATGGTTCTCAGCCCTGCTCCATCCAGTCAAAAAGGCATCTCTCATTACCTAATTGCTCTAGTTTCACTCAGTCTTTCCTCCATCCTCATTCAGTCTCCCCTCTTACTTTCTGTCCCTCTTTATCCCAAGGGGCTGCGAGGGCAATTAGGTTGCTTTACTGCCGCTCTAGTTTTACTGGCTGGGGAGCAACACTATAAACACTAATTACTGTAACACGCACAAACACA